>MUZC01004723.1:980319-1031471 GCA_002072015.1 Radix auricularia | reverse complement strand
GGGGGGGGGGGGGGGGGGGGGTTGCACTTGTGATTTGTATGTTTCAATTAATTACATTTTAATTTTTTTTTATCAGAATATATATTATAAAATATTTTTAAATATTATTTTTCTAACCGAATACAAAGGTGTTAGGTCGAATTTTGAATTAATAAAAGATACTTTTTCTGACTTGATTCATGTATTTTGAATCGTCCAATGATATCAAATGTTGTATCAATAGAAAGCTGGATTCTTCCTTCCTTAGATAAAAATTACTTACCGACACGTCAAAATTTACCCGAACCTGCAATCATTGTCATTTCCGTTAAAAGATTGTATCTGTATGACCTACATATAGGGTTCCCGCCTTTTTCACTCATCAAACTTGACATACCGTTCAATTAACCAAACATTTTATTGGTTAAAGCTGTGGGAATATCGTTGTTCTTTTTCTATTTCTAGGTCAATCAACTTTATTTTACTCAGGACCTAAAATCGCTATTACAGTATTCATTGTTATATATTATAATATTTCCGCGATAAAAATTAAAAAAAAATAATAATTTTTTTTTTGTTTAACCTTCCGCGGACACCTGACTATGTTCAGGGACCCCCAAATCAATTATAATTTTTTCCATGGACCCCCTGAACGGTTCCGCGGACCCCTGGGCGTCCGTATGGACCACTTTGGGAACCACTGGTTTAAAGACTTTAAAACCCTCATTGTATATTTGTACATAGATGTTCCCGCCCCCTCAAGTGTCAGTACTAGAAACGATGACACATCGCGTGTTACTGATAGCACCACACTATCATCACAATTAAATTGTCCTCAGCAAGGCGGAGGCCTCTAGTTGGCACGAGTCTCATCAAGCCAGTGCCCTCTGAACTGCCCGCATCCCTGGACTTTCTGAACGAACAGAGGCTGTGCCCTGCCATTAACATTGCATACTAAATTTAACACAGTTTATAGAGATATTAAATATGGCTGCCCTTCATACTATTACTGAGTCAGGCCAACATGGTATTTACGATGATAGAAAAACAAATGTAGAAAACAATAATTGTAATAATGAAAACAAAAATGTCTAGGTAATTATCATTAAACAAAATAAATTTAAATAAAATTTAAAAATGTCCTTGAAACATATTTTGTTTTGGTAAAGAAACCCGGTGCTCGCTTTTAATCTTATCATCTGCTAATTTCTACAGCAGACGATATTTATAAATAAATACATGTAGAGTTTTTAATTATTTTTTTTTCAAACAATTTTTGGTCTTTTTAATTGTACTTTTTGTCAATTCATTTAGTTGTTCTTTGTGTTGTTGTTGTTTGGAAAATTTGCTCAGCCATTTATTTCTTCTTCCCTCCACTCGATACATTTTTCAATGATACAGTAAATATGATATCATGTGAACTTAAGTACAATAT
Source organism: Radix auricularia (assembly GCA_002072015.1). NCBI lineage: Eukaryota > Metazoa > Mollusca > Gastropoda > Lymnaeidae > Radix > Radix auricularia. The sequence goes on along the minus strand of MUZC01004723.1, from coordinate 1,030,057 downwards.
TGTTTTAGGTTTATGAGTGCTGACGAAAGCATTTGACGAAACATTCACTCTTATATATTGCGTGTACTAAAGCTTAAAAATTCATTGTTGAAACATTGTTGTCTTGACACATACTGTGTGTCTCTCTTTTTAAAAAAGTACGACACACATTGAATGCAAAGTTGTCAGAATTTGTAAATTGTAATTGAAAACATTTCTTTTGAGTATTTGTTTAGTCGCTATCCAAATGTATCCACAAGCCATAGCAACTAAAATTTGGATTTGAGGAAATGAAGTTAAATATACTTTTGGATATCAATTTGGGAAAAGAAAAAAAAAAAGGAAAGTTGAAATTTCAAGTGAATTAAACAGCAGAGCCGAATTAGGGTAAATACATGTGACGATTCACTTTGAGTAAAGTGTACGATTTTTGTTTAACTATAAGAAATAATAAAATTTTAGTTCAATACAAATTTGTTTAAAATTTAGCACGTTTAACTATACGAGAAAATTTTGGACATTAAAAAGGATAAATTACTATAGATCCCCCCCTCCCCCCACACACACACACCAAGGGGATAGTTGCCAAGTAAAAATAATGGAATTTAAAAAGTTCATTTTTATTTAAGTATGGTTTTGCTAGATAAACTTTAACCCGAGGATTTAATAGATGGGGATATCTCTATAGTAGAACAGTAAATATTGGGTATTTGACACGGGAACTTGCTATGGTAGTTTTAACAAATTGATTCATTATATAAAATAAACAATACATAAAGGAAAAAGTTAACTTTTTGGAGATAGAGGAAATAAAAACACATGGATCTTACCTCTGAAAATTCATTGGCGTAAAAAGTCTTAGTTTTCAATTAGAGGCCATGGGATTGGTGTATTACTGTTCAAAACTTCATTGCAAAAAGACACAACTTTTGACTAGCACTTTCCCTTGATAAAATCTCAGTCTTGTTCCCGTCAGTAAATAATTAGCCTGTATTCGATACCTTTTATTATTCGGACAATTAGATTTTAACATGATCTTCAGTTACACACTGTTTCACCATTATGTCTGCTTAAATTCTCTTAGAGCACTTATGTCATTACGGCCGTCATTAAAAAAAGCGTATGGTTCAATGTTTACCGTTAAAAAATGTAAAAAGTTCACGCAATTGCCCGTTAACAAAATCACGACATTGCTAGACGTAAATGATCCATGGGAATATAGAAACTGTAGGATGTTGGCCCAGTTTAAAACTTCAATCTCATTAACGACTTTTCCCTTGGGTCGAGTCTTATAAAAGGTCTCAGACCTGGGACGTGTGAATCACTAAAAGGTATCAGACCTGGGACGTGTGAATCACTAAAAGGTATCAGACCTGGGACGTGTGAATCACTAAAAGGTCTCAGACCTGGGACGTGTGAATCACTTTGTGTGTCCGTCTGATCACAACTTTTGTTTGACAGAGTGGCACACTATTGGAGTCGAGCCGAAGGTAATTTTTAAAATACTTTTTAAAATGTAATTTGTACGGAAGTTGATGAATGATTCACAGTGCTCTGTTGGCAATTCATTACAAGCAGTAAACTTTATGACACCAGACTACACTACATCACATTACATAACATTAGACAACATGCTATTAAATTTAAATTACATTATATAAAACTATGGTCGTATTCAGAAACGTAGCTTTAGCGTTTTATCTACTCTTATACTTTGCAGACTATCTTACATATCGAAGATTATTGCGCCATTTTCTTATCCGCGGCTTATGGATAATCTTGTCTTTTATTAGAGCTACGAATGTTGACAATGTGTTTGTTTTCCTGGTTCGTTTAGGCAAGTCATTCCACGTCCTAATGCCAGACGGGAGGATAGAGGATTTGTATCCGTTGTTTGTGTATGTGGCACAATAAACGTATTTGTATCATTATGTCTGTCCGAGTATATTAATATTATAATCTTCTGTACAGAAGGAGCGTCTGTAACAAATAAGAATGTGTTGTATTTACACCATCATCTATAATCTCCTTCAAGTTTTATGATTATCAAAAAGGCAAATGTATATCTTTTTATTTGGTGTTTATATTTATTGAGAAATGTATTTCCTTAGGACTTACTTTTTTTTTTTACCCTGTGTCAAGTTAAATGATAAAGTGGAAGTTTTTAATTAAAAAAAAATTCTTTGCGCCTCTGCTTCAGCGTCGCCTAGCAGCCCAGCAGTTATTGAGTTATTGCCCTTCTAATTTCATCTATTCCAGATGGTGCTTCTACTAGCCATTCAAATTTTGGGGTTCTTGGGGTCAGTAACCTCCCAGTCAGGTGTCAGTCTCACGGCCAGTCCGAACTATGTCAATCCCGCCTCAGAGAGTGTCAGCCTGACATGCGCAGTGACGGGTACGGGAAAGTTGTACTCGACTACTGGGATAGTTGTTGATAAGGAGATCGATGTAAGTTGTACTCGACTACTGGGATAGTTGTTGATAAGGAGATCGATGCAAGTTGTACTCGACTACTGGAATAGTTGTTGATAAGGAGATCGATGTAAGTTGTACTCTACTGGGATAGTTGTTGATAAAGGGATCGATGTAAGCTGTACTCGACTACTGGGATAGTTGTTGATAAGGAGATCGATGTGACATCACACTTTCTTGGCCCCATCCTACAGTTTGTTAGTGTAAGACATTTTGTGTTAAAAATGGTATTCCTTAAATAAAGGAATAACATAACCCTGCTAAGTTAAGATTTCAGTTGTTTCCCATCTCATTGGAAGAAATTGATATTGTCCACACGGCTGACATTTTTAGTTATGTTTATATCTCTTTAGGTGTGACTCTGGTGAATGAATGATACGAGTTCTGATTCAACAATATCTTAAATTAATTTTAAGATATTTTTTTTTTAATAAATTGAACTTTAAACAATTAATTGTCATCAACGGCAAAAGGGTCAGCTAGCTACGGCAAACATAACATTTCAGTTCGACCTAATTGAAACTTCTGGGCCGAAATCTGTAAGCTGATTATACTTATACCCACCTTCGGTCTAGTTTTGGTTTAGATCAGTGTATCAATTTCTGCTGTCTGCTGGCCTTTAAAATAGCGATGTAATTAGGGCGTCCGCTCATAACTAATGCACGGAGTGTGTGATACTTGTGTGATAGTTGTGTGATAGTTGAGTGATAGTTTTATATTGACAACACCTGACAACGCCATTAAACAATTAGGTCAAGTGAAGGTTCACCTTTTGTCTCCAGGCAGGTGTTTGGCAGAGCTACGCCAGGTACACCAAGGGGTCAGCTTCAATGAATATCTACCAACCTGGAGTCAAGGGTACCGGCCAGATTGGAGCAGGCGGGGCGGGATCTTCCCTCCAACTGACCATCCCGCCGTCTGCTGGTCCAGTTGGTCGTTTCCGTTGTACGGCCACAGGAGTGACCAGTGCTGGAGTAAGTGTTCACTCATTTATCCTAAGTAACTATGACCGCTACTTGCACAACTTGGCGCTAATTTATTATTGACATACTCTGTAAAATGGTCTCGTTACTTTTATAATCGACCACGTCTGGGAATATTTTTATCAAATTCTTGGGTGTGTTTCATTTATTTTAATGTATCACTGACATATCTGGGTGCGCGGTGGTCTAAGTGGTAGCGCACTGGACTGTCGAACCGAGGCAAGAATCCGAGTCACGGGTTCGAGCCGTGGCACTGGCGAAAGCCCCTGGGCATTTTGCTAACCACACAATCCCATGCTCTTTAGTGGTCAATGAAACTTGTGAACGCTACTTCACTTGCTCCCATGGACCTTCATGGTCTGTAAGGGATTTTTTTTTTTTAAATCACTGACATATCCCAGTGAATGTCACAATAAAAGGGTTTAAAAATTGTTTTGTCTTTATTACGTGTGGATATTTCAATAAATAAATAAATATATTCACATTCAATGTAATTATTAGCACACGAGTTACAAGGAATATTTGTAGAACACGTTTGTAATTTTTTAAAAAAATTAATGGGTCATATGTAGATTTAAAACGCTTAACAATGTCATTGTAGGAATTCGGAGAATACGACATCATTTCTAACGGTAGGTGTTTAACGTATATAGCATAACAGTAGGCTCTAGAATGCGCAAATACACCTGAAAGAGGTTTTGTTAAAAAATTTGGTAAATCGATGCTCTCTTGTTAATGTCAATATTTTTAAAGGTCGCTGCTTATTCATCCATTTTTCAGGATTCTTCTTTCTCTTTCTAAGTAAGTTTCGATTCACTTCAAAAGTTAAAGTTAATTTTTCGGAGTTTTATTTTTTTACCACCAGGCGGCTGTAACGGAAGTGGTGAACTCGGAAGTGTTTGCCGATCAGTACCAGGATGGCTGCACGTGCTGTGACAAGATGGCGGCCCTAGAGGCCTCGGTCTTGAACATGGCAAACACGGTGAAACAACTGCAGAGTAAAGTGACTGACTTAGAATCGATTTTGGCGAACGGCGGGGGTGGAGCTGGTCTACCAGGGGACGCCCTGAACGGGATGGACGGTGACCTAGTTTTAAGGTAGTCAATTAACATTTGAACACCCTCTTACGTCAAATATTTTTAACGTTATAAAATTCATCTTCGCAAACTTTGAAATCCGTTATATTTATTCTACAGGAGTCTGGTCTGGCCCGAGGGAACTTACGGGCTCCTGATGCCCGAGACAGGATGTCCCAGTCAGGGGTTCTCATTCGTTGACTGGCGGACCGACGGCTACAGGCAGTTCCACACGGAGTCCACATCAACAGTAAACGTGGACCAGTTCTCCCCGAACATCCACCTCAAACAGCCGTACCAAACCACCAACGGCGCCCAAAATTTGATCTTCCTCTACTTCTGCGTTAACAACGAAGGTGTCAACAACGCCGAGGGTCCGACTTGGCCCTCAGGCTCCTACTGCATCCACAAAAGAAACAACTGCCCCGAGGGCTTCCACGAGGGCAGCATCTTCTGGGACGAGGAGAACACGCAGCACAACGACAAGCGCGGGGAGATGCTGCCCAACGGGGCGTACGGCCTTGACACTAAGCTGGACTACTGCTGTCGTCGGGACGGCAAGCCGGACGTCCCGGTCTACCTGCCCACGGCCAAGCCGTTCTACCTGTACAGGTTTGACGATAAGTGCCAGCAGGTGGCAGGTATGAACGTCGTCAATGAATTCATTGTGTTTGACACAGAGAACACAGGAGGCAATAAAGACAAGTACACAGGAGAGTACCACCCAGACGGCAGACTTAACGACGTCAGAATAGAGCTTTGCTACTACAGCAGATAAGCGGCAGGGGCCCCGAAGGGTGCATGTTATTATATCTGGGAACAACAGAATACAAAACCTTTGAATTATAGTTTTGCATAGGGGAATTAAATCATGTAACTCTTAAAAAGCTTTCTTTGCTTCTTTTTGAAAGAGATGGTTTCCTTTTGAAATTCATTTGACATCTTTAATACATTCGTTCATGAACTTATCATATTAAAATGTCACAATTAAAATACACATTATTATGTTTTTCAATGGTTGTTTACATGACTGAGGTAAAATAAAGCTGAGATAATACCATCACAACAAGAACAAACTGACCAGGGCATTAAAGGGACATAAGCTGGTAGTTTAATATCAAAGGTAGGGAGGTAATGTCATCATTTTGCAGTGCTACTTGTGCCGTTGTTAATAATAAATCTAATAGAAACCAATGACCAAATTGAATGATCTACTTCACTAACTTCAACAAGTTAGGGCAATACCGATGTACATTTAATAGCTATTATTATTAATATTAAACGCGTAAGAACTCGATTGTAAGGTGAATATAATCAACTAAAATATAAGCAACAGGCAATCCATGATTAGGTAAATGAAGTTTATTTAAGCGTAAAATGTCTCTTGCCGTGGCAATCTAACTTGCGATGTAAGTTGTTGCCACGGTTTCGTTCTCTATCGAATCAAGTTACTTTGTTACGTACAATTGAAAACTTTGAATGCTCAAATGTACACAATATTTGAATCGTAAAGATGCCAGACTAAAAGATGGGACGATAAGTAAACCAGAGTGATTTGTAATATCATGATACAAATTGATAACTTAAACTTTTTGTTTACAACATATATTTTTTTATTTGTATAATACAATTAAATGACTATTTCACAAAACTAAATTAAGAATTTATTATGTAACTTTCAAAACAAACTATAAAAACATGCTCAAATTCGTCAGCCGACTGAGAGAAACACGAGAACAAGTCCCAAAATGTGAAGATACCCAAATCTCCATCCTGTGATTGCACCAACTCCAGGTGCTGTGTTTGCAGGTCCGTGAGTGGACCTTCTGACCAGAGATGGCCTGTGCTGCATCAAAGTGTTGTCAGTGTTGTAATCTTCCTGGCAGAAGCCTGGGAGGATGGGCTGGGTGGGGATTCCTTGTCTGGAGGCAGTAGGGAAACACATGGGTTAGGAATATTGTCCGGGAATAGTAGGGAAACACATGGGTTAGGAATATTGTTCGGGAATAGTAGGGAAACACATGGGTTAGGAATATTGTCCGGGAATAGTAGGGAAACACATGGGTTAGGAATATTGTCCTGGAAAAGTAGGGAAACACATGGGTTAGGAATATTGTCCGGGAATAGTAAGGAAACACATGGGTTAGGAATATTTTTATGGGAATAGTAGGGAAACACATGAGTTGGGAATATTGTCCGGGAATAGTAGGGAAACACATGGGTTAGGAATATTGTCCGGGAATAGTAGGGAAACACATGGTTTAGGAATATTGTCCTGGAATATTAGGGAAACACATGGGCTAGGAATATTGTCCGGGAATAGTAGGGAAACACATGGGTTATGAATATTGTCCGGGAATAGTAGGGAAACATATGGGTTAGGAATATTTTTCTGGGAATAGTAGGGAAACACATGAGTTGGGAATATTGTCCGGGAATAGTAGGGAAACACATGGGTTAGGAATATTGTCCGGGAATAGTAGGGAAACACATGGGCTGGGAATATTGTCCGGGAATAGTAGGGAAACACATGGGTTAGGAATATTGCTGAACACATTAATGCTGATACAGAGTCTGAGAGATTGCTTGTGCCGATTGCCAGGAATAACATATAAGCACATCGCTTCCATGAGATAAAATAGCTATTCATTTGCTTGAAAATGACGCCCCGAGAAAGGACACCCTCTCTGGCTCCCCTTGCCAAGTCGCTGTGCCGATGCCCAAATATTATAAACAAAGGAAGAACATTTTTTTAAAACAAATTCTAAAATTATTTTTTTCCTGAGATAACTTTATATAATATCGTGGGAGATACTGATCTTTTATCGAGCGCCTCCCCAACCGGTGGATATGGGAAAGCCCACCAGATATGGAGGGTACCGTGGAAATAAAATACTCGGAGTGGACCAAAATCAGCCCTACTGCCTTGTAGAAAGTGGAAGGATCCGCAAAGGCTAGGGGCCCCCCGAATAAAGGCAGCGATCCAGATAGCTGTGAGGGGCGACCCCCATATTGTTGTGCGCAGGGCTAACAACTCAGCCATGTTAAAAAAACACGTTACGAAAGCCAAGCAACGAAATAAACCAGACTGATACCAATAGAAATCGACCTATGCCTGTAAATTAACGCGAGTTTTGGTTTATGATAGAGGAGTAAAGAGGTTACACCACCAAAAACTCAGAAGAAAACGGCTCAAGGGAAGACCTAGGCTTAGATGGGTGGATGATGTAGAAAAAGATCTACAACTGGGCATCCTACATTGGAGAATAAATGTGTTGATAAGGCCTGAGTTGAAGGAGGTCGTGAGGCAGGCCCAAGCCCTACATGGGCTGTAGCGCCTTACGGAGAGAGAACTTTTTATAAAGTAGCCAAGCTCCTGCTGACTTTTTAAATCCAAAATATTTATGGTAAAACATATTAATACACTAAAACAAAAAGATGGATTTTTAGAAATAATGATAAGGCTTTTAACTAGAAACAAAAATATCTTTAAAAAAATTAATAAAAAAAAATAAAAATAAAACAACAACAACAACAACAACAACAACAACAACAACAACAACAACAACAACAACCAACAAACAAACCCTGAATCTATTACAATAAATTAACCAGCAGAAATCATATGGACAATATCTCTTTTTAATCTATCAAAATGTTTGTACTGAAAATAAATAGATAAAATGACTGCGGTAGAACTTGTAAACTTACCCCTTGAGACAACACGGGGAAACATGTGATTCAATAACTAAACCTATGCCAAGACGCTGTTAGATTAACAAGATATTTGTTTTACTTTTGTCTAATTTCTGCAAGTTGTTGAGTAGAACTAAAAAATTCTTGGCGGACCTCTTTCAAGATCAAAATGGTTGTTGAGACATTTATTGACTTTTTTTCTCTTTAGGTAGGATAAGCTTTAACATTGAAAGTTGAGCGATTGCCGACCTAGATACGTCATACATTAATTAAACAACAGTAAAAATAAAGTTTTGGACCAAAAATCCCTCATAAAGGAGACAGAAATAAAATTATTAATACTGTTCAATAATATACGCACCGCGGGACAAACTTGTACGGAAACAAATCGTGACTGATCTCCCCTTGTTGTAAATTATGAAGATGTGGTTATCGATGACTGGAGTGAAATGCAGAGGTCAAATATCGCAGACGGCTTCATAGAGATACATAGAGCTAAACCATAAATGCATTTATTTAATTGCGGCTCTTTCGATCGATCTGAAAATTCGTTACAATGCATTGTTTGGTGACATAAGTCTATGTGCAAAATTTCAGCTTTGATAGTATCACGGAAAGTGGGTCATTTTACTTTTGTTTTTCCGCTTACGGCGGGACCACGACAGAGAGACAGACACGATGGTGGAGTTATTTTAAGGGATTTAAGAATTGATACCCCAGTGCATATTCTTTAACACGCATTGTCATGAGCTTTGGCCTCTGCTCATCTTTGAAGTCTCGGGTAAGGAAGTAAATTTATTTTTAGTCCCAAGATTCATGACAGACAGACAAGCAGGAAGTCAGGAGATTTGAACAATAATAGCCGCTGTCATATTGGCTGAGGTGATTAGAGCTAAGGTCACGACAACAACGGTCACTAAAGGTCATTACGCACCTGAGCATCCTACACCTGTGTTGATCCAACCTAAAGGTAGCATCATCCGGGTTCTTGACGTCCTTAGGGCTCCACAACCTTTCAGCCACGGCAGAGGCTCTGGGCCTTTTGGTTTTTGTGGACAATGAAAGTATTTTACTGGCATGGACTTGATTGACAGGTGAACTTTTCTCTCAGCATATCCCAAACTAGATGTCTGACTAACATGCCATGGCTGACATATCATGAATAACATACTACAACTTACTATCATAACATGGCTGACACATCACGAATAACATACTGCAATTCAATAACATACTACGACTCAATAACATACTACAACTTACTAACATACTACGACTCAATAACATACTACAACTTACTAACATAACATGGCTGACATATCGTGAATAACAATCTACAACTTACTAACATAACATGGCTGACACATCACGAATAACATACTGCAACTCAACATACTACGACTCAATAACATTATACAACTTACTAACATACTACGACTCAATAACATACTACGACTCAATAACATACCTCTAGGGGTTAGTTTACCAAGACCAAATAACTTACCAAATGACAGACAGGAAGTTTGACTCATCAATAAACTCACTCCAGGTGCAGGCCTCTCCACCCTTTATGAGGCTTAACTCATCCTCTGAGGCTGTGAATAGAAACGTTTACTGATGAGACATACAGGTGAGGCTATAGAGACATACAGGTGAGGCTATAGAGACATACAGGTGAGGCTATAGAGACATACAGGTGAGGCTATAGAGACATACAGGTAAAGCTATAGAGACGTACAGGTGATGCTAAAGACATACAGGTGAGGCTATAGAGACATACAGGTCAGGCTATAGAGACATACAGGTCAGGCTATATATACATACAAGTTAGGCTATAGAGACATACAGGTGAGGCTAAAGAAAATGAAATAAAGTTTATAGATTCACAGATACTAACCCATAGAATAATAAAGGTGAGCGTACAAATAATGGTGAGTTTACAGAAAAATTAAAGTAGGTCTTTAGAAAATTACAGGTTATTTAATTCAACCAGAAGGAGTTTTTATGATAAAACCATACTATATGGTTTTAGAGTTGACTTTAAGTTTTAATGAAGTCATGAAACTTGTCAATAGATGAGCTTTGAAAGACAAGTGTGTGCAATGGGAGACTACTCCTAGCAAGAACGTAGTCTTTATAAAAATGAGTTCATTTCCCTTAGTAAAATTTTGAACTTTAAAGGAATCGTGATGAAATGTTTAAGGGAACAAACTATATGATCTGACACAAAATCTTAAAATTAAAAGAAAAAAACCCAATCATTCATTACAATTTTTAATGACGCAATACTTAGAAAATTTTAACATCTCTGACATAAAATTTTCCAAACAATCAAAAGTTGACTTTGAACCATTTAAAATATTTGACTTTGTATTTGTTTAGCTTGCAGCTTGTTAAGGAGAGCACGACTGCACTACCGTTAATGTTGTGTGGGTCACAGAGGTCATAGTTCTTCCAGTCCTGACCTTAGGTAATTTGACTGATGTACATACCGTTAATGTTATGTGGGTCACAGAGGTCATAGTTCGTCCAGTCATGACCTTAGGTAATGATGTACATACCGTTAATGTTATGTGGGTCACAGGGGTCATAGTTCGTCCAGTCCTGACCTTAGGTAATGATGTACATACCGTTAATGTTATGTGGGTCACAGAGGTAATAGGTCTTCCAGTCCTGACCTTAGGTAATTTGACTGATGTACATACCGTTAATGTTATGTGGGTCAAAGGGGTCATAGTTCGTCCAGTCCTGACCTTAAGTAATTTGACTGATGTACATACTGTTAATGTTATATGGGTCACAGAGGTAATAGGTCTTCCAGTCCTGACCTTAGGTAATTTACTGATGTACATACCGTTAATGTCATGTGGGTCACAGAGGTAGTATTTCTTCCAGTCTTGACCATAGGATATTTGACTGATGTACCAGCACGAGGACAATATGACATTGAAACCTCCAGCGACTGCAGCTTTCAGGTACTCCTGCCAGGTGCTGGTGTTACCCAGGGCCTGGCCCTTGTCCTTCCATACTTGGATCCATGCGTCCTTTGATACCTGCAGATGATGGGTATTCAGTTAATATATTGAGTGGTCAATGCAGAGCTTGCTTCATTTTTTTTCATTGCTTTTGTACCGGCTAGCGTCCATTGTGGCAACAGAAGGTATTTTTAAAAATCTTCTGGCAGGTTTTATTAAAGGTCAGCTTTGTTCATTCTCGGTTTCAGCGCGGCCTCGCACATATGTGACCGACGCCGCGTAGCAGTTAAGAATTACCGCGTAGCACTATATAATTACCAAGCTGGAAATTTTGATAAGGATGCCTGCGACTTTGGACACGAGTTATTTTATTTTACCACACGGACCAACGAACGTTATAGGGAATATTGATCAGTCGTAATTCTTGGTCAGCTAGGAGTTGGTCAGTACCTGGTTGAGTATTTGTGTTACCGTTAGGTCAGTACATTTGTTGGTCAAGTTAAGTGCAAAATGACGTCATTTTACATGCTAGTCAGCAGGTACCGGCAATACAGCGTAACGAATGGACAAAATTGTGACATGAAAAATAATATGTAGCAAGCAAGACTTTAAGCAAACAAGAAATAAACACGATGTATGAACTAGGCCAGACTCAACGACAATTCATAACAATAATACAAGAGGGGGGGGTCAAGTTAAATACATGGGAGAGGAAAGTTCTCAGAAAAATATTTGGACCAACAATGGATGATTTCGGATGGAGAATAAGAACCAACCATGAACTCCGGCATCCTTCCGTCTCGCGAGACGATGGTGCATCACCTTGGGGTTGGGTTGCATTTCCTCGAGTGACTGTGCAGTCCTATCCTTGAGTGACAGTCTTTGCCACAGTTTTTACACACGAGTTCTGTGCTTCCAAATGTTTTGGCCTTTCTCCTAGCTCTTCTGTCTGCAGCCTCCTCCATTCTTCGCTCCTCGGCTACTATGACGCCCTCTTTGACAACTGTGCGCCACGTAGATCGGTCTTCTGCCTTACACTCCCAGTCACTTGTATGTATTTTGGCTGCTTTCATGTCCCTTTGACAGACATCTTTAAATCGCAAGCGTGGGCGACCTGTTTTCCTCTTTCCTGAAGCAAGTTCACCATATAGGAGGTCCTTCGGGATGCGGCCGGGGCTCATTCTTTTGACATGTCCTAGCCACATCAGGCGTCTTTCACTAAGAATTGAGAACATGCTTTGGGTATTGGCACGCGTTAGTACCTCACTATTAGGCACTTTTTCTTGCCATTTAATACCAAGGATGCGGCGCAAGCATCTCAAATGGAAGCTGTTAAGCTTACGCTCTTGTGATGTATAAGTGGTCCATGTCTCGCTCCCATATAGTAGTGTACTGATGACACAGGCTCGATAGACGCACAGTTTGGTTTTCTCCGTTAGCTTGGTGTTTTGCCAGACCCGCTTATTTAGTTTAGCCATTGTTGCGGCTGCCTTGCCAATTCTGCTGTTTATTTCTTCTTCAATGGACAGTGTATTGGAGACCTTGGATCCCAAGTAGGTGAAGCTGTCCACAACCTCCAAGTTTTCATTATCGATATTTATGGTAGGAGGAGGTCGAGTGTCTTGGGCCATGATGTTTGTCTTTTTCAAGCTGATTTGCAGACCAAATTCTTTGCAGGCATTGGAGAAGCTTGACACGAGTTGTTGCAAACCAGATTCTGTATGTGCTGTTAGTGCCGCATCATCCGCAAATAGTAGCTCTCGAATTAGGACATCCGTCGTTTTGGTCTTGGCTCGGAGGCGGGCAGTGTTGAAAAGTCCTCCATCAGCTCTGGTATGTAACCAGATTCCCTCACTGCTATCCTTGAATGCGTATCGAAGAAGTACAGAGAAGAATATTGCGAAGAGTGTTGGTGCGAGTACACAACCTTGTTTAACTCCGCTGCTGACAGGGAAGGCCTCTGACTTAGCTCCATCGAACTGTACTGTGCCAAGCATATTTTCATGGAACTGTCTGATGATGGCAAGTAGGTGAGGGGGACATCCAATTTTTGCCAGTATTTGGAATAGCCCGTTGCGACTGACTAAGTCGAAGGCTTTTGTAAGGTCCACAAATGCAATGTATAGTGGCATCTGCTGCTCTCTGCATTTTTCCTGGAGCTGTCGTATGGAGAACACCATGTCTATGGTAGACCTACCGGACCGGAAACCACACTGAGATTCTGGATAGACGCGGGATGCTAGGCTTTGTAAACGTTTTAGTATAACGCGGGCAATAGTCTTTCCTACAATACTAAGGAGTGAAATGCCGCGATAATTATTGCAATCACTCCTATCACCTTTGTTTTTATATAGTGTCACTATATTTGCATCCTTTAGGTCTTGGGGGATGTAGCCCTGTTCCCAGCAGAGGGACAGAATCTCGTGCAATGGTTGGAGTAAAGCTGTCTTGCCACTCTTTAGAACCTCTGGTGGTATTCCATCATTCCCCGGAGCTTTTCCACAAGCTAGACTGTCAATTGCTTTGCTCAGCTCTTCCTGTGTGGGCACGACATCAAGTTCTTCCATGAGTGGCATATCTGGGATGTCATCTAGAGCGGTGCTGGAGACTGTGGTAACTGTTGAATACAATTCCAGATAATGCTCAACCCACCGTTTTAGCTGTGCTGCCTGGTCTTGAATAATTTCTCCATTTTTGGACTTTAGGGGAGCAGCTTTTGATGTCAAGGGGCCCGTTGCCTTTTTGATGTTTTCGTACATGACTTTTGCATTGCCCATGTCTGCAGCTGATTGTATACTGGAACAGAGCTTAAGCCAGTAGGTATTGACACATTTACGTGCAACCATGAACTATACAGTCTATATCAGGATACCACAATAGTTGCAGAAATTAAAAAGGGCAGACTGCGCTGGGCAGGACATCTAGAAAGAATGTCAAATAAGAGAGGAGTAAAGAGGGTACACCACTGTAACAGGATGGTCGGTTCTGACACCAATTTAATGTAACAGGCCGAGGTCCCCGTTTTCTCACTTTCTCGTGATTGACCCCATTTTGCGCTTCTTTGTGGGCTTATCAAACAGTCTTCGCTCTCATACAATAATTCACTTTAATAATCAAATCCAGGAAATATGTTCTTTAATAGTTCAATAACAAATCTGTACACTTATTTTACAATATACAACAATGTTCATGTTGCTTCCACTAGCTTCATCTCTGTCTCTCAACTTCTCAACTTCTAACCACCGCTCACGTGACATCCACCCCCCTCCTTCAAAAAAAAAATGTTTTGCCAAAAAACATTTTTGGGTCATAACAAAAAAATTAGACAGCAATTTTAAAATAACATTGTCTTTAACACTCACAACAAAAGTTTAACATTACAGAGGCGTTCATGGATTGTCACGCTTCAGCTGTCTCACCAATACTATTTCTGTTTTTCCAGTCTATTTATAGCTAGAAATATTAAGCATAAAATGCACAATGAGCATTGTTTTTACAACAAGTCAAAAATATTTTAAAATCTAACTAATGCATATAATCATCAGTTATGCTTGTCCATACTATATTATATTTAATTCATTGCTATTTTGAATCAACTTTACGACATATAAATATATTCTTTAATTTATAATATGTGGTGATCTCAAATGTTTCTTTATGGATACAAAGTAATTTGATATGCTCTTAGCTGAAATAATGTATAACATTGATTACAAAAATAATCCACAGAAAAATTATGTTATAAAAATAACATTACAACTGGTATAATTTCAAAATAATAGTTCTTCAATGCTTCATCAGTCTCTTAAAGGTTCAGTAATTAATTCACTAATCACGAACATCAGTATTTCTGTTAACAATATCAAGTTCAGCATCTTGAATAAGTTGCTTGGCTTCTGTTTTTCTTCTTTTTTATTGAGTGTCTGTATTTGTTATCAATCTGCTAAGTACGTCAGCAACCACATTGTCCCTTCCTTTGACGGATTTGATATGAAATTTGTAATCTGCCAACAGCATAGCCCATCGATTAATTTTTGCATTGCTTATCTTTTTCTTGTTAAATGCCACAAGAGGTTTGTGGTCTGTTAGTAGGGTGAACTTTCTACCTAGTAGGTATTTTTGTAGCTTCAGTAGAGCCCATATTATGGCTAGACATTATCTCTCTATTGTACTGTAGTTGTTCAGTCTTTGTTAAGTTTCTGCTAAGATACTGTATCGGGTGTAAAACACCATCATGCTCCTGCATCAGACAGGCTCCTAATGCAATAGAAGATGCATCGGTTGAAACAATAAATTCTTTGTCCCATTGAGGTGCTACTAAAATGGGTCTTTTCCTAAATGCTTGCTTGATTTTTTTCTAATGCTTTACAGCATTCTCCTGAAAATTGAATTTTTCTTCCATCTGTTTGTCTCATTATTTCTGTTAATGGATATACAATCTCAGCATATTTTGCAATGAATGGTCTGTAAAAATTGCAAAGTCCTAGCAGGGCTTGTACTTGCTTTTTTGATTTTGGGATGGATAAGTTGAATATTTTATATTCATTGTCTGAAGTGGTAGTGACTTTCCCTCCTCCTATTCTGTATCCTAGAAAGTCTATGTATCTTCTCCCAATGTTTATCTTGTCAGGTGAGATTGTTACATTGTGCTCCTTAAGCCTTTTTAGTACTGCTTCCAATGTTTGTATATGTGTTTCCCAATCCTTAGAATGTATGCATATGTCGTCAACATAATGTACGACATTGGGAATGCCTTTTAACATTGTTTTCATGAATCTACTGAAGGTTGCTGTGCTGTTTACTAGGCCAAATGGCACCACTAGCCATTCATACACCTCATCCATGGCTATAAAGGCAGTGTATTTGACAGAGGTGGGATCCATGTTTATTTGCCAAAACCCCCTGTATAGATCAAGTGTTGTAAAAAATTTTGAATTTCCAATTCTATCTACAATATCTCTTGGATCTCCAATGGGTTCATGGTCTAATTTTGTTATGCTGTTTAATTGTCTGTAGTCACAGCATAGCCTAATCTTGCCATTTTTTTTCTTTACTATCACAGTTGGCGATGTATAATTTGCTTCAATTGCTCTTCTTATTTTGTTTTCTTTGAGAAGATATGCTATTTCTTGTTGTACAGCAACTCTGTAAGCTATTGGAATAGGATATACTTTAGCCTTGAAGGGTTCATGCTGTAATAGTTGTATTTTGTGTGTCACAGTTTTTGTGTTTTCCGTTTCTTTTCTGATGACATCTTTGTAATTTTGAAATATTCTCAGTAGTCTATTTTTCATAATATATGGTGTATCATGTGATATGTTTTCTATGTGAGAGCTTTTCATTGTTGTTGCATCCATGTCATAATCATCTTCAAGTTTGCTAATGACATTTATCGTTTGTCTTTCTTCTTTATTATCACCATGTGCTCTTAATTTATCAATGTGCAATGTTTTCACATTTCCTTTGATATTGACACTGTATGTCACAGCACTCAGTTTTCTTTCAATTTTGTAGGGACCTTCCCATGTGTTTTCATTTTTTTTTTGTGTTTGTCAACAACACTAATACCTGTTTTTCTGGTTCAAGTGTTCTCAATTGTCTGTTTTTATTTTTAATATCTCTGTGTCTTGTATTCTGTTTGATTAGTCTCTGTTTAGCGGTCTCGATACTGTAGAGTATTTTATCTCTAGTGTCTGACATCAACTGGTATCTGTCCTTTATAGCATCTTGTTTGCTTATTAGTCCTTCTTTGAAATTTTCCAAGGGGCTTGCAGGATTTTGGCCACACATTAGTTCAAAAGGAGTGAAACCTGTACTTTCATGTTTGCTGCTGTTGTATGCAAATAGCACTCAAGGTAAATATTCATGCCATTTGTCTTCATGGTCTACTGTAATTTTTGTTAGAATGTTCTTGATTGTTTTGTTTAGTCTTTCAATCACTCCATTTGATTGTGGGTGATAAATTGTGCTGTGCACTTGAGTGATGTTTAGCATATTCATGATAGCTTTTGTCATTTGACTTTTGAACTGACTACCATTGTCTGAAAGAATTGTTTGGGGAAACCCATATCTGCTGAATACATTGAGTAGTGAAGTGCATATACTCTCTGCATCTATTTGTTTTAGTGGAATAGCTTCTGCCCATCTAGTGGCTAAGTCAACTATAGTCAAGGCATATCTATGTTTTTTCTTTGACATCTTTTTGAATGGTCCAATCAGGTCTATGGCAATCTTCTCAAACATGAAATTTGCCTTGTCGGAAGACTGTATTGGTGCTGTGTGCTTTCCATCTGTTGGGTTGTGTCGTAAACACACAGTACATTTCTTGATGTATCCTTTTATTTGTTTAATCATGCCAGGCCAATAAAAATTTTCTGCTATTGAAGCAATTGTCTTCTTGGCGCCGATATGTCCTCCTAGAGGACTGTCATGTGTCATTTTTATAATGGTTTCTTGCAATGTCTCAGGAACAACCACTCTTTTACTTTTTCTAGCTTGATCAATGTTTATCAGTATTCCTCTGTGTAGTTTGTAATGTTTGTTGCAGTTTGCTTGACTATCATTGATGAGTTTAATTTTTAATTCGTTTATTGTCTCATCTTCCTCATGAAGTTTTTTAATTTCTTGATTGGACATTAGTGTAGTTCCTATTTGAATATTTTCATCAACTTCAATGTCTGTCTTCTCTTTTCTACTTGTGGTGGCTCTTGTTTCTACATTGGCACATATTTGGTAATTGTTGTCGTGCCATTCTTTATACATTTCATCTGCATAATCAATAACTCCTTCAATGTTGCCTATAATTAGGTCGCAAATTGCATCTTTCAGAACTCTTGCTCTAACTTCACCATGAAACCAGGGTGAGTTGATGTTGATTATAGCAGTTGGGCAATCTATTTTTGTTCCATTGGCCATCGTCAGTGTGTCTGTTTTGCAATCATAGTCTTCCTTTTCTACTATCTTGCTGTGTGCTACAATTGTTGTGCAGCCTGAGTCCCGTAGACACATGCATTTTTTGTTGTTGACATACACAGGATAAAATTTAAGTCATCCTTGGCTATTAATAGCTGCCACGGTATCACTGGCTTGTGTGTCTTCTCGATTTATTTTTTTCCTACAGTCCAAGTTTTGTTCATCATTTTTTCTATATGTTTGATTATAATTTCTGTGTCTTGAATGAAAGTCATATCTACCTCTCCATGATTTTTTGTTTTGATCATAATCTCTATAGTTTAAATTGTGATTATATCTTCCTCTCCATGATTTGTTTTCTCTTTCAAATTGACCCTGTCCATAACTTGTTTCTATGTTGTTTCGTGTTGGGCTGACCTTGGGTGAAGTCTGTCCTTTGTTGAAATAACAGTGTCTTGCAAGTTTACCTCTCTTGCCGCAGCAGTAGCATATGATTTCTGGTTTGTTGTTTTGGACTGTTGCCAAGAAATCATGTCTTTTGTCCATTTCAACTTCGGGATGTGAGTCCTTGAATGTTCTTAAAGAGTTTGTTAGTTCAGTCTGGGTTCGAATTTTCTTGTCAGCTAAATAAGTGAATAATGCTGGTGTTGCGTTCTCCAAAAAATATCTATTAAAACCATGTCCAGTATGGCTCTGGGATCGTTGGTGTCTATGGCTGCCAGCTCTAGCCATTTTGTCAGTTTTACTTGCGCTTCATGCACAATTATTTGTGGGTCTTTGTCCCTTTTTATTCTAATTTCGTGAAATTCTCTCCTGTAGTCATTTTCAGATTTTCCAAAATGGAATAATAGGGCCTTTTTTACATTTTTGTAAATATTCCTATAATTTTTTTGCTATACTGTTATATGCCTCAAAAGCTTCACCTGTAAGTTTTGTCATAAGCTGTGTAGGCCAATTTATCTCTTCAACTCCTTTTATATTCATAACTGATTCAAAGTAGTCCAAATAAACATATATCTTTTCCTTTTTTGCTATCATATTTCCTATCTTTAATTGTTTCGTTTGGTGTTATCCTTTCATTTGTGTTGTTACCTGGATTGTGATCTGATTGTTGTAAATCAATCTGTAACTTCAGATTTTCATTTTTCATTTTTTCATTTTCATTTTTGAGTTGCTCCATTTCTCTCCTTGCATTTCTTTCTTCTCTATCATTAATTTGCTTTTGTTTCTCTTTTTCTTCAGCTTCTTTAACTTTCTCTTCAACAAATTCACGTAATTCTCTGCCACTTAATCCAAATTCCTTCGCTATGGATGTGAATTTTTCATAATACTCTATTTTGAATTTGTTCACTTTAGGTGTCACTGAATATCTCTTATATTGCACAATGTAAACTTGTTGAATTTATTAATAAGTATCACACAGAAATTTGTTTTAGTAATCCTTTAGAAATGGTTTTGATCACAATTTTTCCCGAAAGAATGTAGCTTTCACTTCTGACACCAATGTAACAGAATGGTCGGTTCTGACAACAATTTAATGTAACAGGCCGAGGTCCCCGTTTTCTCACTTTCTCGTGATTGACCCCATTTTGCGCTTCTTTGTGGGATTATCAAACAGTCTCCGCTCTCATACAATAATTCACTTTAATAATCAAATCCAGGAAATATGTTCTTTAATAGTTCAATAACAAATCTGTACACTTATTTTACAATATACAACAATGTTCATTTTGCTTCCACTAGCTTCATCTCTGTCTTTCAACTTCTCAACTTCTAACCACCGCTCGAGCCATGTCCTCGTGTTCTCTCTCCGTGTCCTTCTCGTGACCACACACACGTGATTTTTTTCACTGGCCTCCTTTTGACCCTGACACACCACTTTTCTCAAGTGACAACCACCAAAACCCCAGAGGAAAACGGGTCAAGTGTAGACCTAGGCTTAGATGGATGGATGACGTAGAGATAGATCTACAAAAAACTGGGCATCCAATATTGGAGAAGAAAGGCGTTGATAAGGACTGTGTTCAAGGAAGTCGTGAGGCAGGCCCAAGCCCTACATGGGCTTTAGCGCCACAGGGGTGGATGGTTTTCAAGATTGATTTGGTCCATTAAAGTTTGCGAAACTTGACGGGATATTATTTACCAAGCCCCTTTTAGACTTCGACTTTACAGAGTACACACATAATCTCTACACCAGAGCGACCAATCTTTAAATAAAACTCATAGCAGTCCAACAAAATATACAACTTGTACAGAACAACTTTGTCCTGTACATTTGCTTATTGAACTCCTCCTCTCAGTGAACTCGTCGGTTGACTCACTAAAAACACGGTTCAAGACAACGTGTTTGGGAGGATTGTAACTAAGTCAGAAATAAATCCAACAGTATCAGATCATTTTAACATTATTTATTCAAGCCGTGTATGAAGTATACATCTAAAACGGTTTTTAATGCTTGACCTGAAGGCCTGAGCTGAAATTATTAAAGGATAGAATCCGTAGAGTAAAGACCATATCTGGAATTTTTGGTTCATATGTTGTTTTTTGTGTTTGTGTGTGTGTGTTGTTTTTAGCGCATTTTCGAGAAGTCGAATGCGCTATTGCACCCGTTTTGTCCGTCTGTCCGTCCGTCTGTCATCACCCTAGATCTCAGCAACCATAAGTCCTAGACCCATGATGTATATATGTTTTTTGTATGTCCTGACCTGCCATTTGTGCATCAACACTCAGTTACTCGATCCGTTAAAAAACCTCGTTAAAACTACCAAAAAACATTGCGAATCGAGAGATAACACTGGCGCAGGCAACGGCCGCCATTGCCGGAAGTCGAATACATCGTTTTTCAAGCATTGAAGAGTTAAAGTTATTGGTTAGTGGTGCGAAAGCGTGCAAAAGAATTAGTTTGTTTCTTTTGTTGACGTCATTAGAATGTGTAAAAGTTCAGAGAGTTTTACGTCATCATTTGTGGTGACTTCAATCAAGATCTTAGCGGCCCAGGGGCAGAAATTGAAAACTTTTTCGAAACAAGCTTCAACATTCAACTACTTTCAACAAGATTGGCAACCACGATCTATCAAACAACAATTGATGGAGTATTTGGGCGATTAGCTGATTACAAATTAGAATGTTTCATTTATGAGTCCTATTTCAGTGACCACAAACCACTTGTAGTTAGATTAAAGAGAAAATAAAAATTTTAAAATGTAAAGAAATGACTTTTAAATAATTTTTTTTCAGGTATATTCATTACACAAGAAAATTCATAAAAATATGTCTAAAATCTAAACACAATTACTGATAACTACATAATGCTGATATCTAACATAAGTACTGATACATAATACGAAAATGCGCTAACACGTCCTGAGTCCAAAAATGGACCAGGCTTAACATGATTTTTTGTGTTTGTGTGTGTGTGTTGTTTTTTGTGTTTGTGTGTGTGTGTTGTTTTTTGTGTTTGTGTGTGTGTATTGTTTTTTGTGTTTGTGTGTGTGTTGTTTTTTGTGTTTGTGTGTGTGTGTTGTTTTTTTTTGTTTGTGTGTGTGTGTTGTTTTTTGTGTTTGTGTGTGTGTTGTTTTTTGTGTGATTGTGAAACGTATTAAGGTGAGATGACCGTTTACAGAGCACGACCAGGGAAAAAGTGGACCAGGTAAAAAAGTCTGGTCATTTCCGTTGACCTGGATAACGTATTTTTAGTTGATCTCTACCCCGTCCCACTTCAAGGCTGTAGATTTGATCCCAGCAACAATTTAGTTCATCAAGGGAGATAACAGGACCTGGACAAATAGGGTTTTGACGTCATTAGTCATCTTTAGTGATCGGTCTTTCCTAGACCCTAGGTAGGGCGAAATGTCGTCACTTGGGTGCTGCTACATAAAACCATTGAGTGATATGAGAGCTCTTTATATCAACATCTATTTTATAGTGGGTGCTGGCTCATTAGACCATTGAGTGATATGAGAGCTCTTTATATCAACATCTATTTTATAGTGGGTGCTGGCTCATTAGACCATTGGGTGATATGAGAGCTCTTTATATCAACATCTATTATATAGTGGGTGCTGGCTCATTAGACCATTGGGTGATATGAGAGCTCTTTATATCAACATCTATTTTATAGTGGGCGCTGGCTCATTATACCATTGAGTGATATGATAGCTCTTTATATCAACATCTATTTTATAGTGGGTGCTGGCTCATTAGACCATTGAGTGATATGAGAGCTCTTTATATCAACATCTATTTTATAGTGGATGCTGGCTCAATAGACCATTGAGTGATATGAGAGCTCTTTATATCAACATCTATTTTATAGTGGGTGCTGGCTCATTAGAGCATTGAGTGATATGAGAGCTCTTTATATCATCATCTATTTTATAGTGGGTGCTGGCTCATTAGATCATTGAGTGATATGAGAGCTCTTTATATCAACATCTATTTTATAGTGGGTGCTGGCTCATTAGACCATTGAGTGATATGAGAGCTCTTTATATCAACATCTATTTGATAGTGGGTGCTGGCTCATTAGACCATTGAGTGATATGAGAGCTCTTTATATCAACATCTATTTTATAGTGGGTGCTGGCTCATAAGACCATTGAGTGATATGAGAGCTCTTTATATCAACATCTATTTTATAGTGGGTGCTGGCTCATTATACCATTGAGTGATATGAGAGCTCTTTATATCAACATCTATTTTATAGTGGGTGCTGGCTCATTAGACCATTGAGTGATATGAGAGCTCTTTATATCAACATCTATTTTATAGTGTGTGCTGGCTCATTAGACCATTGAGTGATATGAGAGCTCTTTATATCAACATCTATTGTATAGTGGGTGCTGGCTCATTAGACCATTGAGTGATATGAGAGCTCTTTATATCAACATTTATTTTATAGTGGGTGCTGGCTCATTAGACCATTGAGTGATATGAGAGCTCTTTATATCAACATCTATTTTATAGTGGGTGCTGGCTCATTAAACCATTGAGTGATATGAGAGCTCTTTATATCAACATCTATTTTATAGTGGGTGCTGGCTCATTAGACCATTGAGTGATATGAGAGCTCTTTATATCAACATCTATTTTATAGTGGGTGCTGGCTCATTAGACAATTGAGAGATATGAGAGCTCTTTATATCAACATCTATTTTATAGTGGGTGCTGGCTCATTAGACCATTGAGTGATATGATATTTCTTTATATCAACATCTATTTTATAGTGGGTGCTGGCTCATTAGACCATTGAGTGATATGAGAGCTCTTTATATCAACATCTATTTTATAGTGGGTGCTGGCTCATTAGACCATTGAGGGATATGAGAGCTCATTATATCAACATCTATTTTATAGTGGGTGCTGGCTCATTAGACCATTTAGTGATATGAGAGCTCTTTATATCAACATCTATTTTATAGTGGGTGCTGGCTCATTAGACCATTGAGTGATATAAGAGCTCTTTATATCAACATCTATTTTATTGTGGGTGCTGGCTCATTAGACCATTGAGTGATATGAGAGCTCTTTATATCAACATCTATTTTATAGTGGGTGCTGGCTCATTAGACCATTGAGTGATATGAGAGCTCTTTATATCAACATCTATTTTATAGTGGGTGCTGGCTCATTAGACCATTGGGTGATATGAGAGCTCTTTATATCAACATCTATTTTATAGTGGGTGCTGGCTCATTAGACCATTGAGTGATATGAGAGCTCTTTATATCAACATCTATTTGATAGTGGGTGCTGGCTCATTAGACCATTGAGTGATATGAGAGCTCTTTATATCAACATCTATTTTATAGTGGGTACTGGCTCATTAGACAATTGAGTTATATGAGAGCTCTTTATATCAACATCTATTTTATAGTGGGTACTGGCTCATTAGACAATTGAGTGATATGAGAGCTCTTTATATCAACATCTATTTTATAGTGTGTTCTGGCTCATTACACCATTGAGTGATATGAGAGCTCTTTATATAAACATCTATTTTATAGTGGGTGCTGGCTCATTAGACCATTGAGTTGTATGAGAGCTCTTTATATCAACATCTATTTTATAGTGGGTGCTGGCTCATTAGACCAGTGCTACACAAAGTGGTGGTCCGCGGGCCGCCCGGCACCGGTCTGTAGAAGTTATAAATAAAGAACAGAAAAATATAATTATAATCCTAGATTTGCAACCTATAATACTAACCATAAAGAATATGTCAAATTTTCGACAAAAAGCCCAAAGCGTAAGACTTATAAGATTAACAACATTACAAATCCTTACCCAGGTCCTGGTTCAACGGAAAAAATCCTGTTGGTCCGACATACTAAAAATTTTTTTGTAGCACTGCATTAGACTATTTGAGTGATACAGGAGCTTTTTATATCAGGATCTCTTTCTTAGAGGTACACTAACGCACACCAACAAGTATATCTGACGTTATTGTGGGCGCCACACATTTGAAATAAACTATGTAACCTGACGTACTTAGGGACATATGGATCATATGGTTGTCAGATGTACAAGTTGTGAATGATTATATGGCTGTCAGATGTACAAGTTGTGAATGATAATATGGCTGTCAGATGTACAAGTTGTGAATGATAATATGGTTGTCAGATGTACAAGTTGTGAATGATTATATGGCTGTCAGATGTACAAGTTGTGAATGATAATATGGCTGTCAGATGTACAAGTTGTGAATTTTATATGGTTGTCAGATGTACACGTTGTGAATGATAATATGGCTTTCATATGTACAAGTTGTAAATGATAATATGGCTTTCATATGTACAAGTTGCGAATGATTATATGATTTTCAGATGTACAAGTTGTGAATGATTATATGGTTGTCTGATGTACAAGTCGTGAATGATAAATGGTGAAACCTGCTCTGACCAATCACCAAAACTTAAATTCACCGCATACGTAAGCAGAGAAGTTTGCACTAAAATACGTTATGCACCTAAATGAAGTGCGCAAACCCTGACTTTAAAGGGGGCCTCAAAAGGTCCTCAAAGTTTGGTCTTAACGTCACTGTCTCAGAGCCTTACATTGCCCCCGTTGTTGATGGGGTCCTCCCACATCAGAACTCTCCTGTCCAAGCCGGACACGATGTCCAGCAGGCGGTGACTGTAGTAAGATTCAAGAAGGCTGTACTCTCCTTTGGTCATTCCGTGGTCAGCCATGAACTTGGCTATCTCAGGACTTGAGTCCCTGGACACAACAGTTATATATTGTTTAAACTGATGTTTTCACTGACATGTGTTTGAAACTTTGCAGGCAATAGAAATAAACAAGTGATATATTAAATGTGGTATTTAGTTATGAAATATTTAACAAAAAACAATAAAGGGGAAAATAAAGTTGTCAACAGGAGAAATAGTTGCCATTCCTTTTTTTTTTAAATTTAGATTCAAGAACTAATTTAAACATCACAATTAGAATTCTTAGAATATATATTTCAACGAATATGATCACTTGACAACGTAATCTCTATCGCATGCTACATCAAAAAGCCCAGCACATAATAATACAGCTAACCTACCAGCACATACATTTAACCTACCAGCACATACAGTAAACCTATCAGCTCATACAGTAAACCTACCAGCTCATACAGTTAACATACCAGCACATACAGTTAACCTACCAGCACATACAGTTAAGCTAACAGCACATACAGTTAACCTACCAGCACATACAGTTAACCTACAAGCACATACAGTTAACCTACCAGCACATACAGTTAAGCTAACAGCACATACAGTTAACCTACCAGCACATACAGTTAACCTACCAGCACATACAGTTAACCTACAATCACATACAGTTAACCTACCAGCACATACAGTTAACCTACCAGCACATACAGTTAACCTACCAACACATACAGTTAACTTACCAACACATACAGTTAACCTACCAGCACATATAATGAGCCTCATCCATTCCCAAGTGCAAAAAGTCGTCAACAAATACACCTTTGACCTCTGCAAAAAATTCTGAGAGGAAATCGTAAGTTGAGTTTCTGGTTGGGTCAAAATTCTCCCTCTCTGCGTGTTGGGAGTAGACGGCCTTGAACTTCTGATTATGGTCATAGCATGGCGTGAGGAGTTCTTTATAAAAGCAGTTGAATTGAAAGTGTTAGTTAAATATATATATTGCTTTCTTTTTAATGTTACTTGTTCAAACATAAATGTCATCGATGAAAATATTTCTGACAACACACCAAACACGAACACAACAACAAAGAAATACAGTTACCTGGGTAAGCTTTACCCCAGGAGTGCGCATGTCCAGGTGTGTCAAACTCTGGTAGAACGCGTATTCCACGTAGCCTTGCGTATTGTATGATATCTCGGATGTCTGCTTGTGTGTACACGTGATTGGGCGAGTAGGCTCCCTGGACAAATCATGTGATAGATGTAACGTATTGATTTAATTAACAATTAAGACCCGTTCATCTTTGGAGAGTAAAAAAAAACATTGTCAATACAAAAAAATTACTAGCAATTTTACCCGGAGTAGAAAAATAAAATTTGCATTTCTTTAAATTTGAATATGAAAATTACGATGCATAAGCTCGACGCAAAGTTGAGCCCGAATTTTACCATAAATACGATATTTTGTTACTACGGTTAGGAATATTTTAGAAATGATTTTAACAATCTCAACCGTTACCTTCAGTGTTAAATTTGGGAATGTCATGCTCTCATAGGGGAAGGACTGGGCATCAACTATGTGCCAGTGAAAAACATTGAGTTTGTTGGTGGACATGACATCCTGGGGAATAGAGACAGAGAGTGGAATAATAATAATAATAATAATAATAATGATAAATTGATAATTTATATAGCAATTTATCCCAGCAAGGAGCCGGGCTCACAGCGCTTTACATGGAGATAATAACATACATATATTAATTAAATAAACATTCATATCGAAATAACCACAGAAATGACAATATGTTATACAACAGCTAAGTTAGTCATTAAAAAGGCATGTTGTTTCATTAATTTTGAAGATAAATTTTGAAAAGATTCGTCTTAAGTGCAGTCTTGAAGGACTCATTAGTTGAAATACTACGGATGTGTAATGGAAGAGAATTCATCATTTAAAACTCTAGTAAGAATACAGGACTAAACACAAACCATAGAAATACGTAGGACGCAATAATCTTCTGTACAGAAGGAGCGTCTGTAACATATAAGATAATGAAGATAAGATAATTCCATTGTTTGGCTGCACAAAAAGAGAGTGACCTTTCGCCAAATGATTTAGTTCGTGTCTTAGGAACACAGAGAATGCGTGTGTCTGCAGAAAAGCGTAGCTGACGACTTGGTGAGTAGACCGACAAAAGTTTAGTAAAATAGGAAGGGCATGAGTCAGAAAAGAAGTTGTGAGACAGAACGGCCAGTTTGTAATCAATGCGGGCTTCTATGGGTAGCCAATGACAAAACTGCGTGACAATGGCAGAGTTAGTTATTAGTGATGCGGTTTAAGTTAAGAGATCATTTAGTTGGAAATTACACTATGTAAAGTGCACAGGGCGTTCTTAGAGCTTTTAAATTATATTTTTTATAATCTTCGTTACACATAGACAGAGACGGGCATTTGTGTTCAACTTCAATACAAAGAACTAGACTAGAGAGCTAAAAAAGAATCAACTTATCTTAGCTTATCTTATATGTTACAGACGCTCCTTCTGTACAGAAGATTATTGCGTCCTACGTATTTCTGTGGTTTGTGTTTAGTCCTGTATTCTTACTAGAGTTTTAAATGATGATAAAGTGTTGGCTTTCCTGGTTTCTTCAGGCAACCCATTCCACGCCCGAATACCGGACGGAAAGAAAGAAAACTTGTATGTGTTTGTTCTTGCATATGGAATAAGAAAGGTGTTTTTATCTTTATGTCTATTTGAGGGTTGTATTAAGTTATCTTTGTGTTGTATTTCTAAATTAGATTAATTGCCCTATGTAGAATTGCTAATTTACTCTTGGTTCTTCTATCCTCCAGTGTTTCAAGGTTTAATGATTTAACTAATGGTGTTACTCTTGTCAGTTTTGAATATTCTCCAGTAATGAATTTGGCAGCTCCTTTTTTGGATTTGTTCTAACTTATCAATATTTTCTTTGGTGGATGGGTCCCATACAGAAGATGCATATTCTAGTACAGGTCTCACCAGGGTGAGGTAGCATTTTAGTTTTATATCTTTGTTACATTTGTAAAAGTTTCTTTTTATAAAGCCTAAGGTTTTGTTTGATTTTTTAATAACTTCATTGACATGGGGGTTCCAAGATAGTTTCTCATTTATTATGACTCCTAAATATTTTGCATCTTTAGTTTGGGTTAGTTCTTTTCCATGAATGAAGTATTTTGAAATTATTTGTTTCTTTTTCTTTGTTACTCTTAGCAGTTGACATTTTTCTGGGTGAAAGGACATACTCCAGTTAGTTTCCCATTTTATTAATTCATCTAAGTCTTTTTGTAGAATTTTGCTATCTTGTTCTGACTTGATTGTTCTATAGATTATACAATCATGAGCAAATAACCTAACTTTAGTTCCTGTTGAGATATTGTTGGGTAAGTCATTTATATAAATTAAAAATAGTAAGGGACCTAGGACAGTTCCTTGTGGAACTCCTGAGTTAACCTTTATTGGTGTAGATTTAGATCCATTAATTATTACAGTTTGCTCCCTACCCAATAGGAAATCTGAGGTAATATTTTCATAGTGCATTTATGTTTTATTGACTACGCACGCTATTTAAAGGCAAAATGTTTATAAGTACAATGTGGATTTATGAGACAAATTGTTGTTTTATTTGCTTAGGGTAGATTTTACTCAATTTATTTTAGATATCGAAAGTGAATTGTTCATCATAACTTAAAAGTTTATTATACTAACACATGAAATTTTTTTTTAAATACGCCCGGTCCTACATGCAAAAAGAATAACGAAAGGCCTAAACTATCTTTTCAGGTATTACCAAATTGTTCTTAATGGAGTCTACACTGTAAAAATGTCGGGCTGTGTCCAAGTGAAGTCCTCTGTGTGAGAACCGCGGCTCGTCATTGACTACTGCTTTGTTTATGAACCACTGAAAAATGATTTTTTAAAAAGTTTTGTTTCCTGGGAAGGTTTATTTATTCAATTAAGAATTTCTCTTCCTTTATTGATTTCATCCAAATGTCTCAATTATTTTTGTCTTAACCCTTTTCCTCCAATGTTATACTTTGATATTTATTACACTGAGGTTATTGTTCATATGCCTATTTATTAACAATAAAACAGCTTCATGAAACAGTTCATATGGCGGAGCAAATAAACGCTTATAAAAAGATATATATATATATTTTTACACATCTTTCTTTCGAGAATCAAAAGTTAAAATGATCATCACCTAAAATTAAAGAAACCAAACATTCCGTAATATTAAAAATTCAATTTTAACACGTTATTTTTTCCCATAAATTATATTGACACAGGTGTTTTTTGAAACAAGGACCCTTAAAATTTGACTGTTGCCGCTAGTCCCCAGATACTTCTCTTGTCATAGATTTTGCCATTTTCACAGAGAAGCTCTTTCATTCAGGGTTAAATTAGCTTTCATGTCACAATGACCCCCAGTGACTGAAACAAAAGGATCTAAATCTCTTCTCAGCATCCTGGAAATCGACCCTCCCGCTAAGGTCAGCCCCCCTCCCCCGCACAGCAAGACCCGGAGCTAGGACTCCCGCCAGGTTTACCTTTCCGTTGACCATGTAGGTCAGCTGACCCAGTGTCTCGAATCCTGGAAATGAAACAAAACAAATCAATAACGTAGGGCTAAGTCAGTTGTCTGATATCGGGCAGCTTAAATAACACACACTGAACAGCACACCCTGAACAGCACACCAGGAACATCACACCATGAACAGCACACCCTTAACAGCACACCATGAACAGCACACCATGAACAGCACACCATGAACAGCACACCATGAACAGCACACCCTTAACAGCACACCATGAACAGCACACCATGAATAGCACACCCTTAACAGCACACAATGAACAGCACACCATGAACAGCACACCCTTAACAGCACACCATGAACAGCACACCCTGAACAGCACACCAGGAACAGCACACCATGAACAGCACACCCTTAACAACACACCATGAACAGCACACCATGAATAGCACACCATGAACAGCACACCATGAACAGCACACCATGAACAGCACACCATGAACAGCACACCATGAACAGCACACCCTTAACAGCACACCATGAACAGCACACCATGAATAGCACACCCTTAACAGCACAACATGAACAGCACACCATGAACAGCACACCCTTAACAGCACACCATGAACAGCACACCATGAACAGCATACCATGAACAGCACACCCTTAACAGCACACAATGAACAGCACACCATTAACAGCACACCATGAGCAGCACACCATGAACAGCACAACCTTAACAGCACACCCTTAACAGCACACCATGAACAGCACACCCTTAACAGCACACCATAAACAGCACACCATGAACAGCACACCCTTAACAGTGTGATGAGATTTGTATCGGACTCTCAAGGCCAAGTAGCCCCACCAAATAGACCACCCGGAAAGATAAGGGGAGGTAACTCCCATCTGGGAATCTAACATGTGGGCAGAATAAATGATACATATTTTCATCAACGGGGCTGAAACAAGGAAGACCTCACCCCATTGGCTATTGTTCATCATGCAACCAATCAAGAGTTATTAAAGTCACGTGACCAGTAAAGATATAACCAGAGAAAACGCAAGGTTCATTCTTTTCACTGCCAAACTGTACAAGGCGAAACATCGAACAGTAGCGCCCCACAGGATCATATCACTGTAGGAGAAAAGCCTGCAATCTATCCAGTCTAGTAAGAGTGAACTCAAATCATATTATATGATGTATCCGGCATCCTTCCGTCTCGCGAGACGATGGTGCATCACCGTTGGGTTGGGTTGCATTTCCTCGAGTGACTGTGCAGTCCTATCCTTGAGTGACAGTCTTTGCCACAGTTTTTACACACGAGTTCTGTGCTTCCAAATGTTTTGGCCTTTCTCCTAGCTCTTCTGTCTGCAGCCTCCTCCATTCTTCGCTCCTCGGTACTATGACGCCCTCTTTGACAACTGTGCGCCACGTAGATCGGTCTTCTGCCTTACACTCCCAGTCACTTGTATGTATTTTGGCTGCTTTCATGTCCCTTTGACAGACATCTTTAAATCGCAAGCGTGGGCGACCTGTTTTCCTCTTTCCTGAAGCAAGTTCACCATATAGGAGATCCTTCGGGATGCGGCCGGGGCTCATTCTTTTGACATGTCCTAGCCACCTCAGGCGTCTTTCACTAAGAATTGAGAACATGCTTTGGGTATTGGCACGCGTTAGTACCTCACTATTAGGCACTTTTTCTTGCCATTTAATACCAAGGATGTGGCGCAAGCATCTAAAATGGAAGCTGTTAAGCTTACGCTCTTGTGATGTATAAGTGGTCCATGTCTCGCTCCCATATAGTAGTGTACTGATGACACAGGCTCGATAGACGCACAGTTTGGTTTTCTCCGTTAGCTTGGTGTTTTGCCAGACCCGCTTATTTAGTTTAGCCATTGTTGCGGCTGCCTTGCCAATTCTGCTGTTTATTTCTTCTTCAATGGACAGTGTATTGGAGACCTTGGATCCCAAGTAGGTGAAGCTGTCCACAACCTCCAAGTTTTCATTATCGATATTTATGGTAGGAGGAGGTCGAGTGTCTTGGGCCATGATGTTTGTCTTTTTCAAGCTGATTTGCAGACCAAATTCTTTGCAGGCATTGGAGAAGCTTGGCACGAGTTGTTGCAAACCAGATTCTGTATGTGCTGTTAGTGCCGCATCATCCGCAAATAGTAGCTCTCGAATATATGATGTACATTTATAATTATATATATTTTCATAGCAGATTGAAATTTTATTTTGTTCGATTGACATGGATTTAGTACCCCACGGGATAGATTTACCGTGTTGGGACCCATGTGATATTATTAGATATATCATGTTTGCTTAAATAATATGTGCCTGCACACGCGATCTCCCCCAAATAGATGGAGCAGCGTTTGTGGATATTAAATTATGTAGTAAATTAATTAAATTGTTTTATTGATTGCTGAACCCACGTGTAAGGTTTTCGCCAAATAGGCCTACTCCCGTGGTAGTAAGAATAAACCAGTAATTCATATTATTATGTCAAATTGTTATCCCCTTCTCGCGTCTTGCTCTGAACGGCTTGTCGTTGGAAGGAGGACCATGTATAAGTCTATGCGATAGAAAACTCCCAGAGTTTTATTTCTATTTCATAGCCAGGTTCCTGCTACGCCTGAATTCCAAGGAGCTGCCAACCAGTAGAAGTACGCCACGGTGAGGTAGCCGGACAGCCGTCCCCCCACCAGTACTATTGCCGATAAAGGATCGCTACCCTTGCCACGCGACAGCCAAGTACACCTTGTGTCCGTGCCAGCTAAGGTCGATAGCAGATCAACAAGTGCTACTATCTGCCCTAACTGTAGGATTGAACCTCCGTACAGTAGGCCGGAGACACGCACCATTCGCCACAGAGCCCTGTGCTCTTTTTCTACCCAGCTCATCACGTTATACCGTAATAGCTGATGCCGGCCATACCACACCCTAGCTGTGTGACCGTATGTGCTGGAAATCTTATCAACAACACACGTGGAGAGAAGTGAGAACCCCTCTACTGTGTACGATCTATCTAGGTCAAATAATACAGCAACCAACTTGTTTACACAAGCTTAGTCGAGCCAGCTGACTGCTACGTCATATTGTCAACACCGAGTGGGAGGAGCTCAACACCGGAAGCTGACGTCACTTACACGTCGCAGAGAGACGAAAGGAGGTCAAGTCGCGCAGCACACCAACTCAGCTGACCTACAAGCTACGCCAGTGATCAGGGACTCCGAAACACAAAATAAGTATTCAAAATATAGAAACTTTGGCGTAAGGCAAGCTGTAATGATGATAATTAGCGAGCCATAAGACTTTAAATACCTTAATCTTAGGGGCAAATTTATTAATGAATATTGAGATATTGCCTTTGTATATAGTGTACATTAAACGTTAATCATTTATATTATACAATAGTTCTTTTGTTTATCATTTGCGGATATCACTAATGTACGTCCTTGTGTGTGTGAAAGTATAAATACAAATAATACCCTAGACAAAACACATACTACACATCTTTTCACCACAAACAGCACACCCTTAACAGCACACCATGAACAGCACACCATGAACAGCACACCCTTTACAGCACACCCTTAACAGCACACCCTTAACAGCACACCCTTAACAGCACACCTTGAACAGCACACCCTTAACAGCACACCCTAAACAGCACACCCTTAACAGCACACCCTTAACATCACACCATGAACAGCACACCCTTAACAGCGCACCATTAACAACACACCCTGAACAGCATTCCCTGAACAGCACACCCTGAACAGCATACTACCCCAAACATCACACCACACAATAGAGAACAAAACATGAACTTACCCTAACATCACCCCACACAATAGAGAACAAAACATGAACTTACCCCACACATCACCCCACAGAATAGTCAACAAAGCATGACCTTTACTTACCCCACACAACTCCCCACACAGTTGCAGCATGAAGAGAAACATTCGCACCGACCACCACGCCATCTTTCAATCACCATGTAATAATATGAAATAATGTTTTAACAACATCAAAGATCCTGTGTAAACAGGCAAAGCTTTCAATATTAATATTATATTTAGTTTTTTTGTTTGAATGAAATCTGTTTCCGTTGCTGTGGCTCAATAGACGTGAAAATCCCAAGATGTTTAAAAAAAACAACAAAAAAAACCTAAGATTTCCAAAAGGATTTAATATAGTTTTTAGCACTTCTAACGATCTTTCTTTTGCAGAAGATTCTTGCGACCTTCGTTCTTGTAAGCTCGCACATACCATGTCGGTCTGTTGACACGTTACACAGCGTTCAGTGGCCAGTGCTATAAGAGATTGTGTTGCACATTGCCCAGCCGTCTGTTTCCCTAACTAGTGTCAGGTACCTTTTCGGAGCTTGGTGGACTCTACTTCTAGATCCTTCTCTATCGAATGAACGTCTGTAATAGGTAGGTGGAGTCTAGCTCTAGGAACCTTCTCTATAGAATGAAAGTCTGTAATAGGTGGACTAAAGCTCTAGGACCTTCTCTATAGAATGGACGTCTGTAATAGGTGGAGTCTAGCTCTAGGAACCTTCTCTATGGAATGAACGTCTGTAATAAATAGGGTAAGACAATTCCTGTCTTCACAGAGATTCGAACCCGTTACTCTCGGTACACCAGTCGAACGCGCATAATGTTGCTTTAAAGATTATTATAAAAACAATTCAAATACTTATATCCCAGAACTTCATATAACTATGAGGGAAGTTTTTTTAAAAAGACGTATACATATAGACTATATGTCTGTATGCCGAAAGTAAGAGAACCATTGATTCTCTAGTGTATTACGATTTATTTTTATATTTGAAGTATACACTTTAAAATAAATATATAAAAATATCTTCTGATGTTGAATGTGATGCAAGAAAAAGAAACTTACAATAAACTAGGTTTGTTTTTAATCGCTCTCTTTAAATTTTCACGGACCTTCTCAGTAACTTTTAAAAAGCGAATGAATATTGATATAATTTAACGGATCTCATTAAATTGACACAAAGGTTTGACCACACGTATATGAAACTCATCTCTTGCCCCATTATGTAACCAAATCTTTGATACGTCTGCTTATAGGTAATTACGTTTACCACACGTATATGAAACTCATCTCTTGCCCCATTATGTAAACAAATCTTTGATACGTCTGCTCATAGGTAATTACGTTTCTGTGTTCACAGTTATACCATGAAGAGTTACGGCGCTTGAAAGTCGTATTTTAAAAGATTTCCCCCAAGGCTTTTCGAGATTATAAACGATTTCCTTGCATGTCTTCGCATAAAAGAATGAAGCAAAATTAACAAAGGTTTTTTTATAAAACTAAAGGCATTTGAAGTCTGGTCTGTTTTATACACGATACAAAAGTCACTTTAATGCCATAATTGTGTGCAAATTTACCCCCCCCCCCCACACACACCTTTTCAATTCTCTCTCTGTTTGAACAAATGTAAGAATAACATCACAACTTACAATCTTCTCTGACTCCATATTGAGGAAACTCTGGACATTTTTTGTCCTTGACCTCAACGGAAATGACTTGAATCAATCCAAGCACTGCTGTTTTGGTGCTATT
Source organism: Radix auricularia (assembly GCA_002072015.1). Taxonomy (NCBI): domain Eukaryota; kingdom Metazoa; phylum Mollusca; class Gastropoda; family Lymnaeidae; genus Radix; species Radix auricularia. The sequence goes on along the minus strand of MUZC01004723.1, from coordinate 994,610 downwards.
GAATTTCTCATCTGCTTCTTGTGGGTCAGAATTTAAGGTTCCACTTTCTACGGTTTTCAGGCGCTGGACAAACCTCTGGTAGGCGTCACGGATGATGTCACAAGAGGTGTCAGAGGTCAAGGTCAGGTCACCCGTTACAAACGTCCAGACGCCTTCTTCTGGTTTCCATTCCTTGGGCATGGGCCAGGGGCTACCTGGGCGAGGTCTTTGGCCCTGGAGAGGTCAGTGTTACATACTCGTTAGAACATTTAAATCAACATTAGCAGACTTCAAGTACAGACGGGTGGTAATCAAAGACCCATGATTCATTAGGTAGACTCTCTGCATGGCTAAATCTCAGACTCAGAATATCCCTTAACCCTTCGGTGGGTCGTTGGGTCGGTGGGTCGTTGGGTCACCATCGTGAACTGTTCACTATCTCACGCCATTTGTCCCGGTCCTGTGCTGCCTTTTTGCCATTTTGTTAAAATTATCACGAACAGTAAGAACACTCATTTTATTACATAGAAGAGTGATGTCGAACCTATGACACGCGTGCCACATTCGGCATGCAGAGATTCATCGGCCGGAAAGTTAATAAATAATATTACTTCCTAAATCAATAATCCCAATAAAATGATTTTGTGTCATTTAAATTAAAGTGTTTTAACCTGTTCTTGAACGTTTCAATTACTTATTGCAATATGCCACTAGCAATGAGCATAAGCATAGATGTAAGATATATACTTTTAAAAATGAAATCTTTAAAGCGTGGAATTATCTGCCAAATAAGTTGAATTCCATGAAAACACTTGGAGGTGCTATTCTTATTTTAATTTTTGTATCATCTTATGCATGTGAACAGTTATTTTCGGCTTTGAATAAAATCAAATGTTACACAAGAAACAGACTGACAGATAACATATGTGCTGCATGTGTTGCACTTAATTATAGAAGTCACAGCGAAAATCCCTTTCATAATTAATTTATTTAGGCAAAGTCGATCTATTTCCTGTAATATTTTTTTCTTTGTATTTTTAAAACTTTTACAGACCATAGGCCTTTGGGGCAAGTGAATCATCGTTCACAAGTTTCTGTGTGGCTAGCGCAGTGCCCAACCACCTTTACCTTAACCCAACTAATGGCAGTTACTTATCAGAGCTCGTTAGACTCAAGAAAATCCTTACAGCAAGGGAACCAATCCCCGCCACTTTTCCTATATTTGAATACAAATGTAAATAATGAGCGACTTTCTAAAAAGAAAATAATTTTTTTAATATTTAAAGATATCACTTTAATTAAACATTTTATAACCAATTAATTTTTAAAAAATCATGTTTCATTTGTCCACAGACAAATGGTTTAAAGTTATATCTGTAAACATCACCTGTAATGGAAGCCTCTCGGCAATGAAGTCCACCTCTGAACTGACCAATGGCCACACAAAGACAACGGTTATGAACACATTCAATATCTTGTTTCTTGACATTTTTAAAGGGGATTTTTGAGTTACTATGAGACGTTACCAGCTTTAATCTTAATTACTCCACATCAAATATTTCAATATCAACGACACTAGCTGTCATTTAAACACAACGAATAGCGCTTTAAAGATACAAGCCTTGGCCACATTACCAGACTAGATCCGTTATTTAAAATATAAATGCTGTTGGATCAGGATTTCTTCGTCTTGTTTGTCCGTCAAGTCTTTGATTGTGTCTAGTTTTGTTATCAGTTGAGCCCCATCCACATTTATACAGCACTTGGTGCCGTCAACTCAAACTCTGGTAAATACAAGTATGTAAGTGCGAGCGTTGTTGTAAAAATATTTACTTGTTTGAATTGTTTAAAGCCCGCAAGAATGTATGTATATGATTGTCCCAGACCTGGTGCTAAATATACAAGTACAAAGCTAATCTGCTATTAAACGTGGAATGTCACCTAGGTGTTCTATTATTTTGGAGTAACCGAATGCTAGGGTACTTTTTGCAGATAATATAAAAAGTAATTAGCAAATTTGTAGATTGCATGATCCCATTTCAGTTGATGAATATACAACTGTGTCTTTATTGTAACAAAATCTAGACACAATAAAGACACAATATACAACTGTGTCTATATTATAACAAAATCTAGACACAATAAAGACAGAATATACAACTGTGTCTATATTATAACAAAATCTAGACACAATAAAGACACAATATACAACTGTGTCTATATTATAACAAAATCTAGACACAATAAAGACACAATATACAACTGTGTCTATCTTATCTTATCTTAGATATACAGACGCTCCTTCTGTGCAGAAGATAATTGCGTCCACAGACCATGAGAGATGATCTGTTGGCAAGTGATGCAGCGGTCACAGGCCACGGCTATAGGGGTTCCACGCATTACCCCAGCCGCCTAACTATTGTCTAGTTAGGTACCCATTTGGAGCTGGGTGACTCGGGGACTCCTCAGGCCGCGAGAACAAATCCTCACCTTCGTGTGGATTCGAAACCATGACCATCGGTATGACATTCGAGAGCGCTACCTCTCGACCACCACGTCTATATTGTTTCTAGTTTGGAGACGATACGCTGTTGATATTTTTATTATCCAGTGTTCATACTTTAATAGCCCAACCCATTTGTATATCTCCAATTCATGTTACACAGGAATGACCATAGGAGAAAGGGTCAATCCAGCAGCACAGGATTATTTAAGATACAAACAGATCGATTAGTTTGTTGTTGTTGTTGTTGTCGTCTAATTCTGGAAAGGTAACTCCTCAGAGAAGAGTTTAACTTTGAATTAATTTTTTATATGGCTCCCTACAGGTGGTGGAGCTTAAGTTCTTGTCAATACATCAAATACACGAGGACGAGACAATAAGGGCGACAATTGCAGAAACTGTCTTAAACAAACATGCAACGCATTTTGAGGATTCGTCCAAAGTCAAATATGGCCACTGTCATCCCACATGCGAAGGCGAAAAATTACGCAATATTCATGTTGAGAATATAAGCGACCATGTTTTAGACTTTGGTTCTCAATGTTTAAGATAATTTAGACCTTTGAACAGGGGCTCCCAGTCATTTTACATCGTGGGACATATTCCATGAAGTAAATACATGCCGGGGGTGTATGAAAATGATTTTAAAAAAGACATACGTTAAGAATTTTGTTTTTATTGCACTATTTTAATGTGAAGAGTGAAACTGGGATCTTGACTGTAGTAAATAGGTGAGGGAGGTCAGAGGTCAGGCTTAACGCCACTGGTATTGATATAGTATGGTATCAAGCAGGTGATAGTCAGTTAGTCTCGTTCTCCCAAGGTTCGCCACTGGTATTGATATAGTATGGTATTAAGCAGGTGATAGTCAGTTTGTCTCGTTCTCCCAAGGTTCGCCACTGGTATTGATATAGTATGATATCAAGCAGGTGATAGTCAGTCTCGTTCTCCCAAGGTTCGCCACTGGTATTGATATAGTATTGTATCAAGCAGGTGATAGTCAGTTAGTCTCGTTCTCCCAAGGTTCGCCACTGGTATTGATATAGTATGATATCAAGCAGGTGATAGTCAGTTAGTCTCGTTCTCCCAAGGTTTGCCACTGGTATTGATATAGTATGGTATCAAGCAGGTGATAGTCAGTTAGTCTCGTTCTCCCAAGGTTCGCCACTGGTATTGATAAAGTATGGTATCAAGCAGGTGATAGTCAGTTAGTCTCGTTCTCCCAAGGTTCTTGCTAAAATGTATAACTGAAAATGTCTGCTCACACAAGCATGTCGAGACAAACCAGCTGAGCATTTCGTTAGCAATTGTTCGAATCTCTTTGAATCTCTCTTTATCCAGCTGTCGGTAAAAGTCAATTAAAGAAAGATGTCGTCTGCTGCGACATACAACATCAATTCAGAACTCAATGAGTTCCAGCTGGAGACTGTCTGCAGCATCATCCAGAAATAGGTGGGAGAAAATGATTTCCTTTTTAATAGTTGAAAAGTCCTGAAAGCGTCTTTGAAATTCATTAGTCTACGGATGTCAAGAAGAAATAGTTGAAACTGTCAGTACAAAGATTGCCTGGGAGTGACTAGAGTTTATTACTTTTTTTTTCACTGGCTTAATATCATGATAACATTTAAGATGTTTGGGCACAAAGTACTTGTTGGTGATTTATACAGAGAAGTTGACACGTTTTGCCACCCTTCGCTGAATTTGTTGCAGGCAAATGTTGCTGGTCCACAATGCTCATCAATCATGACAGGAGTACTATCAATAATAATTAGAGAGCTTTTTTTCCATGATACTAAATGTCATTGACACCAAAACAAACGAAAACAAATAAAATAAATTGTTGCCACTTTTAGGTCTATGAAACTCTGAAGGTTAAGTAATTAGTAAACAATAAAACATTATCAATTTTGCATTTTATGATGTACTAAAACAGTAGGAAAAACGTAATTTTCTTATAAATATAATGTCGTTACAGAAATAATTAATTAGTAAGTTAATAAATTTTTTAAGATGAGGTCAAGGGGCCAGTTAAGACCTAAGCGTGGGCCGTGTTTTGGCCGCGGACCGGACTTTGGACACTCCAGCCTTAGAACGACGCGTTATCTTTGTGGTTAGGACTTTAAGAGTCATACGTGCCGCTTCAGATAAGCATGCGATAACTTTATGACTTAGCATAGTACTTTAAACGAATTGATTCTATAAATAGAACTTATGTTTCCCAAAGGTAAGGACTCTATGAGTCCGAGTCTATCATATTGTAGGTGGATGATTAATGAAGACTTAATGTGTCTTCACATCAAGATGTCTTCACATCAAGATGTCTTCACATCAAGATGTCGTCACATAAAGATGTCTTCACATCAAGATGTCTTCACATAAAGATGTCTTCACATCAAGATGTCTTCACATAAAGATGTCTTCACATCAAGATGTCGTCACATAAAGATGTCGTCACATAAACATGTCTTCACATCAAGATGTCTTCACATAAAGATGTCTTCACATCAAGATGTCTTCACATAAAGATGTCGTCACATAAAGATGTCGTCACTTCAAGATGTCGTCACATAAAGATGTCTTCTCATCAAGATGTCGTCGCATAAAGATTTCGTCACATCAAGATGTCTTCACATCAAGATGTCGTTACATCAAGACGTCTTCACATCAAGATGTCTTCACATAAAGATGTCGTCACATCAAGATGTCGTCACATCAAGATGTCGTCACATAAAGATGTCGTCACATCAAGATGTCGTCACATCAAGATGTCTTCACATAAAGATGTCTTCACATCAAGATGTCTTCACATCAAGATGTCGTCACATACAGATGTCGTCACATCAAGATGTCGTCACATAAAGATGTCATCACATCAAGATGTCGTCACATAAAGATGTCGTTACATGGACACGTCGGAATACATTTTTCTTTTATTCTTTCTGCTATAATTTGTTCATCAACCAACCCCGTTAAAAAAAATCTATTTTTGTTCTCGTATTGGTCATATTTTTTCCGAATCATTATTTGGGCCTATGAACACGAAATGAAATCTTCTTCACTTGATCTAACCACATCCATGTAAGCTGCACTTAAAATTGTTGTGAGTTAGGATGGAAGAAAAAATGCTTAAATTAACTTCAAATTTTTCATTCTTATTTCTGTCTCGGCTTTCTTTCTAAAGAAGCTCCCGGTAAAATTAAAACAAAAAATATTGTGTGTGTTCAACCTTGTGATCTTAATAATCAAAGTCAATGCTTTCTTTTATGTCGCTGCTGAAAGGAAGAAGTTATTTGAGACAATCAGTAATTGTGATGGCCCTAAATGATGACTTTACAATTTTGGGGAGAAAAGCTTGATAAGAACGGACTTTTTTTATTGACACGATTTATTTCTTTACCCCGTATCACCATTATCTTTAAGTATGATTACACCAGGGTTAAGGGAGGGGGTCACTTACCGGCCGAATTCGGTCCCTTTTATCATAAGATCTAAATACTCATTTTTTTATGTCAACAAAAATAATTGATTCTTTTAAAGCGCTTGTCTTCTAATTCGAGAAACATTACAAAGAACAAAAAGTTATTGTCCAAAATAAATAAATAATAAAGTAATAACACCGAGAGCACTTCTTTAAATATAATGGCAGAGAACACAATACGAATGTAAATATAATGGCAGAGAACACAATACGAATGTAAATATAATGGCAGAGAGCACAATACGAATGTAAATATAATGGCAGAGAACACAATACGAATGTAAATAACGTATCGCCCTCTTTGCTCTACAAATTTCTTCCTACAGCACATTACTACCACAAGCCGACACAGCGTGTTGTCATTCCTATACTTGTACTATAATTTAATTCATCGTGTCTGTGAAAAGAATGACACAGACAATTAACGAAGAAAACTTTCTATTTCTTTTAATTCTTGTCTTGCCATGTTATAAAATTAAACATATTTCATAGGGAAATAATGTGAGTCACGGTATATGTGATCTCGACGACTGCTGCTCATACGCCACACATGCTGATACGTATTTTACCCATGGGGTATATTAGTTAACCGTAAAAAACCCCACTTACGTCACATACATAACTTATTATTACATCACATACATCGCATAATATTAGAAAGCATACGTAACATATTACAATTTGTTAAAAAGTAAAATGGTTTAATGAACATTTTTTAATTTTAAAATCATTGATTAAAAAATGATACATAAAAAAGGCTTTAAAAATTTAGTTCAAACGTAATTTTGTTGTTATTGTTTTTGTTTTGTTATGTTTTTAAAGGGGGGGGGGGGGTAATTTAAAAAAAAAAAGAAATATAAAATCAGAAAACCATTAGTTTCGTAAAAATATGGAAAACTTTGAAGTCAGACGGCCCTTAGCTTCTTATTTTACCCTTAACCTCCTAGTTCATTCATTTCTGCGTGTTCTTATTTTGTCATTAAAGGCCTGGTTCCCTTGGCCGCTTTGTACTGACTTTCAGAGTTATTTTTAGCATTCTTAGATCCACTGTAACAAAGATTTCCTTCTTGTAAAAGTATACCATAGTCGAATGTAATCCAAATACACTTGAAGAGACAAGGTTGAATATACATTTGATATCAATAAATATAATAGTATTATGGGGCCGTCCATAAAGTACGTCACGCTCCAGAGGGGGAGGGGTTGTAAGAAAGTGTGACAGTTTGTGACAGGGGGGAGGAGGGGAGTTATAAAGGGTCCAAAATAGCGTGACGTACTTTATGGACGGCCCCTATCTTATCTGTTACAGACTCTCCTTCTATACACAAATCCTGTAAAGGCTAATGATTCTTTCAAATATAACAAGGTTTTATTCATTTTTTGCATGCCCCCCCCCAGGGGCCTCTCTTAACAAACGCACACCTACTTCCCATCGATTTTCGTCTAAAAATTTCGTCCCCGGCACAAACACTCCAGATCTTGTATCAGTTAAGCGGATTTCTCTCCCTTTGGCGACGCTTTGTTGATAGCGTCACCATGGCAACACCTAAGATAGAGACGTATCCAATGACCGTATTAATTTCTACTTGCGCCGAGAATGCCATTTCCTGGCAACCTTTTGGCTTCTCTACCGGACAGGAAATCTTTGAATTATTTAGTATGTTGACCATTGTCTTAGCGATAGTTTCAACATGGCATACATTTTTTAATTCCAATTGTGGCTAATGACGTAAGTTGGATGATTTTAAAAAAATATGTTTCCAATATCAGACTCTCTAACCACCCACCAACTGCCCTTCACACCCTCTCTCTTTCACATACACAAAGCATTCACATGTCCCCGCTTTAACTTAGCTACAAATGATCAAGACACAATGTTGATACAAGGTTGATACATGACACAATGTTGATACAAGACACAATGTTGATACAAGACTCAATGTTGATACAAGACACAATGTTGATACAAGACACAATGTTAATACTAGACACAATGTTAATACAAGATACAATGTTAATACTAGACACAATGTTGATACAAGACACAATGTTGATACTAGACACAATGTTAATACAAGACTCAATGTTGATACAAGACACAATGTTGATACAAGACACAATGTTAATACAAGATACAATGTTGATACAAGACACAATGTTAATACAAGATACAATGTTAATACTAGACACAATGTTGATACAAGACACAAAGTTGATACAAGACACAATGTTAATACAAGATACAATGTTAATACTAGATACAATGTTGATACAAGACACAATGTTGATACAAGACACAATGTTGATGCAAGACACAATGTTNACGCTCCAGAGGGGGAGGGGTTGTAAGAAAGTGTGACAGTTTGTGACAGGGGGGAGGAGGGGAGTTATAAAGGGTCCAAAATAGCGTGACGTACTTTATGGACGGCCCCTATCTTATCTGTTACAGACTCTCCTTCTATACACAAATCCTGTAAAGGCTAATGATTCTTTCAAATATAACAAGGTTTTATTCATTTTTTGCATGCCCCCCCCCAGGGGCCTCTCTTAACAAACGCACACCTACTTCCCATCGATTTTCGTCTAAAAATTTCGTCCCCGGCACAAACACTCCAGATCTTGTATCAGTTAAGCGGATTTCTCTCCCTTTGGCGACGCTTTGTTGATAGCGTCACCATGGCAACACCTAAGATAGAGACGTATCCAATGACCGTATTAATTTCTACTTGCGCCGAGAATGCCATTTCCTGGCAACCTTTTGGCTTCTCTACCGGACAGGAAATCTTTGAATTATTTAGTATGTTGACCATTGTCTTAGCGATAGTTTCAACATGGCATACATTTTTTAATTCCAATTGTGGCTAATGACGTAAGTTGGATGATTTTAAAAAAATATGTTTCCAATATCAGACTCTCTAACCACCCACCAACTGCCCTTCACACCCTCTCTCTTTCACATACACAAAGCATTCACATGTCCCCGCTTTAACTTAGCTACAAATGATCAAGACACAATGTTGATACAAGGTTGATACATGACACAATGTTGATACAAGACACAATGTTGATACAAGACACAATGTTGATACAAGACACAATGTTAATACAAGACACAATGTTGATACAAGACACAATGTTAATACAAGATACAATGTTCATACAAGACACAATGTTGATACAAGACACAATGTTGATACAAGACACAAAGTTGATACAAGACACAATGTTGATAGAAGACACAATGTTAATACAAGATAGAATGTTAATACAAGATACGATGTTAATACAAGACACAATGTTGATACAAGACACAATGTTAATACAAGACACAATGTTAATACAAGACACAATGTTGATACAAGACACAATGTTAATACAAGATACAATGTAAATACTAGACACAATGTTGATACAAGATACAATGTTAATACTAGACACAATGTTGATACAAGACACAATGTTGATGCAAGACACAATGTTGATACAAGACACAATGTTGATACAAGACACAACGTTAATACTAGACACAATGTTGATACAAGACACAAAGTTGATACAAGACACAATGTTAATACAAGATACGATGTTGATACAAGACTCAATGTTGATACAAGATACAATGTTGATACAAGATACAATGTAAATACTAGACACAATGTTGATACAAGATACAATGTTAATACTAGACACAATGTTGATACAAGACACAATGTTGATGCAAGACACAATGTTAATACAAGATACGATGTTGATACAAGATACAATGTTGATACAAGACACAATGTTGATACAAGATACAATGTTAATACAAGATACAATGTAAATACTAGACACAATGTTGATACAAGACACAATGTTGATGCAAGACACAATGTTAATACAAGATACAATGTTGATACAAGACTCAATGTTGATACAAGACACAAAGTTGATACAAGACACAATGTTGATACAAGATACAATGTTGATACAAGACACAAAGTTGATACAAGACACAATGTTGATACAAGATACAATGTTGATACAAGACACAATGTTGATACAAGACACAAAGTTGATACAAGACACAATGTTGATACAAGATACAATGTTGATACAAGACTCAATGTTGATACAAGATACAATGTTAATACAAGATACAATGTAAATACTAGACACAATGTTGATACAAGACACAATGTTGATACAAGACACAATGTTGATACAAGATACAATGTTGATACAAGATACAATGTTAATACTAGACACAATGTTGATACAAGACACAATGTTGATACAAGACACAATATTGATACAAGACACAATGTTGATACAAGACTCAATGTTGATACAAGATAGAATGTTGATACAAGGCACAATGTTGATACAAGATTCAATGTTAATACAAGACACAATGTTGATACAAGACAGAATGTTAATACTAGACACAATGTTAATACAAGACAGAATATTGATACAAGACACAATGTTGATACAAGACAGTGTTGATACAAGATACAATGTTGATACAAGACACAATGTTAATACAAGATAGAATGTTGATACAAGACACAATGTTGATACAAGATTCAATGTTAATACAAGATAGAATGTTGATACAAGACACGATGTTAATACGAGAAACAATGTTGATACAAGACACAATGTTGATACAAGACACAATGTTGATACAAGACACAATGTTGATACAAGACACAATGTTGATACAATGTTGCACCACTAAAGAAAGAGGCTTGTCGTGTCGTGTTTGGCTCACTAATTGGTCATCTAAAAATGTGTTGGTCAGGAAACAGGGCTGAAACGTTTGTTGTTGTTGCTCATAAACATTTAAGTTTCTATTGGTCAATATTTATCAAGACAACGGATTTAGTGGCATTATGTTCAAAATAAACATTGCTTGTTTGCAGTTTTATTAGACAAAGGTAACAGAAGTCAAGATGTAGTCTGTGTTCATTATAGAGATGTGTTGAAGTCAGGCTCTGGTGACATTATCAAGAGTTACTCTACTTACCAAGACTTTAAACATGATACACAACAGGACTACACACTCCAGTGGTTTAGTGCTTCTTTTTGCGAACGGACAAATTATTTGTGTCCACCCAGTCCACATTGACCCCTGGCCACCCAGTCCACCTTGACCCCTGGCCACCCAGTCCACCCTGACCACCCATTTCATCCTGTCCACTTTGACCTCTGGCCACCCTGTCCACCTTGACCCCTGGCAACCCAGTCCACTCAGTCCACCTTGACCCCTGGCCACCCAGTCCACCTTGACCCCTGGCCACCCAGTCCACCCTGTCCACCTTGACCTCTGACAACCCAGTCCACACATTTCACCCCGTCCACCTTGACCTCTGACCACCCAGTTCACCTTGACCACTGGCCACCCAGTCCACCCAATCCACCCTGTCCACCTTGACCTCTACCACCCAGTCGACACATTTCATCCTGTCCACCCTGATTGAAATGTTTGATTGAAATAAGGTATTGAGATATTATGATATTAGATTACAATTTTGGATTAAAGTATTGGATTGAATTAACGGAAATCCCGCACACTCTAGAGAAGTTGATTTTGCGCCAGGAAGTGATTGACTGACTTCGTCTTTTACTGTCTTTGAATTACCATCGACGCTTCTGTTTCTTACAGTCTCACGTGTCATTTTCATAATACACAACCTATCAATGAGTAACTTGTAGCAGCTTAGGTATTGTCAAGTCATCGCAAAGGTGAAGTTGTACATTTTATTTGTGCTTAGTTTTCATGATGGCGTCGACAATCAAAGCTACTAGTGTCTATAGTGATCCTCTTGTGGTAAATATAGTTAGAATAAAAGTTACATGTTTATTAAAGGGGATATTGATCCAGGGTGGGGAGCTTTATAAGGACTTCATTGTAAGTGTAATTACTGTTCTGGAATCCACGCATCACTAATAGTAGACTAGGTGGACTTTGAAGGAGAATTGACAAGAGAAATTATTTGTTTAAATTATTATTGTAAAAAAAAATATATTAGGAGTTAAGATAGTTGTATAAACAGATGATTGAAATCTTCAATGGGAATAACTCTAGAAAATATTATTGACAATTAGTAGACTACATGTCACCAAGAACCTCACAAGAGTTGTGGCAGTTTGCATTTTCAATTGCATTGCGCTTACAGCAATGTTCCCTCTGACGTTTGTCGGTCCGTGTGCAAAGTAGGAAAAATCGTGTGCAAACTTGCACAGCATCCATTTTTTTTTCAATATTTTTTTTCAAAATTTGCTGCGCGGCAATTCGTAACTGCTGCGCGGCTTCAGTCAGATACCTGCACGGCCGCGCAGCTTGAATGGAACATTGGCCTAGAGGTGTATTAAGAATTTTCATCTCTATGATTTGTTTCAGAGCGAGATTGAAAAGATCCAGCAGCCTACTGGGATAGTTGGTCCTCATTGTTTCCCCCATTAGCTTGAGATTCACTTAGTTACCATGGCATTAAAATCATATTAAAAGATGGGTTCAAATTTTGTCCCGTTAAACATATTCATGGTATATGTTTAGTCTTGCATTTTTAAATGTTTGATAGTGGGTTGGTTTTAATGTTTGATAGTGGGTTGGTTTTAATGTTTAATAGTGGGTTGGTTTTAATGTTTGATAGTGGGTTGGTTTTAATGTTTGATAGTGGGTTGGTTTTAATGTTTGATAGTGGGTTGGTTTTCCATCACACTTATCCCAACGTACTTATTCCACAACCGAATTCCAGGCGAGAAGAATGATAGTTTGTAGAATCTATGTGTTTATTATTATTGCATACGGAATAAGAATATTTAAAATTCTTTTGTCTATCTGAGAGTTGTATCAGAATATCTTTTTGTTGTATTTCCAAGTTAGAATTAATCACCTCGTGCTAGTACTAGCTTTTTATTTTGCTCTTTGTTCCTCTATCCTCTTGTGCTACTATCAAGTCATCACCTACCATGATCTTTTGCTTTTTGTTCCTCTATCCTCTTGTGTTACTATCAAGTCATCATCACCTACCATGATCTTTTGCTCTTTGTTCCTCTATCCTCTTGTGTTACTATTAAGTCATCACCTACCATGATCTTTTGCTCTTTGTTCTTCTAATTTTTGCTCTTTGTTCCTCTATATTCTTGTGTTACTATCAAGTCATCACTACCATGATCTTTTGCTCTTTGTTCCTCTATCCTCCTGTGTTACTATCAAGTCATCACCTACCATGATCTTCCTCACATCTGCTCCTTTTCGTCGTATTTATCAGCTGATTATTTTTGCTAACAATTGTTTTGTTTCCGTGGATGAGCCGCATACACAATCAATTTTCTGTTTACTTTCTTATGTGTTACATCTTACGATATTAGGCAGAACTACTTCTAACGTAATTTATATATATATATATATTTCAGATGATTATAATAATTACATTGCTAAAAGGGAACAAAAAATATTTTATTTTATACAGTGGTCTTTAACTGACATCGGGATTTTCTTGAGAATCACTGTGACCATCGTCAACGAAACTTGACCCGCACGGACTGGCCACACTTCTTAATTACAACTCTTCGTCCGGCCGAATAGCCACAGACTGGCCACACTTTTTAATTACAACTCTTCGTCCGAACAAATCGCCGCGTTCTTTCTGAGGGCCGTGCAATTTTCACAGCGTGAATTGTGTCTCACTGAATTCCCATACAGTGAATCGTCTTATCTTCACTTGGTGCAATTCACGGCACATCTCCAGATAGATTCCCACACGGCTCAAATGTAAACAATGTTAAAAGTTATGGTAACTTTCCACAAGACTATAATAAAATAATTAGTGTGTCAGTGTGGCAGCTAGCTATCTCTAAGGTTTCACAAGTGTTCTCAACCACCACAAAAAAAGGATAGTTTAATTGGTGTATTTCATGATAATCAATTTGTCATTGTGCTATGATATTGTTAGTGTTATGTACAATATCAATAAACTATTTGCTGATGGCCAAAGAAGAAATTGGTATTTTAACTATTCTTTTTCCTCTTTGGTTATCGCTAATAAAAATTGTTACATGATTCTAACTGGTGCAAGTGCAAGGATTATTTCGTATCTAAGAGGAGATAACTATGGTATGAGTTAAGATATTTCTATAAGAGGAAAGATATTTTTATAGCCTAGATATTTCTACAATAGGATAGGTACATTGATAGCCTAGATATTTCTACAATAGGATAGGTACATTGATAGCCTAGATATTTCTACAATAGGATAGGTACATTGATAGCCTAGATATTTCTACAATAGGATAGGTACATTGATAGCCTAGATATTTCTACAATAGGATAGGTACATT
>MUZC01004723.1:830915-948486 GCA_002072015.1 Radix auricularia | reverse complement strand
GCTCATTTCTACGGTGGTCTTTCTAGGCTCATTTCTACGGTGGTCTTTCTAGGCTCATTTCTACGATGGTCTTCCTAGGCTCATTTCTACGGTGGTCTTTCTAGGCTCATTTCTAAGGTGGTCTTTCTAGGCTCATTTCTAAGGTTGTCTTTCTAGGCTCATTTCTACGGTGGTCTTTCTAGGCTCATTTCTACGGTGGTCTTTCTAGGCTCATTTCTACGGTGGTCTTTCTAGGCTCATTTCTAAGGTGGTCTTCCTATGCTCATTTCTACGGTGGTCTTTCTAGGCTCTTTTCTAAGGTGGTCTTTCTAGGCTCATTTCAACGATGGTCTTTCTAGGCTCATTTCTAAGGTGGTCTTCCTATGCTCATTTCTAAGGTGGTCTTCCTATGCTCATTTCTACGATGGTCTTCCTATGCTCATTTCTACGGTGGTCTTTCTATGCTCATTTCTACGGTGGTCTTTCTAGGCTCATTTCTAAGGTGGTCTTTCTAGACTCATTTCTAAGGTGGTCTTTCTAGGCTCATTTCTAAGGTGGTCTTTCTAGGCTCATTTCTAAGGTGGTCTTTCTATGCTCATTTCTACGATGGTCTCTCTAGGCTCATTTCTAAGGTGGTCTTTCTAGGCTCATTTCTAAGGTGGTCTTTCTAGGCTCATTTCTAAGGTGGTCTTTCTAGGCTCATTTCTACGATGGTTTTCCTATGCTCATTTCTACGGTGGTCTTTCTAGGCTCATTTCTACGATGGTCTTCCTATGCTCATTTCTACGGTGGTCTTCCTATGCTCATTTCTACGGTTGTCTTTCTAGGCTCATTTCTACGATGGTCTTCCTATGCTCATTTCTAAGGTGGTCTTTCTAGGCTCATTTCTAAGGTGGTCTTCCTAGGCTCATTTCTAAGGTGGTCTTTCTAGGCTCATTTCTACGGTGGTCTTCCTATGCTCATTTCTACGGTTGTCTTTCTAGGCTCATTTCTACGATGGTCTTCCTATGCTCATTTCTACGGTGGTCTTTCTAGGCTCATTTCTACGGTGGTCTTTCTAGGTTCATTTCTAAGGTGGTCTTCCTATGCTCATTTCTACGGTGGTCTTTCTAGGCTCATTTCTAAGGAGGTTTTTCTAGGCTCATTTCTAAGGTGGTCTTCCTATGCTCATTTCTAAGGTGGTCTTTCTGGGCTCATCTCTACGGTGGTCTTTCTAATTTCTAGGCTCATTTCTAAGGTGGTCTTCCTATGCTCATTTCTAAGGTGGTCTTTCTAGGCTCATTTCTAAGGTGGTCTTTCTAGGCTCATTTCTAAGATGGTCTTCCTATGCTCATTTCTAAGGTGGTCTTCCTATGCTCATTTCTACGGTGGTCTTTCTAGGCTCATTTCTACGGATGTCTTTCTAGGCTCATTTCTAAGGTGGTCTTTCTAGGCTCATTTCTAAGGTGGTCTTTCTAGGCTCATTTCTACGGTTTTTAGTACCATTAAAATAAATAAATACGCTGGAATACTTTCATAGTTGCACATAAATACGAATATTACATGGATTTTAGGCTGGACGGCTAATTGTGTTCGTACATGATGTAAGGAATCTCTTTGACTGTTGTTGTGCATATGGGGATGATAGAAGGAAATGTGGGGATTTTCTTGGGATTTAGATTTCAATCGAGTTAAAAGCCTTACACAGTTGTAAATTTTAAATATCGTTTTTAATGGATAAATTCATTTTAAATTGAGTGACTTAACTTCATTGAAAAAAATAACAACAAAAATAAAAAATATTTTTAAAAAATAAAAAAAATGAAAACATTACACGAAATTTATGTTGTCTTAGAGGCTGGATGTTAAGTTTTTCTGCATTTTCAGCAAATCATATATCTCGGTAAAACTTATAACATTCTATTTACTATTATCTAATTTAATTAAATTAAATTGATTGTTTTTAAACATTTAAGAGAAGAATTCAATTTTATTAGTTTGTGTGTAGCCTATTTTCTAAAATTTGCTTTAAAAAAGTAAATATTTTTTTAAACAATTTAAAATGTCTTGAAATAAATCTTTCTTTTCCTAAATGGAGCCGAGAATAAAATAGAGTTGCAAAGAACTATTAAAAACTTTTTAAAAATGACTGTTTCAATGATCCTTGGAGTTGGAGGCCTTAAATCAAGAGCTATTGTTCCCTGTAGGTGGCTAAAGCAGTGTCAAAATAGATATCTATAGGTAATAAAAACCAGTGTCTGATTTTGACTTTCGGAGTTCAAATCTTACTATATTCAAGCGATCAGTGATTGTCATGATATATTGAAACTTAAAACTGTTATTTACTTAGTTTAATTATTGGATGCAGTTATCTTCAACCTACCAAAATAAAGTGTTATATTATGGTCTATTGAAATCTGAATAGCATCAATAACATTAATGGGTAAAGCGGATCTAGTCTAAATTTAACTTTGTATTATGATATTTCCCATGGCCGGTCTCTGAGCATGGTATTTTGAGTGTAAAAAAGATGCACGCCGCATCCTTCATACAATGCATCATTGGGTTTACTGGTTTGAATACATGAAAGTAATAAATTAGAGTGACACCTCTAACCAATAATTCTAAGCTCCTTGTAAGTAAATAGAAAAATCCTCGAATCTTTTTTCATTTATCACAGATACGTCAATTGAAGACATTATTTAATGGTGTAATTAAAAAAAAAACATAAACAACCAAGTTTTTGACTAAAATCATTTATTTACGAGACATAAATAAAAGTATGTTCCTTATAACACGCATCGCACAATCCTAAAATACAAAATTTTAGTTCTGTCTCATATAGACAAAGGATTTTTAGCGCATTTTCGAGAAGTCGAATGCGCTATTGCACCCGTTTTGTCCGTCTGTCATCACCTTTGATCACAGCATCCATAAGTCCTAGACCCATGATGTATATATGTTTTTTGTATGTCCTGACCTGCCATTTGTGCATCAACACTCAGTTACTCGATCCGTTAAAAAACCCCGTTAAAACTACCAAAAAACTTTGCGAATCGAGAGGTAACACTGGCGCAGGGAACGGCCGCCATTGCCGGAAGTCGAATACATCATTTTTCAAGCATTCAAGAGTGGTGCGAAGGCGTGCAAAAGAATTAGTTTTTTTTTTGTTTGTTTGTTTTTGTTGACGTCATTAGAATATGTGTAAAAGTTTAGAGAGTTTTACGTCATCATTTGTGGTGACTTGTAGTTAGATTAAAGAGAAAATAATTTTTTTTTAAATGTAAAGAAATGACTTTTAAATTAAAAAAATGTCAGGTATATTCATTACACAAGAAAATTCATAAAAATATGTCTAAAATCTAAACACAATTACTGATAACTACATAATGCTGATATCTAACATAAGTACTGATACATAATACGAAAATGCGCTAACACGTCCTGAGTTCCAAAAGGGACCAGGCTTAACATGATTTTTTTTTTTAAACCGCTACAGTCTACCGGCTAAATTTCAGCTCGATTTGATCACGAAAGAAAGGAATTACAAAAACGAAGTGGCTATTCGGACCTGGGTCCCAATAGCCTACGGCCGCTATTGGGACCCACTAGGCTTAGTAAACGATAATTTTATAAAGTTTACTTTATAAATTTTAAAAGACCAATGACGTTCGAGTCTTCCTGGTCTCATCGTTAGCGCGATGGACAGCTGATAATTAAGTCCGGGGTTCGGTTGAGGAATATTTTTTTTGTTTGTTTGTTTTTGTGTGTGTGTGTTTGTTTTTTTTGTTGTTGTTTTTTTTTTTGTATTTTTGTTTGTTAAATGAATTAATTTTTAATATTTTGTTCATGATTTAGGTTTAGGGATAGGTTTTAGAGTGTGGGTTAGTGACGGTTTAGTGATAGTGATAGGTTTTAGGCTTAGGGTGTTAGGTTTAGTGATAGTGTTAGGCTGATAGGTTTTAGCGGGTGTAGATTAGGTTTAGTGATAGGTTTTAGTGTGTGGGTTAGGATTAGTGATAGGTTTTGGGGTGTGGGTTAGGTTTAGCGATGAAATTAACAACATAATTTTTATTACTAGACATACTAATATTAGTACATTGTACTACACTGTCACCAGCGCTGACTCCGAATACACTTTTATATAACAGAACCCGCCCGGGTCCGTATACCGTATATCAATCATACGCTATACGGACCCAGGTCCGAATAGCCGCAGCCTTATAAAAAACGACAGATTTTTTTAGTCCCATAACCTCTTTTTTTCGAGCTCGTAGGGAACATAGTGTTAATCATTTCTTAACATTTTTTCGTAGTGGCTTTAACGTTGGCTCGATCCCGCACCCCTCAGCTTGAAAGGCGAGCGCTCTATTGACTTCGCTACCCAGCATTTCCAGATAGCGCATATACATTTTAAAAAATATTATCAATATAATACGCACCACACCGCACGACAGGAAAATATTACAAGGCTTGTTCAGTATAATACGTACTGCGACACTCTAGCAAAAAAATTAACATGCTTCATAGAGATAAATAGAGAAAATTTAAATATATATTTTTGGGAATGCGGAAATTACCGATTAATTCCTCGATTAATCGGTAATTTTTTTTGTCAATTAAAATTATTGTAATCGATAAAAATAAAATAGTGATTAAATTGAAGAGGTTGTTTTAAAATTTTTTTCCAATTTATTAATCAATGATTAATTATAAATAATTAATAATAGTTTGTTTGTTTGTTTGTTTTTTTGTTTTTTTTTTTTTTCATAAAAAATTCTCCATTTAAGAAAAAAGATTTTTAAAGTGTTACCTTTAAAATAAGCTCTTATATTTAAATTAAAAAATGTTAATGGCCTGTTTTTGTTACTTCCTTTGAAATTTTCAGTTTAATGACGTCATACATCTTATTTTTAGCTTAATCAAAATTATCGATTAATTATTCGGTAATTTTTCCAAAGTTAACGATTAAATTTAAATTAATCGATAACAGTCCTAATTTATTTATTAAATTACAGCACAGTCGATCGATGTGAAATTTTGATAGATCATTTTTATCAGTCGCACTAGTCTGCCTGCAAAACTTCATCTTGCTAGCATATAGTGGATTAAAAATCGATCCAAAGTTTTTTCTGCAAACAATCAAGCAGAAGCCACGAGTTTAATATAAAGGATTTTAAAAACAACTCGTAATTAGATTTATTCTCACATTTTATTTGGTGTCATTTTGATAATTAACACGTAGCGTTACAGTCGGGTCTCTCTGCCTAGATATCAACGATCATCAGTTGGGTATCTGCGGCTTGACATCAGCGAACCCTTTGAAGCAATCTGAGAAGCATCCATGGGGGTCTGCTAGTGTGAAGGGGCAGTCTGAGGCGCACTTGTCGTACACCTGGAAACACGCGGTCCTACAGGGTACCCCAATGTCCCAACAGGGCTGCATGCAGGCTACAGTCTCAGCGGTGAACTGGTTGTTCGTCTTCTCATAGCAATCTGAGGATGGAGTAGGGAGGTCATTAAAAGTGATCAATGTGTTTAGTGACGAATTAATGTCTGCCATGGTAAGGGACTGTCTGCGTTTGAATTAAAATCGTGGATTCAAATACGTTAAAAATGTCTTGGTAAATTAGATCAAATAATTTTTCCATTAGTTGAAAATAAAATGATGTAAACACTAAAATATTTGTTTTTAAATATAGCCGAAAAACATTTTGTTTTTAATAAAAAAAATTATAGTTCTATGTAAAATAAAATTTAAATAAAATTGAAACCCCTTTCCTGTTAAAAAAGCTTCCCCACACCTTTTTCACAAAAATAAACAAATAAGTAAATAATAAATATTTCATTTAATAAAAAAAATCCCCGTAAAAACGAGTTTTTAACAATAAATCCTTAATATATGAGACATAACTATAAGGATGTTCATTATAATACGCAGGGCAAAACAATCAGAAAATACCAAATTCTAGTCATGTCTCGCAAAACATGTTTAATATAATGCGCTTGTCGGCTTCCTTCCGTCACGCGAGACGATGGTGCATCACCGTTGGGTTGGGTTGCATTTTCTCGAGTGGCTGTGCAGTCCTATCTTTGAGTGACAGTCTTTACCACAGTTTTTACACACGAGTTCTGTGCTTCCAAATGTTTTGGCCTTTCTCCTAGCTCTCCTGTCTGCAGCCTCCTCAATTCTTCGCTCCTCGGCTACTATGATGCCATCTTTGACAATAGTGCGCCACGTAGATCGGTCTTCTGCCTTACACTCCCAGTCACTTGTATGTATTTTGGCTGGTTTCATGTCCCTTTGACAGACATCTTTAAATCGCAAGCGTGGGCGACCTATTTTCCTCTTTCCTGAAGCAAGTTCACCATAAAGGAGGTCCTGCGGGATGCGGCCGGGGCTCATTCTTTTGACATCTCCTAGCCACCTCAGGCGTCTTTCACTAAGAATTGAGAACATGCTTTGGGTATTGGAAATTAATTGGAAAAGACGTAAACAAGGTAAGGGTTAATGAAGAAACTTAGCTGCGGTGAAATCCAAAGTATCCAACAAAGTGGGATACTTTGGATTTCACAGCAGCTAAGTTTCTTCATTTTATTTTTTATTTTTATTTTCGTTTTATTTCTGTATTGTATGTTTGTTGAAAAAGGCTCTTTGCCGAAACGTTCGCTGTTTTGTTACGTCCGGTCAGGCTAACCCTTACCTTGTTTACGTCTTTTCCATTTAATTTTCTATAAGCCTGATTGCAGTCCTACCCCTCATTTTGTTTGGGTATTGGCACGCGTTAGGACCTCACTATTAGACACTTTGTCTTGCCATTTAATACCAAGGATGCGACGCAGGCATCTTAAATGGAATCTGTTAAGCTTGCGCTCTTGTGATGTATAAGTGGTCCATGTCTCGCTCCCATATAGTGATGTACTGATGACACAGGCTCGATAGACGCACAGTTTGGTTTTCTCCGTTAGCTTGGTGTTTTGCCAGACCCGCTTATTTAGTTTAGCCATTGTTGCAGCTGCCTTGCCAATTCTGCTGTTTATTTCTTCTTCAATGGACAGTGTATTGGAGACCTTGGATCCCAAGTAGGTGAAGCTGTCCACAACCTCCAGGTTTTCATTATCGATATTTATGGTAGGAGGAGGTCGAGTGTGTTGGGCCATGATGTTTGTCTTTTTCAAGCTGATTTGCAGACCAAATTCTTTGCAGGCATTGGAGAAGCTTGACACGAGTTGTTGCAAACCAGATTCTGTATGTGCTGTTAGTGACGCATCATCCGCAAATAGTAGCTCTCGAATTAGGACATCCGTCGTTTTGGTCTTGGCTCGGAGGCGGGCAGTGTTGAAAAGTCCTCCATCAGCTCTGGTATGTAAACAGATTCCCTCACTGCTTTCCTTGAATGCATAATGAAAAAGTACAGAGAAGAATATTGCGAAGAGTGTTGGTGCGAGTACACAACCTTGTTTAACTCCGCTGCTGACTGAGAAGGCCTCTGACTTAGCTCCATCGAACTGCACTGTGCCAAGCATATTTTCATAAAACTGTCTGATGATGGCAAGTAGGTGAGGGGGACAGCCGATTTTTGCCAGTATTTGGAATAGCCCGTTGCGACTGACGAAGTCGAATGCTTTTGTAAGGTCCACAAAGGCAATGTATAGTGGCATCTGCTGCTCTCTGCATTTTTCCTGGAGCTGTCGTATGGAGAACACGTATATGATGCGCACCGATCGTGAATATATTTTTAAAAAGTAATGTCAGTGTAATGCACACCTTATTGCGCGACAGGAAAGGTTGTTGAACAGAATACGCAGCACGAAACTCTATCTCGAAAATTAACGTGATACATAGAGATAAATAAAATAATTTTAAAAACGCAATAATTCAATTACAGTACAATCGATTTATTTGAAACTTTAATACCTATTTTTTATCATCGGCACAAGTCTGCCTGCAAACTTTCAGCTCGCTAGCTTACGAGGAAATGGGTTAAAAATCGATCCAAAGTTTTTTCTGCAAACAATCAACCAGATGGTCTAGATGTCATATAGGACTTAGGCTCTAGATGCCCACATGACTTCTGTTCTAGATGCCATACAGGACTTAGGGTCTAGATGTCATACAAGACCAAGGATCTAGATGCCCACAGGACTTAGGGTCTAGATACCCACAGGACTGAGGGTCTAGATGCCCACAGGACTTAGGGTCTAGATTCCCACAGGACTTAGGGTCTAGATGCCCACAGGACTTAGGGTCTAGATGCATACGTTTTCGTCCTTAGAAAAATATTCAGAAAATAGTAAGCGATGTAAAAACACAAGAAGAGCTTCGCTGTTTAAAAAAATGTAGTTGCTTCCCTATTAACACAAAAACAACAGTAGCTAACACAACAACATCAGCTAACACAACAACAACATCAGCTAACACAACAAAACATCAGCTAACACAACAGTAGCAATAGTCGTAACAACCAACTTTTTTCTTTCTGACAATCCATCTCCAGCTGATTCCAGTCACTACAAGCAAAACTACACTGCCATCCTCTGGGGTCACTCGTTGCTGATGTCAACGCCAAGCTCAGTGACATGGCGACTACCAGTTTGAGAAGCATTTTTAGTTTGAAATTATTTGTGAAATCTCACTGTCTGCTCTATAGAAGAAATCTATTTAAAAAAGAAGTTTGGGCTATCACTATAACATGAAAGGAAAGACGTTCCCAAAAGTCAAAATAATCATTAATAATATCTGTATTTCCTTACGTTAAACATACTCTCTAACTAACCGCAGTCAACTTTTACAGTTATTTAAATTAGGAAGTCTCTTTTGTCTGAAGAATCCATAGCCTTCTATGAAGTCATTAGGGAATATACGAATAACAACAGGTTTACGATTTAAAGCAGACCATTTGCATAAAGCGACATCTATAAAGTGAATCAGCCCGGGAGCACGGCCAACCCTCCCCCACCCCCAATGTTGTTCCACAAAAATCATCCAGGTTTCAGCCTACGATTAATTTTAGATAAACATTTAATCAACCTGAATTAATTATTCAAATGGCAAACGTCAGCTCACAGTTTAGTCACGTTATGTGTGCCATGTGTTACTCAGCAGAAAAATGTATTTAAGTGTAGTCATTATAAGTCAAAACTCCAAAACAGCTGGGTAGAAATTCGTTCACATCTTCAGATATTTTTAAAAGGGTATTTTGAACTGAAATGCAGATAAATATTAAGTTGTTTAAATTGTTTTGAGGGTTTCAAATTTTTAATAGCGTTATTTTGAATTTTAAACAAAATAATATATATATTGCTTTAGATGATATTACAATCTTCTTTATATATAATTCACGTAATCGAACATGTGCAAATATGCATGACGAATGACCCTCGCTGTGGTCGAAAAATTACAGTAGGCAAGCGGGGAGAGATGAAGAGAAAAAAGGGGGTGGGTGGGTGGCGACTATGGCGGATTAAAGGGGGGCTGAGCGGGCTAAAGCCAGGGGCTCCCGACGGTTTGAGGGCCCCCAAACTTTTTATATTTTATAATAAAAGTGTACAAATGTTTGCACGAACCCTTGAAAATATAATAAATTAAATAACTTTATCAATATTATCTATACAACTGATCGCAATTCAGTCTTAATAATCGAAAAAACTTGATTTTATTGGCTCACTTAGAGAACGTAGACGTAGTATAAAATATAGTTTATATTTTTAAAATTTCTCAGTTTAGATTAAGCTCCACTGGCTGTGTGGAGAGAGCACAGGCGCGTGATGCAACCGGTGTCGGGTTCGATTCCCAGCAGTGGAAGATTAATTTTTTTCACTCAATTGTAACATACCGCAAACACTTCAAACAGGTATTTCTTCGTGTTCGTTTAATTTCTTTTCATTATTAATATTTAGTTACAGTGATATATTAGCTGTTAACAATCATTTTATTTTAAGGGACGCTGGCTGGATAGGGCCCCCGTTTGATTGCAGCCCGGGGCCCCATGCAGTCTTAATCCACCCCTGCGTGGCAACAAAGCTTTTTGCGTTCACTTGCGTTTTTCCTTCACGGTATAACATATGATTCGTAGTGTAGTGGTTATAACGCCCGCCTTGCACGTGGAAAGTCCTGGGTTCAATTTCCAGATGGAAAATTTTTTAAACAAGATTTAATGTATTTCTCTGCCTGTTCTTTTTCCAAA
The DNA here is from genome assembly GCA_002072015.1 of Radix auricularia. Classification (NCBI taxonomy): domain Eukaryota; kingdom Metazoa; phylum Mollusca; class Gastropoda; family Lymnaeidae; genus Radix; species Radix auricularia. The sequence goes on along the minus strand of MUZC01004723.1, from coordinate 938,341 downwards.
TTTTTTTTATGAACATGACTAACCCTATCACATTTAATGGTTGGCAAGGGATGGTAAAGGGTGGGAGGGGGCAGGTAATAACAACCCATGTGTACATGTTTCCATGTTAGCTCGCTTTTTTCCCATTAATTCGTGCTGCAACTTATGTCCGTTCTCTTAACCCCCCACCCCCTTTCTTTGCACTGTCTATGATGAGCAAGTCTGCGGCGTATGCTACGCCGTAGGTCGTCTTGTACTATAAATTTTATAACGAACGTTTAGGGGATTTCAATGTCGACAACTGAAAGATATGTGTAAAAAAAAAAAGTTTCATTTTGCAAAGGTTTAAATAAATCAACTCCTCAAAATTAAAAAGTCCTTATTTTATTATTTCAACGCTGAATCATGAGGAGCTCAAGAGAGCAAGCGTCAGATGATAAAGATAATGGCTTCTTTCTACAGCATTAAAACTATATAAGCTAGCTTATATGTCTTGAAATGGTAAACGTAGCCTTTGTGCCTACGTAATGTCATTGTTTGATGAAGTTTTGATCTGAATGTTTTACATGGTATGCATTTATGATTATGTCTTAACTATTTGTATGTGAAGCGCTATGAGCCCAGCTGCTTGCTTGGCTACTGAACTATATCAATTATCAATCCATAGTTATTAGATATAGATGTCTACCACCAATGTTCCCTCTAAGGTTCTTTTGTCCGAGAAAAAAAGAACAAACAAACTCGTGTGCAAAGTTGCATCAATTTTGGTACAAATATTTTACTAATCCTTAACTTCTGCGCGGCGTCGGTCACAGCTGAAAGCTATAGCTGTCTACCATATAAATGAGAAATTATTGTACTATAACCCACAAAATATCTTTATACCTTAGAGTCTAGTGTCGTCACCGGGAATAATTCAGACTGCTGTGTACCGTATATATAGTCTTTGCAGTTGTGAATAAAAAAAAACGTCAGCCCTAACAAACACTTTAGAGATTACCTTGTTTGACGAAGTTTTCCTTTGAGAAATGCAGAGCTATGGGTCTTACTAACTTCTCACAGTTAGTGTCTGTTGTTGGTTTGACTTTAACTGCTCACTGTTGTTGTCTGTTGTTGGTTTGATGACTCCAACTATATAAGATTTTGTGAATGCATTCAATCTTTTCGACATTTTACCGAAATTTAAATATGTTAATAAAGTATTATGAGGAATTCCTAAAAGCACCAGGTGTGGCAGGTGTAAGTGATTGTAAAGTACACTGTCATTGTATTTATATCAGAATATTTATTGCTGTATAGACAGGGTATTGTTTTATAGACATGTAGTGTGTTAGACAGGGTATTGTTATATAGTCATGGTGTGTGCTATACAGGGTATTGTTATATAGACATGGTGTGTGCTATACAGGGTATTATTATATAGACATGGTGTGTGCTATACAGGGTATTATTATATAGACATGTAGTGTGCTATACAGGGTATTGTTATATAGACATGTAGTGTGCTATACAGGGTATTGTTATATAGACATGTAGTGTGTTATACAGGGTATTGTTATATAGACATGTAGTGTGCCATACAGGGTATTGTTTTATAGACATGTTGTGTGCTATACAGGGTATTTTTATATAGACATGTAGAGTGTTAGACAGGGTATTGTTATATAGACATGTAGTGTGTAAGACAGGGTATTGTTATATAGACATGTAGTGTGCTATACAGGGTATTGTTATATAGACATGTTGTGTGCTATACAGGGTATTGTTATATAGACATGTAGTGTGCTAGACAGGGTATTGTTATATAGACATGTTGTGTGCTATACAGGGTATTGTTATATAGACATGTAGTGTGCTATACAGGGTATTGTTATATAGACATGTAGTGTGCTATACAGGGTATTGTTATATAGACATGTTGTGTGCTATACAGGGTATTGTTATATAGACATGTAGTGTGTTAGACAGGGTATTGTTATATAGTCATGTTGTGTGCTATACAGGGTATTGTTTTATAGACATGTTGTGTGCTATACAGGGTATTGTTATATAGACATGTAGAGTGTTAGACAGGGTATTGTTATATAGACATGTAGTGTGTAAGACAGGGTATTGTTATATAGACATGTAGTGTGTTAGACAGGGTATTGTTATATAGACATGCATTTTGTCGGACATATTATTGTTATATAGACATGTAGTTTTGTCCAATGTGTTTTATATAGTCAGTTTGTTAGTCGCGGCAATGTTGTATAAGGTAATGCGAGTTTCTTGGGCAGTGTATATCGCATTAGACAACGTAAGTCTAGTTAGAATGTTATGTTTGCATACATATAATCATATGAGAATTAACGACGACATTTGAATGTCCTATCATTAACTGCATATAGACTATACATCAAACACAATAGCCGTGTGATATCAATGCTGAATTCTATGATTTATGACCCTTTGATTCACCAAAATTTAACAGTGCCTGTTAAATCTTTGGACAAAAATTAAATGTTCCACGCAATTACACCTCGTTTCTGTGGAGCTGAATTGTCTTTTTTTAAACACCGAATTTTATTACGATAGTTCCATACCTGACACAGTAAATAGTTTATCAAGTCTTAGTTCCATACCTGACACAGTAAATAGTATCTCAAGTTTTTTGAGATCTCACATCAGAGTAGATTCACGTGACAGAGATGAAAACGCGGCTGGGGTAAAGAATCAAGTCACTAAATTCAAAAAGTGTACCCTTCTACTAAATTTATTTTCAAAATATCCTTGAATATTAAGTACTTGTGGAAAATTCCGATCAATTTTTAAAAAACAAATCCATTAAATTTAAATGCTTTTAGATGAAATAATTCATATTTACACCTGAGTAAATAAAGTTCAAGTTGATATTTAAGATTCTCTTTCCTCTACGCGGTTTTTATTGGTAACAATGTAGTTCCTTGTAAGCAAAACTGTTATAATTCCATTGTTTATCAATTTACGGGACTAAATATCCCATCTTGACGTTAAATTTAAATTTTTATATATTGTCTTTAAGTGAGATATCCACCTATAGCCAAAAGGAATTTCGCGTAGATAAGGTAAAAAAATTATTTGATTTCATGATTTAAGCACTTAATTTTTAATCTCTTAATTGTATTTGGTGGCTGATATTCCCGAAAGATTTGAAAAAAACCCAACAATTTTCCATAAATATCAAATCTTATTATTATAATAAGAGGTTCAGTAGGACACAATAATCTTCTGTAACAGATAAGATAAATGTGTCATTGCTGTAGCTCAAAAGTGCAAAATTCTAGGTAATATATATATATATATATATATGTAATTAAAGTTTTTTTTTATTTGGGAGGTGGGGGTCGATGGGTGGTGGGTGAGGTTGCTATAAGTGGTAGGTGATTATTTTGATTTAAATATAAATTTGTTAAACCTATTCCGATAAAGCCTTTTTTTTAAAAAAAAATTCTGGTTAAAGTGAGGTAAACCTATATTTAATCAAGTAAATAAAGTCGATTTATAAGTGTGGTGTTGTTGGGTGGGAGGAAGAGGAATGGTTCTCACTTGATTTTCCACTTTATGTATCGTGACCCTTTCAAGCTCTGGGGTGACCTTATTTAGAAATAGACTGTCAACAATGATAAATAAGTTGGTCATTCGTTAAAATTTCTATGAGAACACTACAATCATTATGTATAGACTTTATACGTATTTAGAATTTAATCGTTAAATGAAGTATTAATATACTTAATACGATTCTACGTGATTTAATAGTTCAACTTTAAATATAATAGTAGAGCAGTAGTTTTGTAAACTACTTAAATATAAAACTGATTTATATGTTGTAGGCATTGTGAAAAATCAGGCATTCTATAGTATGGTTAGCCATCAGGCATTCTATGGTATGGCTTTAAAGCCATCAGGCATTCTTTAGTATAGCTAGCCATCAGGGATTCTATAGAATGGTTAGCCATCAGGGATTCTTTAGTTTAGCTAGCCATCAGGCATTCTATAGAATGGTTAGCCATCAGGCATTCTATAGTATGGCTATATAGCCATCAGGCATTCTAGTTTAGCTAGCCATCAGGCATTCTATAGAATGGTTAGCCATCAGGCATTCTATAGAGTGGTTAGCCATCAGGGATTCTATAGTATGGCTATATAGCCATCAGGCATTCTAGTTTAGCTAGCCATCAGGCATTCTATAGAATGGTTAGCCATCAGGCATTCTTTAGTATGGCTAGCCATCAGGCATTCTATAGCATGGCTAGTCATTCTTTAAAATGCCAGATTTCGTCTAGGCAAAGCGTAAAAACAGCACAACAAAATATTGTAGTGATAATTTCGCATTTTTAAGTGGAAGTTGATATCTAACAGAAAATAAAACACATGATGTACGCTCTGTATTCTTTTTTTGAGGTTTTTCTGTCTCCACATCTTGTAAATCATCGTCATGTAGGGATGACTTTATGAGGCCTACTTTAACTCTGCAGCCAAAGAGAGCTTCGTATAGTGATCTCTTAATCCCATAATCAAAAGCTCTATTCTTCATGCGTTGGACGAACCGTAGCCCCTCACTCCAGTGGCCAGTTATAACATCTTGTATCCAAGCACACAGCATATTTTTGATGTCCTGGTTAGTTCTTACGACGCTCCCTTGGCTTTGTTTGTGCCACGGCTTACCATGAACGATATTCAATGTGGGCCAGTACTCCCTTAGGCTGCTTAACACATTGGTTGCAAACTCCCCGCCGTTATTGGACTGTAGAATAATTGGAGCACCAAGCAACTTACAGACCAAACGCTGTCTTACAATGACTGTCAATTTTCACAGGCTTCGATTGCCATCATCCCAAACAACGACCAAATTATCACCGCCAACAACAGTGGCTGGAAAAATGGCGGGGGTAGGTCATTACATACTTTGCCGGTGATAACCTGGCTTTCTATAGAATGCCTAGGCAATGTATGAAATAGCAATAATTTCTTTTTCTACTTACAAAAATCTTATGTAGAAGTCACACTTATTGATTTAAAAAAAACAAAAAACCATTTAATAAAGTTTCCTAAAAAACTCGTTCATTGTTTGACATACATCGGGACAGAGAAACCAAAAACTGTAAGAGGCCGTACACAAAGTACGCCACGCTCCAGGTTGGGAAAGGGTGTAAGAAAGTGTGACAGTTTGTGACAAGGAGGGTGGGTGTCCGGCCACATGTGACGTCACAGTGTTTTAATTTAAATGTTAATTATTTTGTAATTTAAAAAATGTTTGAAAAATGAAAGTGTGGCGTAATTTTTTTAAATTTTTTTTTTTTTTTTGGGGGAGGATCCAAGATTTTTTACAGTGGTAGTGGGGGGGGGGGGTAAAATGGTCAAAAACAGCGTGACGTACTTTATAATACAAATTACACAAACTAATTTTGGAAGAAGACAATAAATGTAAGCTTTATTTATAGACTAAACTAGTTTATAAAAAAGCACAAATGTATTGTCTTCTTGCACAATTAGTTTGTATATTATGTATTTTATTTAAAAGCATTATGCAGTCCCATTCTTTATGACGTACTTTATTGGATGGCCCCTAATAATTAATTGATCTAAGGCAGGACAGATCACGATAAAACTAGGCGTTTCATAAAGAACTGTTCTAGGCCTCTTAAGCAAACTAATTAGATTGAGTGATTTGAAAAATGCTCATTTTCCAATTTAAAAAATAGCTTTCAGTGGAGGGTGTCTTATTGGATAGGGTCTTACTTTTGTGACGAGGGGGAGGGGGTGAAAAAATCGGCCAAAATCGCGTGAGGTCATTTATGGACGGCACCTAAGAAATTCTGTGGTGTACCTGGTAAAAATAATAATTTAGATGTTATTATTAATTGGATTTTAAACAAAAATGTAGTGGTTTGAATGAATGTTTGTAAAGAAACTTTAGTAGATGCGAAGTACACAAATCACTGTACTGTTACAAATATCTGTTTGATGGGATACGGTGGTCGAGTTCGAATCCATATGAAGGCAAGGATTTGTTCCTGTGGCCTAAAGAGTCCCTGAGTCACCCAGCTCCAAATGGGAACCTAACTAATAGTTAGGCGGATGGGTAATGCGTGGAACCCTCATGGCCGTGGCATGTGACCTTGCCAACAGATCATCTCTCATGATCTGTGGGCGCAATTATCCTCGCATAGAAGGGGCGTCTGTATAAGAAGAAGATATGTTCGCTTATTTCTGGTACCCATATTAGTATTTAGCATCATCAATGCTGTGGTAGCATTTTAAAAAATACATTTATAATTTATCCGAAAGTTTTTGAAGCGATCCCCACTTTTAATATGTATTTGTGTATCTATATAATTTAAAATGTTTCGAAAATCATAACATCTTTAACTGTCGTAAAAATGCGAAGCAATTATAGTCTATAATAAATAATTATCAAGAAGTTCGTAAAATCTGTATTTATTAAAAAGAGAGTTGACATAAAAATGCGAAAATTGGAGTTAATTTCTGCCCAACTGTCAATCTTCCTCTCGCTGTCTTTAGTCTTAAGCTTTAACTTTATCTATATTTTGCAAACATAGATATTATGACTGCGAGAGACTTGCTTTAGAGAAAATGTTCTCTCATTTCTTGAGTATTTCACAAATTTTTAACGTATGTATATTTCCTGTCCATGAAATACTTATAGTTCTAGTTATTTTTTAATTTATGTCATTTTATGTTGAGTGAACTGAGTGTGACGCTTTCACTTTCTTAGTGCTTACACTTACACTCTAAATTACTACTCTAAACTTTCTTGCTTGTCTGAGTTGTCTTGTCCTGATTTTGATTTTACTGTCTAAATTGCATTTTTTATTTAGGTCTTACACTTTTTTAAAGTCTAATAATCTTATTCTTATTAGACTCTTAAATACTCCTTAATATTAATAAAATAATCTTTTAAGTTTAAGATACTCAGTCTCAGGCTAGGGAGACTTGATTTGAATTTGAGTCTTACCATTTACTTTACTTTACGTCACTATCACTAGTCTTAGTCTTAAACTTAATGATTAATTAATGATCTTAAAAAATTATGTTACTTAGATTTTTTTTTAGGCTAGGCCTAAAGTCTTAAGCTAAATTTAAATTCTAACAGAGTTAGAGGACTTAATAAATAATACTTAATAATAATAATAGTAATTAGTAATAACAGTAATAGTCAAATTTCGATGTCCATTAATTAATCATTCATATTGATATTGATGCATTGAGTTTGAGCCATTGGGCCATGGTGTTAATTAGTGTTATTATTTTGGCCTTGGCGTTATTGACCGTTCTTGCCTTGCCTTGTTTAAGCTTTAGACTGAAGTAGGCACTTTGTTGGTTATAAACCGAAATTTGGGTATCAATAAGTATCATAATTTCGTTGGCAAAATTGTGACCTCCACTTTTTAAATTACCGAACGTATCCTTTTTTTCTCTCATTATAGCTGATTATTGGTGCCAAAATATATTTAACGACTGCCCATTACCTAACAATGATGTATTCATTGTTCAATTAAAAAATTAATTAATTTTTAAAATAATAAGTTTAATGTTTGAAATTTGAAGGTAAATATATGTCAACATTACCGACTTGTACCTGTAAAATAAAAATGAGACCCTTTCTTTTAAAAAATGCACACAGTGTTATTATGTCTATGTCATTTACAACATGACATATCCACATTTTAAGATCGTAGACCCTTGGCAACCTGGTCAAAAAATTGGATCAAAATGGTGACCCTTTTATTTTGCTTATTTAGAAATTAGGTCAAACTTTGATTTTGAGCACACTGCACAGGTGTTTGATAATTACCTATTATGTAATTAGTTGTGTTTTTATGAAGACATTCAGTTTAAGTATATTTGCTGATGATTTAATTTATTTGGATATTAGAGCAAATACTACTTGCTTAATTAGTTTTAAGTAAGATGGTGATAAGTTTTTTTTTAAAAATAACTATACTATGAGAAATTCCCTTTTCTTTAATAATGAAATATCCAATAATTACTCACAATATTCCACAATAATCATAAGAATTCACAGGGTAAAAACACTTTGTTGCATATTAATCCATGAATTACACAATATATTACTACAATTACTAAGAATAAGCATAATAATTGAAAAATTGTGAATAACTAATACATATTTATGTTTTACAATTTTTAACACTGAAGTAAGAAGTCACATTAAATCAGTGGTTCTTAACCTTTTTGGAAGTACCGAACCCCACCAGTTTCATATGCACATTCACCGAACCCTTCATTATTAGTAGTAATATAGATGCCTTGAGTCGGGTGCTGTCTTGACCTCCCTCCGCCGAACCCCGGCGACTGACTCACCGAACCCCTAGGGTTCGATCAAACCCACGTTAAGAACCACTGCATTAAATGCACAGTTCAGTAACAAAGTGAAGCTGTTGAAAACTTATTAATAATTTAAAATAGATTATTCTAATTATTTTGAAATAATATTTAAATAGAATATTATAGCATATACAGAAAAGGGCAAAATAAAAAGGATGATTGTCAATCAACAAATTAATTAGACCTTGTATTATTAGTTTAAATGGGTTTTTTTTACCCAATGCCAATGAAAATATTTAATTTATATGATAAAAGTAATGATAAATTTAACAACAAAAGAAAATTTACTTTTTTTTTAGAAAATAAAACTATAAATCATCATTTTTATAAGGAAAATAAACATTAAAAAAATTATTTTATACTAAATTAACAATAACTAAATTTATATTTAATGACTTTATGTTGTAATATTGTAACTCAAGATATTCCTGAATAATTTTATATTTTCATCTTATTAAATAAAAAAGTTATGAGTTTTATAAGAAAGCCAAAAAAGGGCACAAAATTTTGAGGAAAATGCCACAGTAAAAACTGCTTATGAGGGCTCAGAAAAAAATGCATAACTTTTGAACTACTTGAGCTGCAAAGTTGATCCTGATGTTTTTGTTAATCTTTTAAAAGGCTCTATACAGCTGTATTACTTGTATAATTTTAAAAATAATTTGAAATGTTCACCCAAGTGCCTAACTAAAGACATAGAGCCCAAAACTATACTAAGTATTGAGAGTATTATAACCATAAGCTGGGAGGCTGAGTCCAATACTGGGCCATTGCTATTAAATATTGAGTGAGGATTAAAATTTGTAAAAAGAAAACAACACATTTTTATATAATAAATTTTAAAAAGTAAGAAATTTTCAATGGCATAAATTTTCTGTGTCTTCAGAACTCTTTTTCTACTTTTGAGTAAAGATGTATTTATTGAGGAAATGTTTTGGATACATTTGCAATAATTGTTTATTTCTGCATGTTAATAATGATAAAATAGTATGTGAAAGCGATTGTAAAGTGAAGGATAGCATTAAAATAGTTCAATGAATTATTTTTATGGGAAGGTGGTCCAGAGAAATATGGCTGGGTTGCAATGTCTCTATTAAGAGGTGTTCCAACTTTTTATGATGATTTGTGAAGCAAAGGTGGAGTTTTCAAATATAATTAAAATATGCATGGATGATCCTACAGCTACACTAGTTCGTTTATTTCAACTTAGTTGGTACATTTATTCTTGATATAAATATATGTGTATGTATATTTTATGTATGTATATATATATTTATTTTTTTTATTATTCTGCAACATTTGCATACAAATATATATTTTAGGGTGAAAAAATAAATAATTGTAAATTAATTAACAATACTGAAATATTGTGACAGCCTTTACTATAGCGGATAAGCACAGCAGTAACTTTAAATTTAAAAACAAATCTTTGTGCAATTAAAGATTTCAAAAAGTGGTCATGAAAATATTTAACTAGTTAAACTAAATCATTGGGTATCTTTTCTTAATGTCATTAGCTTGCTTTTTTCAAAGATAGTTTTTCAATTTACTAATTTTTAACACAGGTTTTTTTTATTTCTTTACAAAAAATTGCTTTATGCATCTTAGTCTTTCTTTGTAAAATCATATTAAGATATAAAATATAGAAAAAAATGTATCTCAAATTGTTAAATTTTATAAGCATTTATTAAATTTGGATGATAGAGGAAGACTTTTTCAGTGGTCTATAACTTTAAAAAAAATGTTGTTGTCTATTTCAGTTTTAGATACTTATGGAAAAAACAAGGAAGCTAGGCGTACATTAACTCATCTGCATAAAGGTTCACAGTGTTGATGGCCTCAGAAAAGGCTTCAGAGTTTAAATCAAAGGCAATTTTACTTCAAAATAATTTAGATGATGTTCCAAGGCAACAACAAGATGTTGACATTCATGAAATTGAAAAAGTCAAATTAAATAATGATATGAATGTAAATCAAGAATCAGTTTCTGTCAGTGACCCGGAGATGGACACAAACTATCATAAGATACTGAAGGAAGTATATAGCAGTAGAGCAGAAACTGATACTGACACATCAACTACAGAAATGGGCAGGAATGTGAATCCAACAACAGATCTGGGAGGTGACCGTTTGGTTGATGTCAGTATTAAAATCAAACAGGAGCCTGAATGTTTCAAGTCTCAGGTGTTTGACTCAAGCTCAGGTTTAACATTAGATGCTGAATGTGTTTCCCATGATTTCTCAGCAGGACAATCACATGATGCAATTTCTTATGAACAAGACACTGCTAGAAGATCTAAACACACCTTAGAGAGACCCTTTAAATGCAAAATTTGCCCTGCTGAATTTTCATCAAATTCAATGCTAAGAATACACAAAAGAAAACATAAAGGAGAGAGAATCTACATTTGTGAATTATGTCAAGCTTCATTTACAACAAATTCAAGTTTAACGATACACAAGAGAAAACACACTGGAGAAAAGCCCTACAGATGTGAGTTTTGTGAGATTGCATTTGCCGCAAAGTCACATTTAAATGATCACATAAGAACTCATACAGGAGAGAAACCCTACAAATGTGACATGTGTCCGGCAAAGTTTTCAATAAATTCTAGTTTAACAGTACACAAAAGAAAACACACGGGAGAGAGACCCTACAAGTGTGAGGTTTGTCCAGCTAAGTTCACACACAACTCAAGTTTGATTCGACACAAGAGAAGACATGCTGGCACTGTGACTGGAGCTGAAGAGAAAGAAGAATGCCTCCCCTGTGACATTCTTCCTGCTGCCATTGAACAAAACTCTAATTTAACTTCAGATAAAATAGAACATGCTGGTGAGGAACGCTACAATTGTGACTTTTGTAATGCTGCTTTTTTAACATATTCAAGTTTAAAAAGGCACAAAATAACGCATACTGGTATAGAAGAGAAACCATATATATGTGACGATTGCCCTGCTGCATTTATGACATATTTAAGTTTAACAAGGCACAAAATAATACATACAGGCATGGAAGAGGAACCATACAAAAGTGATATTAGTAATAGTCCAGTTAATGTATCACTAAATTCAAGTTTAATAAAACGCAAAAGAAAACGTAACGGAGAAAAGCGCTATGTATGTGAATACTGTCAGAATGCATTTTCTGCAAAGTCCCATTTAACTGCTCATGTTAGAATTCATACAGGAGAGAGACCCTACAAGTGTGATGTTTGTCCTGCTCAATTTTCAATAAATTCTAGCTTAACGGTGCACAAAAGAAAACACACTGGAGAGAAACCGTACATTTGTGACTTCTGTCCCGCTACATTTACACACAACTCAAGTTTGCTTAGACACAAAAGAAGACATCCTGGATATGATACGGAAGAAAAAGATGACAGTTTTAAAAGTGACGCTGATCCTGAAACAGTTACAAACAATCAGAAATCTTACCAATGTGACTTTTGCCAGGCTGCATTTGGTAAAAAGTACCTACTAACTGATCACATAAGAACACATGCAAGTGAAAAACCCTACAAATGTGAAATTTGTACAGCCCGATTTTCACTTAAATCAAGTTTAATAGTACACCAAAGAAAACATACTGGTGAGAGACCCTACAAATGTGACCTTTGTCCTGCTACATTCACGCAAAATGGCACCTTGAAAAGTCATAAAGTTATACATACAGGAGAGAGGCTGCACAAATGTGACTATTGTCATGAGTCATTTTCTACCAAATCGTGTTTGTCCAATCATGTAAGGAAACACACAGGGGAGAAACCCTACAAATGTGACTACTGTCCTGCTGCATTTATCTACAACTCAAGTTTATCAAGACACAAAGGAACACATACAGGAGAGAAACCCTACACATGCGGACATTGCCTGGCTTCCTTTGCTACAAAGTCCCACTTAACCGATCACGTAAGAACACATACAGGGGAGAGGCCCTACGCATGTGACCTTTGCCCGGCTAAATTTTCCATGAATTCGAGTTTAACAATACACAAAAGAAAACACACAGGAGAGAAACCCTACAAATGTGAATGCTGTCCTGCTAAATTCAGGCACAATGCCAGCCTGCTCAGACACAGGAGAAAACACACAGAAGAGAAAAACTTCAAACTTGAAATCAGTTCTTCAATATTCACACAAAGCTCAGACTTACCTTCACACAAGGTAAAACAGGTTCGCACCTCTAAGAAACCCTACAAATGTGACGTGTGCCCGTCGGCATTTTCGCTTAGATCAAGCTTGGTGAGACACACAGGGACACATACAGGAGAGGAACTTGACAAATGTGACTCAATTTCTGCTCAGTTGACACAAAGTTCTAGTTTATTAAGACACAAAGAGACACACAAGGGAGAGAAACCCTACAAATGTGACTTTTGTCCTGCTGCATTTATTAGAAATTCAAGTTTGACTTCGCACATGTTAATACATACTGATACTGAAGAGAAACCCTACATATGTGAATTTTGTCATTCTGCATTTACAACAAATTCAAGTCTAATATTACACCAAAAAACTCATTCAACTTGTGACCAATGATCTCTAGCTTCCATATCTGTATGCAAAATAACAAACTAGTTTAAAGTTGCAGAACATCCATTTTTTTTGTTCTTGATAGGTTTAGAGCTACATCTGATTGCTTTTTTTACCTGCCTGACCGGGATTTGATCATGTGCTACAGTTTAAACAAACAGTTTAAATAGCACAGAAAAAGTCAATAGCTAATCAAGACGCTATGATTACCAATGTATTTCCAATGATTTCTTCCTGAATAGTCGACATTAATGACAGAAATGAAAGGTTATTAATATTCAGTTTAATCACTCACCAGCAGAGTGTAAAATGTTGAAAAACTGCAATAGAGTTTCAAGATAATTGACACATGTATTTTGTGCCTCAAAAAGCTCTACATGACTTCCATGCAAATACCATCATAATACCAGAAGAGCTAGGCTGGATTTTAAAGTCACAAAGTATAATCAAGATAATATAGTTTTAAGCTTTAAATTGAATTAAATGTACGTCAGTAGGGGGAAACAGAGCTGCATGATGGTTATTAATATAATGTCAAACTTGGGAAAAGGTATTGAAACACTTACAAATAAATGAGTTGGATGTTAAATTCTGTGATACACACCTTGGAGAATGGCAGTGTACCTAACTGAATACAATACACTGGACCACTTTTGGGAAACTTGTTATTATTATTTTTTATTTATTTTTTTATTCCCATAACCTCTTTTTTTTGAGGTTGTAAGGGATTCTAATGTTTCCATTAGAACATTCTCGGGCTTAATAGACACTGGCGGCGCCCTTCCCTCTCCAGGTCAGCGGAGGACTTTCTTAGCGTTAGTCATTTCTCAACATTTTTATGGTGGCTTTTCGTGGGCTCGATCCCACGCCCCTCAACTTGTGAGGCGAGCGCACTATTGACTTCGCTACCCAGCCGTCTTTATTATGTGCACAAAGGAAATGGATGGAAAATAATCCTACATCTTCAAAGGCCATAGATATTTTAAATAACAAAATTGGCAATATTTGGTACTATCACATTTAATCTTGACTGAAGAGGAAACTCATTTCATGTGTAGGCTGAGAATCAATGGTATTTCAATTTGTTTTAAACATGTTATGTAAAATTCAGATAAATAATAAATAAATGGATTATTTCTTTGTCTATTGGAAAGAAAACACATGCTAGCGAATTCTGTGCTTAACTAATGCTGGGACTTCAACAAAACTTCATGCCACTTTTAATTCATTTCAGAAATATTTATTGAAATATTTTTTTTTACTGAAAAGATTTTAAAACTGTGGTATGGTACAATTCATTCAAACATGTTGGCATGTATATTGTTGTGCTAGTGAGAACACGCACTCCCTCTATTGCCATAGAAATGTATCTGGGAGTCTTGGTGCACTGGCATATTGGTCAAACGTGTTCTGTATACTCTGTGTCCTTTGGGGTTTTATCTTTGTGGCTTTCTGAGTGGTTTGCTGAAACTTCAAGGCATCTACTTCAGCAGATTTCTGGATGGTTGAAGATACTAAAAGACTGCTACACAAACAGCTTTGGCAAGTACCACCTGTATTTTGCAGCTTCAGAAAATACTACCAGTACATTACTATGTTTCCAGAGAGTGATGATAAACCTGTGGCTGATTTAATTCCCCATTTAGAGACTACATTTCTAAAACAGCTTTTGCCTAACTTATGGACATTTTGGACCTTACAAAATTTTAATCCTGCAGACCTTTTAGACTAAGTTTTTTTTTTATTTGTGACAAATTTGTTCAAATTATTTCCATTTTATTTCTATGCCACTGTATGAATGTATAACCCCGTAAAAAAGTTCATTACAAAATAACATGGTGGTGGAGCGGCATGCGCGCTCTGCTGGCGTAGTCACGAGTCATTGGTTTGAGCCTATGTGAAAACAGGATTTTGTTCCCATGGCTTAAGGATTGTCCATGAATCATCCCAGCTCTGATTTAGGGTAAATAAAGGCGGCTGGGCATTGTGGTAGAAACATAATCCCCATGAATCATCCCAGCTCTGATTTTAAAGGCGGCTGGACATTGTGCTAGAAACATAATCCCCTAGGATGCTTGTGTGTGCTGCTTCAGGTGCCCAACAGGCCAGCATGGTCTGTATGTTTTACTTAACAATTACAATGACACTAAAGAGCTTAGGACCCAATAATCTTTTGTATAGAAAGTGTGTGTGATATGTCAAAAACACATTTTTTAATGTTATTTTATATTTATGTTTGCATGAAATAAGTGAATATTTAGAATATTTTATCTCATTGATGGTGAAGTGAATTAACTGCGAATCAATGTTTACGTTAAGTCAAAGCCAAATTCTGACTTCTGAAAATGACTTTTCACACAAAAACACCACCAAAAAAATTACATAAAATACTTTCAATGATGTTTCTTTTGTAAAGAGCCAGAAATTAGAACTTGATAAAGATGAATGGAGTGAATAATTTTAGAGTGTTGTATTCATATGTTCATGATTCCTCTTTTTTAAATATAAAATTGCTGTATTAAATGTTTACTGCTAATTATCTCTATAAACCACATATCGTCACACTATCTAGCATATTCTTTACACTTAACTTATTACATATGCTAATAACCAATTAATTTCTTTTAGTCATTGTTTCTTTAGATATTTTAAAATTTTCCTCTAAGACTAGTTGACTTCCAGTTAGTTTTAGTTAGAGTTATTTATTTATTTATTTATTTATAAAGGACGCTTCTATAGCGCAGTTTCTTAAAGCTCACTGCGCTTTACAAAAACACTACCAAAAATTAATAGATGCATTCAATAATCATACATCTTACACAGTAAAAATACATGGAAGAATTTCAACATATTTTATGTTACAAAATAAAACGAAGAGGTAAAGTTCTTTTTCAATAAATATAGAAATAATAAACAATTAAGCAAGGAGACGAATAAGGAAATGAACAAGTAATAAAACCAAGTTATGTAACAACAAATAAGTAAACAAATAAAGAAATAAATAATTGAAACAAGTAAGCGAATAAACAGAAAAACAAACATATAAAATGAATAAATAAACAAATAAACACACAAACAGACAAATAAAAAATTAAAACGTTTTCCTATTATTTGTATGAACCCTATGTCTATGTGAAACGAGTGTTATAGAAGTTTAAAACATCTAAAAATGGTAATGACATTTCAGTGAAAGCGAGTGTNAAATAAATATACGCATTTAAGAATCAATATAAACACGTAACCCATATACACCCATGCACCTGCACCCATACAGACACACACGCATACACACACTCTCTCTCTCTCTCACACACGCACACACACACACACACACACACACACACACAAACAAAGAGTCTCAGAATAATGTGATCATCACAGATTGTAGGCTTGTCGAAACAGGTGAGTTTTTAGGCTGTTGTACTGGAACATTTAATTTTGCCAGTAGATTAGTTACAAAATATTTTCAGTTATTGTTATTTCAACTGTTATAAATTTTATCTTATAAATAAATTGTAAATATATATATATATAAATAATACTTCACAATTTTCTTGCTATCTTTATTATTTTTTTAAAATTAAAAATGTTCTTTAAGTTTTCTCTTGGAGTTTTACAGCAGTGGCTTTCTGGACAGAATCAGAAACTGAATGACTGAATGAGACATGTTTTAAAAACGTGTCAAATGTCACAGTAGAAAACAAATGAGTCGTTACAATATGGCTCCTGTTTGTTGTTGTTTGCTGTTACCAGACGTAGCAGCCCAGATTTAACCCCTGTCAAAACTTAAGTCAGATCAGATTATGCCCCTGGGTTTAACTGGTCTTACCTAAACTATACACCTGGTAAAACTGGCTTGTTCAAACTATACACCTGGTAAAACTGGCTTGTTCAAACTATACACCTGGTAAAACTGGCTTGTTCAAACTATACACCTGGTAAAACTGGCTTGTTCAAACTATACACCTGGTAAAACTGGCTTGTTCAAACTATACACCTGTGTACAAGTACAACTGATACACAGCTCAGTTGAACTGGTCTTGGCCAAACTATACAGCTGCCTGGGTTCAACAAGCTTGACCAGAGTACTGACATACCACAACTAATCAAGTCCAATTTATGTTTGTGTAGTGGACAAAAGATCTCAGCGCATGTAATTATGTCCACTTTATTCTTGCATAATGGACAAATATAATATAAATGATATTACTCTTGATTTTTTTACCCCCTCCCGATAATAATAAAATTTCACATACAGTTACAGTAAGATTTCCAATGAAGTATAACAGTTACAAAACAGTTACAAACCTCTTCACCACCCCCCCCCCCCACCACAAACAACTTTAAAAAAAAAACTTTGTCGTCTAATATTGTCTGGATAAGTAGTCACTGCACCTGCTGTCAAAGACATAGTTACAGAACAGATGCACAGTCAGGGTTGCCAACTCAATAAAATAAAATTTACGGACAAATATAAGAATTTTAAACACAATTTACGGACAAAATTTTTTTTTACGGACTCATTTAAACATAAAATGGTTACCTTAAAATTAAAAGGAACGAATATGTAGCATGATCCAATTATTGTAGCTAAAAATGTAATGTCTCCACACGAGCACGTCTCTATTACTATTACCATGTTCATATTTTATAGCGTTAGTTTTTTGTATGACATTCATCATCATTGACAGTGTTTAATTCCTCCTGCTTATGATCATTATTTTTTTTTATCATACATGACAATGGCATAGAAACATTTACACTGTCGATCATTGTGGGAGTAATTTTTCCCGGTCCATTTCTCACAGTCAGTAAAGTTTCCAACATTGGAGTAGACAATTTGTTTCTCAAGTTTGTTTTTAATAAACTAACAGCAGAAAAAACGCGTTCTACTTCTGATGTTCTATGTGGAAGCCTGAATACGTTTTGCGCTTCTACCGTGGCTGCTAACGTCTCGTACACCACCAGATGCAACGCTAAATATCTTTCTGCAGCACGTACATTTACATACAGCGATATAATTGGAATCATTGTCCAGCTGATATCCAGTCCTTAAATTCGCCATTTGTAATCCATGTAAGTTGAAAATAGCACATTTTGTTCACTTAAGCTTTTTAAAATATAATTTTATCCTCGTTTTCGTTTATTTCACAATTTTCACTGCGGCTATAGTGCCGCTATCGTCTTCCCTTGTATTTATTTTTTCCGCCCTTTTTAAAAAAAACAAATACTTTTGTTTACATTCATGTCGTCATAATTTATGCGTGATTTAGACGTACAACTAACGATCCATCTAAACAAATCTAACTTGCCGCGATGCGTCTCACCGCGCGAGCCTAGCTGCTACACAAAACTCTTTTTAAAAAAATAAATTTTGAATTAAGAAAATAAACACAAACATAATTTGCAAATATTTTTTTAAACGTTGAGTTTGTCATTTTTTTTACGGACTAATTACTTTTTTTAACGGAATTTTACGGACTGGCA
The DNA here is from genome assembly GCA_002072015.1 of Radix auricularia. Classification (NCBI taxonomy): domain Eukaryota; kingdom Metazoa; phylum Mollusca; class Gastropoda; family Lymnaeidae; genus Radix; species Radix auricularia. Next base: position 919,948 of record MUZC01004723.1, on the reverse strand, counting down.
ATTTTACGACAAATCTGTCCGTAAATTTACGGACAGTTGACAACCCTGTGCACAGTTGTCAGAGACATAGTTATGGAGCAACTGAAAATGTGTCAGAGACATAGTTATGGAGCAACTGAAAATGGGTCAGAGACATAGTTATGGAACAATTGAAAATGGGCCAGAGACATAGTTATGGAGCAACTGAAAATGGGTCAGAGACATAGTAATGGAACAACTGAAAATGGGTCAGAGACATAGTTATGGCGCAACTGAAAATGGGTCAGAGACATAGTAATGGAACAACTGAAAATGGGTCAGAGACATAGTTATGGCGCAACTGAAAATGTGCCAGAGACATAGTTATGGAGCAACTGAAAATGGGTCAGAGACATAGTTATGGAGCAACTGAAAATGTGCCAGAGACATAGTTATGGAGCAACTGAAAATGGGTCAGAGACATAGTTATGGAGCAACTGAAAATGGGTCAGAGACATAGTTATGGAGCAACTGAAAATGGGTCAGAGACATAGTTATGGAGCAACTGAAAATGTGTCAGAGACATAGTTACAGAAAAACTGAAAATATTTAAGAGACTTAGCTATGTTGTTGAGCCTTCTTGTCCATGAGGGACATCCAACGATTATCGTCGGCGTCTGCACTTCCTCCTATGACATAGGCCACTTACAAGAGACCTCCAGGCATCTCTATCCTGTTCCACTTTCTCCAGGTTCTTCCATTCATGGACAATTCTCTTGATGTCTGCCCCCAATTCTCGGAGCCAATTGTTTCTTTGACGGCCTCTTTTTCGTTTGTCCTGTGGGTTACAACTTACATTTCAGGGTTTACCTTGTTGTATTAGAAGCAGGTTTTCTTAGTGTATGACCGATCCACCTCCTCCGCTTCTGAAGAATATCTTCCTCAATGGGCTTCTGTTTTGTGCGCTGCCACAGTTCCCGGTTGCTGATTTTGTCCGGCCAGTGATTCTGAGAATCCTTCTTAGACAATAGTTGATAAAGGACTGGATTAGGGTCAGGTCTACGACGTTTTTCACCATTTTCTCCAGGATCTTCCATTCATGGCCAATTCTCTTGATGTCTGCCCCCAATTCTCGGAGCCAATTGTTTCTTTGACGGCCTCTTTTTCGTTTGTCCTGTGGGTTACAACTTACATTTCATGGTTTACCTTGTTGTATTAGAAGCAGGTTTTCTTAGTGTATGACCGATCCACCTCCTCCGCTTCTGAATAATCTCTTCCTCAATGGGCTTCTGTTTTGTGCTCTGCCACAGTTCCCGGTTGCTGATTTTGTCCGGCCAGTGATTCTAAGAATCCTTCTTAGACAATAGTTGATAAAGGACTGGATTATGGTCAGGTCTACGACGTTGTTTCATCATAGCGTTGAAAATCCTTACTTTAACTTGCTGCCTAAGTTGTTAGAGACACAAACATTCTTGAGTTGCTGGAAGGCTGCTCTTGGTTTTCCTATCCTTATCTTGATTTCATCATCTGTACTGACCACCTCCTCAAGGGCTTCTCCTTCAAGCATGCCTGGTGGCATTAACCTTGAAGATTTTACTAATCCCGTTGTGTATGTTGAGATCTATGCTGCGACAATGTTTGTTTTCTCCTGCATCTGTTTTTCGGTATGTAAGGGGTGACAAGGTCATCAGCAAAGTCGACATCATCAAGTTGATACCACAATGTCCAATGGATGCCATTCCTTTTCTGATGTGTAGATGTTTTCATCACCCAGTCAATGGCTAATAGGAACAGAAAGCGTGACAGCAAACAACCTTGTCTCACACCAGTCTTCACCTGGAAAGCATCTGTCACCTTCTGACCTTGGACAACTCGGCAGTTTATCCCTTCGTACATGTTTCTGATTATAAACGTAACTTTCTGTGGCGTAGTTCGAGCAGGAGCTTAAATCCCCGTCCTTTGGGATCTTGATAAGGCATCCCTCTTTCCAATCGGGAGGAACTTGCTCCTCTTCCCATATCTTCATCAACAGAGGGTGTCGCATTTCCACACTGTTTTCCAAGTCTGCCTTCAGTGCCTCTGCTGGGCTGCCATCAGGTCCAGCAGCCTATCCATTTCTGAGTTGTTTAATGGTCCTGCTAATATCTTCTTTGGTGGAATTATTACAGTCAATTAGCAGGTCATTATCATCTGGTTGGATATCTGGTGGACTCCCTCGTTCTGGCCTGTTTAAGAGCTCTTCAAGATGCTCCTTCCATCTCCATCTCTGCTGCACATCACTTGCTATGTTGTTTCCCATTTTATCCTTCACTGGTCTCTCTACCTTGCTAAATTTTCCCAGACAGGATTTTATATGTATCAAACAGATCTCTCATGTTCCCAAGCTTACCAGGGGGACATAGCTATAGAACAACTGAAAATGTGTCTGAGACATAGCTATAGAACTACTACACATGTGTCAAAGACATAGTTACAGCATAACAACACATGTGTCAGAGACATAGCTATAGAACGACTACACATGTGTCAGAGACATAGTTACAGAACAACTACACATGTGTCAGAGACATAGCTACAGAATAACACATGTGTCAGAGACATAGTTACAGAACAACCAGTGGCGTAGCGGGGTTACGTGCCGGCCGGGGCACCCAATTTTGCCGCCCCTACCCCCCCTCTCGAAAAATCTTAATGCTATAACTATAAATTAAATATAGTTTTTATTAAACAGTAATAATGACACAACACATTATTATGTTAGAAATAAAGAGAAATGATTCATTTCTTAACAAAATTGAAGTTTGTTTTCCTTAATTATCATTACTCCTAATTATTTTGCATCTTGGGTGTGGATTAATTGTTTCTATGAATGAAATGGTTTGTATTTGTTTGTTTATTTTTCTGTTATTCTTAACAGTTGACGCTACTCTGAATGGTGAAATATACTCCAACTGGTTTGATTAATTCATCTAAGTTTTTGGTAAGATTTTGCTATCTTGTTCTCACTTAGAGTCTAATTGTGTTATAGATAATACTTATACAATCATCTTCAAATAACGCGAAATCCCTTCTCCTAACACACACGGTGACTTCCCCATAGACTCTTGATTTCACCGCAGCTAAGTTTTTTTTTTTTTTTTTAATATAATATTCGCTCTATTTGTGTATTGACACAGTATTATATGTCCGTTGAAAAAAGGCTCTTTGCCGAAACGTACGCTGTTTTGTTACGTACTGTCAGGCTAACCCTTACCCTGTTAACGTCTTTTCCATTGACTTCGTCTCCCCAATTCTTCCCACTTTTAATAACTTTAGAGAATGAAATGTGCGTTATAAATTTTAGAACATTTTTAATTTTCCACAAAAGATTCTAACTATAGATCTAATTAAATTATATAATTATAAAAAAATTTCGAAATAATTGCAGTTTCTTAATTTAGGAAAGAAGGAAGCTTTTAAACTCTTTATTCAAAGAATATACAAAACATTTTTTATATCTCCTATACAGAAGACTTATGTGTTTCTTTTTGTTTTTGTTTATTTTAGTTTTGTATTTTGTGGACAGTTGTGGTTTTCCTAACTTGTTCAGGCAACCCATTCGATCCAGATGAGAAGGAAGTGAGGAAGAGGCTTTTAAAATAATCTTATTGATTTATATACGTTGCCAACGTTTGAATTTGAGTGTGTACACAGATGTAAGGGAATTTGGTTAAAACCTATATCTCCGACCGGGCTGACCTTATCGGCGGCCATCCAAACCCTAAAATCTTCAATTTTCAGAAATTCTAAAGCTATACCTAACCCAAACCCTAAAAATCATCAATTTTTCGAAATTCTAAAGCTAAACCTAACCCAAACCCTAAAAAATCGGAAGAGACGCGACGCTCAGGTCGGAGATATAGGTTTTAGCCGGGAATTTCATTCAATTTCCATTTGCCATTTGTACTACTTTGATTTTGATTACTTTTGATTGTTTTGTAGGCACTGTCACTGGAGCATGCATTCTCCTCGGTTGGGACTATCAATCATTACTATCAATCCGCCTGCCATCTTTTTCATTTACACAGTAACAAAGATGTTGGCTGGAAAAGGTCGCAATTTACCAAACAATCGTGTTACAGTTTTATAGTACAAATAGTATATAATAAGTTAAATAAGGATGTGGCTAGCGCTACGACAATTTTGTCGTAGCAACAGACGACCCGGTCGGATGTTGCTAGCGTTACGACATGTCGTAGCGCTAGTCAGGAAACTAGTGCTATGACATGTCGTAACAGCAGACGATCCGGCGGGATGTTGCTAGCCTTACGACAAGATTGTCGTAACAGTAACAGCAGACGAACCGGTCGGATGTTGCTAGCGTTACGACATGTCGTAGCGCTAGTCAGGAAACTAGTGCTACGACATACGCAACTTCTGCTACAACTAGTTTTAGTCACTCTTTGCAGTAGACACCTGGAAATAATTAAATCTTAACAAACTCTTCTTCATATTGTATACGCATATATTATAATACGACATTATTTGTGTGTGCATTAATTCTAAAATCTAAATTTATTTAAATAGATTTAATTTTTATATAATATTGGTCTACCGATTATAAATATATCAGCCAATTTTGCTATACTATAGTATAATTGTGTAAGTGATGCCGATGCATTAAAATTTAGTATACCGTAAAGCCTAAAGCCGTAAATGAAAATCCTCAAGCAACGATTCGCGCACAATCGCAAGAATGTAGGCCTAAAATAATTCGTTTCGTGTGGAATAATAAAATGTGCTGTGTGCAGACTTGTCACAGGAAATTCAGGAAACCATTCCATTCATCCTTCTACCTCATTTTCACTCTATTACTAATACTAATAGGCCTACTATTACTATTGAGGGGGGGGGCAGGTAATAACAACCGCACAGGACTCCTCGTTTACTCGCCTGCCCCCCCCCATTACTTCGTGCTGCTGTTTGGGTCCGTTTTCTCAGCCCCCCCCCCCGCCTCTCTTTGCACTTTTTATGACGAGCAAGTCTGCGGGGTACGATGCATTATACTATGCCTCCTTCGTCTGACAATGGCTTCAAATCCCGCATCCCCCGCTTGCGTTCAGCACTTTTTCGCGATGCCTTCAATTCAGAGAATGTTTCAAAAATATCTTCCAAACAATAAAGTAACAGTGATGGTTTATAGTCATTTTTTAAACTCACGCCTCACCTTTTTCGTTGGTGATGCCCACTGAGTGTCAACTCGCGAATCAAAAGAAGGAAAAAAAAGTAGTATTAGCATAATTAAATACAGCTTTAGTCATAACTCAGAGTAACTATAAGTATAAGTAAGCACATATCACATTTTTACGACTGTCGTAGCAACAGACGACCCGGTCGGATGTTGCTAGCGTTACGACATGTCTAAAATCTAAATATTTTTATTTTAACAGATTTATTTAACGTATCTGCTTTTCAGAATAATAACAAAAATTATCAGCATACTCATTATGATTTTTAAAAAAAAATAAAAAATAATAATAATTTTAAAAAAAAACATGACGGCGGTGGGATTCGATCCCGCTATCAATAGAATAATATCATTCCGAAGCAAATGAACTATCACTTGATCTAGCGAAGCTGCTGAGAAAGTGTAATTTTTTTAATTTATAACTGTTTTTCATTTAATGGCTCAATCTAGATTTTTTTTAATCCTTTAAAATTCATTAATAAGCTTATCTAGTGATCATGATATTTCATTATGAAAAGAAAAACACTCCGATATAATAATAATAATATATAATATATATAATATTATATAGAGCCCAATGAACGAGAATGGTTTAAGAAACGAAGTGTCTACTTCTACGACAAAGTTACGGCAGACATCCCCTCCCAGATCGTCTGCTGTTACTATTACGAGAATGTCGTAAACAATTTGTTGCATTTCAATTATGCTAATACTAATACTCATACTTGATTACTTAACTATAGTTCTCATAATAAGTTATTATGATTACTAAGTAAGCCTATCAATGAATTTTAAAGGTTAAAAAAAATTTAGATTCATCCATTAAATGAAAAACAGTTATAAATTTAAAAAATTGAATTTTTCATCAGCTTCGCTAGACGAATGGATAGTTGGGTTAGTTTGTAAATGATATGACACCATTGATAGCTGGATCGAATCCCGCTGCCGTCAAGTTTTTTTTTTTAAATTTCATTTATTATTATTTTTTTAAAAATCTTAACGAGTGTGCTGATAATTTAATGTTATTATTCTGAAAAGCAGATACGTTGATTAAATCTTAGGGGTCTACCGATATTCATTTTTGCCAAAACTAAGTTTTTGATACTTATAATTATACTGATATGTATAAAAATTCTAGATGACATACGAATAATTATGAGTCACAAAAAACTTTGGCTTTGAATTACAATGATCATTGTTAATTTTAACCAATAGTTAAATAAATTTTGCACACAGCCAACCTTTATGAATGAAACAACGATCAATGAGAACAAAGCAATACTAACACGCCAATGCCAATAGTAATAGTCATAGAGTTATATCATACAGAATAGGACTGCATAAAGCTTTTTTTTTCCCTCCTTTTTCTTATATTCCATGTCCGTGTTTATTTTTGTTTTTCTTTTCTTTTCATTTTATCACATAGACTTTAATATGTTTTAATTTTAAGATATATGTAAGTAAATGTTTTTGTACTGATGAAGACATGAGCCGAAACGTCTACCATTATTTGTATTAGTTGATAATAAAGCTTTAATTTATTGTTTCCTTACACAAATAGTTTTTGTAATTTGTTTTTTTAGTCATAGAGTTAAAATGAAGTTGAAGGATGAATGGAATGGTTTCCAGTGACAAGTCTGCACATGGTACATTTTATTATTTCACACGGAACAAATAATTTTACATTCTTGCGATTGTGCGCGAATCGTTTCTTGAGGAATTTCATTTACGGCTTTACTTTACGGTAAGCTAAATTTTAATACTCGGCATCGGCACCACTGACACAAGTATAGCATAATATAGTATAGTATAGCAAAATCGGCCGACATATTTATAATCGGTAGACCAATATTAAATTTAAATCTATTTAAATAATTTATTTAAATTAATTTAGATTTTAGAATTAATACACACAAATAAGCCCGGATCTATTAATGTCGTTTTATAATATAAATGCGTATACAATATAAAGAAGAGTTTGTTAAGATATTATTGCGACTTAATTCTTTCCAAGTGGCTACTGCAAAGAGTGGTGTATGTCGTAACGCTAGCAACATCCCGCCGGATCGTCTGCTGTTACGACATGTCGTAGCACTAGTTTCCTGTCTAGTGCTACGACATGTCATAATACTAGCAACATCCAGCCGGGTCGTCTGCTGCTACGACAATATTGTCGTAGCACTAGCCACATCCTTTAAGAAAACACAGAGATCAACCCTTAGCTCAAATGGTTCAAAGGTGACAAATTTCTTTTTTTACTAAGCCCCCCCCCCCAATAGGGTTGCCAGATAAGTGAAAACCTAAAGGAGGATAGGATATATTAAGACAAAAAAGATGACAAAGGAGGACATTTTTATGAATGTTTCATCTGAGTCATCCTGTATTAAACTCACAAGTAGCACAATTTTATTGTAATAGCTGCCAATTAAGTGTATAAACTATATTTTTTTTTTATAACTTAGAATAGAACAAGAAAAAGTCACATTAAAAAAATTTAATTAAATTGAATTGATGCCATTTTCAATATGTCAAAAACATAGTTCAAATAACCAATTGAACAATCATAACTTCATAATCTTTATTAATTACTTGACTTATTTCTCATAGGAGCCAACTTTTTGCAATTATAGATGCCATATGCATAAAACTGTTTACTAGTAGGTACTCTAAGTTGTACTTTATCTTATCTTATCTATTACAGACACTTCTTCTATACAGAGGATTATTGCATCCTATGCTTATCCATATTTTGTGTTTAGTCCTGCATTCCTATTAGATTTTTAAATGATGATAAAGCTTCACTCATACCAGCGCCTTTGTTACATACATCAGGGATACTGATGAGAGGAGTAAACTGGTTCTCACATACCCTCCCCACAACATCAAAGCCAAAGAAATCTTTTTGAAAAACCGCACCATCCTCCTCGCAGACCCTGAGACTAACAACATATTTTCAGCCCCACCCTTCATTGTATTTAGGAGGGACAAGAACCAGCGTGATCATTTGGTTCACAGTCGCCTTGACAGCTCACCCAACCATCTGGGTACTTAACCAAGCGGCCGACTTCGATGTAAGACGTGTCTGACTGACCAGATAGTCTTCCCTAAGGGGATATTTAAGATTAGGGATGTCTTTGTTTGCACTAGCCACAATGTGGTCTACACCATTGTCTGTAACCGCTGCTCTTTAAAATACATATGTGAGACGGGGCGGCTACTCTCTTGCCGTATCACAGAGCATATTTGTGCGATTACACAAGACAAACAGTGTCCTGTCTCCCGACACTTCAATAGACGCGACCATATGGGCGTCGATGACATGGCGGTCACCGCCGTGATCTCTTGCACAAACACACCCAAGAGGGTCAGTCTGAAGAATAGACTAATCTAAGAGTATGGGACTCTTGCACCACATGGGATGAATGGTGTGTTTGCCCTGACCACCTAATCGTTTTTCCACACCTTCTTTCTCCTTTCCTATATAAACTCAAACTACTTTCATCCTACTTTGCTTTCATTGACTCTTTGGATTTCACTGCAGCTAAGTTTTTTATTTTATTTTTCATTTCCTTATATTCGTTTTATTTGTGTATTGTTTGTACATTGAGGAAGGCTCTTTGCCGAAACTTTTGCTGTTTTGTATAGTCGTATCAGGCTAACTCATACCGTGTTTGTCTATTTTCCATTTACTAATTTATAAGCCCGATTGCAGTCTCACCCCCATTTTGGAAAGACATACTCCAGTTAGTTTCCCAACTAAATCTTTTTGTTAAATTTAGCTATCTTGATCTGATTTAATTGTTCTATAGTTTGTACAATTATCAGATAATAACCTAACTTTTCTTCCTGTTGAGATATTGTTGAGCAAATTATTTATATAAATAAAAAAGAATAAGGGACACAGCATAGTCCCTTGTGGAACTCCTGAGTTAACCTTTATTGGTGCATGTTTACATTCATTATGAAAGTTTGCTCCGGAGCCAAAAGGAACTTTTGGATCCAGTGATGTAAGTGACCTGAGATTCCAAAGTAGTTAAGTTTTTTAAGTAACTTTGTCAAATGCTTTTGAGAAATCTATTAATTTTATATCTATTTGATCATCTTATATATATTGTGCCTAAATGCGCCTGGAGCCGCTATGGGGGGTAACTCCCGATATTAAAATAAATTATTGAAAATTAAGACATAAAAGAATAAACATTTTGGTGTCTAGATTAACTTTGGGTATTAACGGTACTGTCACTGTACTTGAAGGTGTACATATATTTAGTGTAAAGAGGGATTGCGGATATTAAGACTTAAGAATAAGTTCCAGCTTCAGAAAGTGCGTGTATTGGCTCAAGAAAAAAAAGAAAATAATACACTAGCAGAAACTGATATTGTGACATAAGAGTTTGCTTTTATTTGAACAATATTATACAACGAGGATACATTTTTTAATATTGACTGATTCCAAAGGCAGATCATGTGGTTCACTAAATGGCAATAAAAAAAAACTGTCTACACTTTCTTGAAAACTTCTTTTTCGTATTCTGATTTAAAATTAAATGCCTACATAGTATATGTCATTTATCAAGGCCTAACCAAATATGTCATTTTATAAGCTTAAAAAAACCTCAATGAAAAAATGTTAAATACAAATACAAAGAAAAAAAAATCTGTTAATTTAATGGAACAAGTATCTACCAAATTATTTATTTTTTTACTACTAGAAGAAAAGAACGGGAAGTTATTTCCAATGCTATAATAATTTATTAGGAGCTACCCTGACGCGTTTACACTCAATTTTTAAGCGACTTTGAGACCAAAACCAAATAAAGTTATTTTTATTGTGCCTACCCCGTAGCGTCGAAACGGGTATTGTTCTCATTATTTTCTAAGCCTTTTGATAGTTCATCTATTGGACCTATAAATTGTGTTTCACATGGTCTGTGTTGATGTGGGCATTATATTTGTCAATATGGTTAACTATTCTACTATATATTATGTGCTCTAGTAATTTGCAGGTAATACTTGTAAGTGATACAGGTCTGTAATTACATTGGCATGATTTATCACCTTTCTTTAAGAGTGGAGTTACGTTGTAAGAACAATGTCTGTTACAGAGACAAGTAAGAGTCTATTCCTTTTTGTAGAAGTTATGAAGTCAGCACTTCTGACACCATGTAATAGTAATTGTGAGTCAATAACAAGACTTCAACTCTTAGTGGTCTGTGTAACAACTCTTTAATGAATCCCTACAATCAACTCCTTCAATCAACACTTGTTACATAGTCAACTTTCATTAATAGCCAGCTCACCACTTCACACTATTACAGTTCACAGCACAAACCATGTGTTTCATACTCACACATCATACCATGCCAATACAACAACACAACATGTCTCTCACACGTTCCTTTGTCCATTGAGCATTAATCAAGGGGAACACTCTTACCACAATGCGATTGTGTCTGTGTCCAGGGATACAGAAGAAAATTCACAAATTTTAATAACTCGGAAAAGCAACATGCATTTGTACAACTTAGGAAAAATAAACTCCACTGTTAATACAAGGGCCTTGTACAAATGATTTAAGAGTGCAGTATTGGTCTAACAATTTCATGATTGATGATGACAAAACTTTATGAAATGCCAAAATTTTTGTAAAAATTGCTTCAGCTTCATGTGCTTTCAGCAACACCTTTGAATACTTAGGCTCTAAAAACGACATCAATTTGTTAAGTTTCTATGTCTGTCACTGACAACATGGCACTCCAACCCATTCCGTCCTTTGTTGGCAAAGGAAAAGTAACTATTGCAAAACGTATACTTTGCCTCATTCTCATTGCATCCTTCAACGAAGCAAGGAAACTTATTTGTTCGTAGTGTACAAGAATTTGCCTTTTGTCTTTAATGAAGCCATTTTCATGAACATAGATGGCAAAAATTACAAATTTAAAAAAACAATTTTAATTTGCTACTTTGTTGCTGTAATTAGACAAAACATAACATTTTGACCATTGATAACACAGCACAGAGCTAGATTGTGAGAATGATTAAAATGACTGGTTCGCGGAAATGGATAGAGCATGTACAATAAAAATTATTGTATAAAATGTCAGAAAATGTGTACATTTTAAAAGATTTTAGCATGTCCTCCTTTTACTGGAAATCTGGCAACCCTACCCCAAAATGATTTTTTTAACCATGGAATATCCCACAATATTCTATAACCCATATTTTGGATTTGGGCTTATAATTTATTTTATAAAATGAGAAAAAATCTATATATATATAATTCTCCTCATGGTCCAACCATGTCAGACATTAAGCAAGCAAGCTGCCAAGAAAAGGTAGTGGACAGGGTGGGGGTTCATCGAGACCAACGATGCATTCAATTGAGGTCAAGTACTTATTCTTGCAGAACAACAAAATAGCATATATTTCGTAGTGTAGTGTTTATTACATTCGCCCAACACGCAGAAGGTCGTAGGTTCAAGCCCCTGCTAAGACATTACTTTTTAAATTTTAAAAAATGTTTGTGTTTGTGCCCATTCATTTCCCACTTTATTTCGAACATGACTTCGCAACACAGCTGTTCATTGGCGTGATGTAGTTTTTGTCTGTTCTCTCCCCCCCCCCTCCCTAATTTCTTTGCCACAGGCCACATCTAGTTCTAAATTTTAAAAGGGAATGCAGTTATATATAAATTTTAATAATATAAGTAGGGCTGCGGAAATTAACGTTTAATTTCTCGATTTATCTGTACATTTTTTGATAGATTAAAATTATTTTAATCAATAAAATAGCAATTAAAAATAAAGAAAATATTTTGAACAATTATTTCGATTTATTAATAAATAATTAATTATTAATAATAGTTGTTTTTTTTACGTACAAACTTCTCCATTTTAAAAAAAAGATTTTTAAAGTGTAAACTTTAAAATAAGTAGTTTTTATAAAGAAAATGATTTTTAAAAAATAAACATTGTTTTTACTTAACAATAACGCAATTTAAATTCATTGACATTAAATGGAACTACTTATATTTAAATAAAAATACAACTTTTTTAAAAATTAAAAACTTGGCGTACCGATGATCACTGGTTGGAATCCATGTGAAGGCAGGGATTTGTTCTCAGGGCCAAGGATCTCCCTGAGTTCTTTCCTCAAAAAACATATTTAAAAAATACTTTGTAGGAAATAAGTTGACTCAAACATTGTTTTTAATATAAATTTTTGTGTGTTTTGTTTTAACACTTGTTTACTTTTAACACACAATTAATCAGCTAATCTATAATACTTTTAGCCATTTTAAGAATTGAATATATGTTTAACATAAAAAGGTAGTCCAAACTGATTTTAAATATTTAGCAGCAGATTTTTGTGGTGTATTTCATTTTATTAATGGTGTGCATGTCCTCTCAGGTTAAAATTGATAAAAACATAAACTATGTTGATACAATTATTTATTTTATTTTAAGCTTAGTTTCTAATTTTAAATAAATTCAAAACAATACATCTTAGCAAAAATAAGTAGAAATTTTTGAACACACTGAAGAAAGACTACGCCTGCATTTTTCTTTGATTAGTATTAATATTTTGTTAGATAAAATTTCATTACTTTAGTAAACATTTGAATTTTTTAATGTTTGAATTTTTAAATTGTTTTGTATTTCAGTTTCAAATTGCTACAGTAAATTCAAGGTGACTAAGCTAAAAAAAAACAACTAATGTTAGCACAACAGCATAAAGCTTAACAGTCTGTTGATTTAATGGTAATCGCTATGGAAAAGTTTGAAGAGTTTGAATGTAAGCCAAACTTACTTCAAATAAAATTAGATGTTGACTTCCATCAAATTAAAAGAGAGGATTTTGATAATGATACTCATCAAACAACATTTTCTAACCAAAACTCTGAAAACATCCCTGATTATCATAGGATTCTAAAGCAAGAATTATGCCAAGAAAGAGGCGCTATGCATCAGTCAGAACTTGAGACAGAATTTGATGACATGCCAAAAGAAGAAGTGGACAAGGATGTTAGTCTGACAGCAGATAAGAGAGAGGACTTGTTTTTAGGTACTAAAATCAAACAGGAGCCAGCATGTAACAACCCTGAGGTGTTAAAATCAAGTTCAAGTTTAACTTTGAGCACTGAATCTGTTTCTAATAGTTTCTCAACAAGTGGATCAAATTTAGAAGAAAAGGTTAATGAACAATCACATGAGGGACTTTCTAAAGGAAAAAAGAGAGGGAAATGGTCAAAACACTCTGGAGAAAAATTGTTCAAATGTGAATTATGTCCTATGGAATTTACATGCAGATCAGAACTAAGAATACACCAAAATATACACAATGGAGAGAAACCTTACCAATGTGACCTTTGTCTGTCTCAATTTGCTCACAGATCATATTTATCAAAGCACAAAAGGTTACACACTGGAGAAAAACCCCACAAGTGTGACTTATGCCCTGCGGCATTTACAGGCCTCGCAAGTTTAAAATATCACAAAATAATCCACACTGGTGAGAAGCCCTTTAAATGTAACATTTGTGCACTTGAATTTATACTGAGAAGTGATTTAGCAAAGCATGAAAGAACACATACAGGAGAAAAACCTTATAAGTGTGACCTGTGTTTATCTCAATTTGCTCGCAGGTCAGCTTTAACAAATCACAAAAGATTACATACTGGAGAAAAACTCCACAAATGTGACCTATGTCCTGCTGAATTTAAAGACCCCACAAGTTTAAAGTATCACAAAATCATCCATACTGGAAAGAAGCTCTTTAGATGTAACATTTGTCCTTCTGAATTTAGACTTAAAAGTACCTTACAAAATCATGAAAGAATACATACAGGAGAAAAACCTTATAAATGTGAACTATGCCCTTCTGCTTTTACTCAAATGTCAGGCTTGAGTAAGCACAAGATTATACACACAGGAGAGAAACCTTATAAATGTGACCTCTGTCTATCTCAGTTTGCTCAAAGATCAGCTTTAACAAAACACAAAATGTTACATTCAGGAAACCCCCCCATACAAATGTGACGTACCTCTTGCTGCATTTTCAGGCTCCACAAGTTATCACAAAACAACCCTTACTTGGAAGAAGCCAATTTATTAAATGTATCATTTGTACTTCTGAATTTATATTTAGAAGTGATGTAACAAGTCAGGAAGGACAACACAATAGTATAAAATTTAAGGCTGTAAATAAATATGTTTCACAATACATCAAATACAATTTGATCTCTAAAGTATTTGCATAAAAATTTTATTTGTAAATTTATTAAATGTCATTGATGACATGTCCTAGCAAAGAGTATTTCATCAGTATTATCTACGTTAGTTATAACTATATCAATGAAATTCAAATTCTTTTTGATGACTTGAAATTTTAAAGAGAATCTTGCTTGTAAATTTCAAAAGTTAAAAACTAAGAATATAGATTACATTAGTCTAGATTTAATAAAAATTGAATATTATAAAAATGTAAGAATTTTCTGCTTATTTTTGTGGTTATTAGCCCTTGATTGGGAGTTTGTAATATTTAACAGAATTTATCTTAAAATTAAAAGCTCTGTGTTCAAAATATAATCTGCCCTTAGGTTATTAAGTTACGAACAAGTTTTTGTTAAGGTTCATGCAATACCATTAATGCCATTTATTATTGAATGTATGATTAAATAGAAAATAACGGTAAAATTGTAATGTTTAATTCTTAAAGCTAATCTAAGATGGAAGCTAGACATTATAATAATCTCAGATCATATTATATATTATTTTTATTTTTATACCTATATTTTCTATCATTATTTTTATCTAAAGGTTACAAATGTGTTAGTTATTCTCGCCATTGCCTTATAATAATGCAACCTCAACGTATCATTGGAAGAATGAGTAACTTTGGTATGAAACTGATGAGAGAGTGTGCATTTATTTGGCTTTGAAAAGACTGGTTTAGCTGACCCCATGGATGTTTATACATCTGACATTAGTTCTGCTGCCCCATTTGTTACATTGAGAATATATGTAAGAACTGAGGTCTTATAATCTTTCAATTGTTCTCTTTTTGGCCTAAAAAGAAGAAAAGTCGAAACGTCAAATGAGTTTTGTAGAAATTATTTCTGAAAATTAATTAAGACATAATCATTAAGTAAGGGAACTTTGTCAGAATAAAACCCCAATTTATTATGATAGGGAGCTCAAGTTAATTTAGGTTCCATGATAAAAGACGTATGGCAAAACGACAAATGACAAACCTACAAGGTGTTATAGCAACCACGTAGGCCACTGTAGAAGCCCATAATGAAGTCCCTGTTACTCTCTGGTGGCAACTTAGGTTTTGACTTAGACCACAGTTTATATTACGCTCTGCCGCCAAAACTAAAAAGACTCCTCCGTCAAAATCATTTTCTGTGTGTGTGTGCGTGCTTATTTTTCTATATTTGTTTTGACAGTTTCTTATTGAACTATTTTTGGTAACAACAAAAATCATTAAATTAAATAAAGTTTAAAAAAACAACAACGTTGTAATGTTTTCTGTCTAACCTTTTTAAAAATTTTAAATGGAGAGGGTTTTAATGAAATTTTACAAAGCTGTGCCTTATTTATGTAGAAAACCTTTTTCTTTTAGGGTAGACTTTACAATATAACAGGACAGTAAGTAATACACCTTTTGAGATCACAATCTTAGCATAATAACTGACAGACTTAATATAATTACATTAATTATAACAAATATAATTAATTACAGATTTATTTACAATTACTGTTATTAGTAATAGTAATTAATTACTGTCCTTGTATTGTTGAACTTTTTCTAATTACTTTATTAAATGCTTAGTTTCAGTTCAGTGTAAGGTAAAAAAAATACTGAATATAATTTATTATAATGTCATGGCAAACAGCGTTGTCATATTATATACATCAGAAGTGCTTTGACCAAATGCATCATACATTTTGTTTCCAAGTAATGAGCAATCTGTAAATTATAATGTAGTGTCAGTATATACATACATGCTTGCTCATGCACACTAACATTAACTGCAGTTTTTAAGGGTTTGCTACAAGCTATGGTTGTGTATTCAGGTATTCTAAAAAAATAAAATTTGAAATTATTACTACATTCAAGTTAATTACTCCACTCTATAGAACTTATCTTCATTAGAAAAAAAAATATTGTACTCGCTCATGCATTGAAAAAGCTATGATTTTTTAAAAATCAGAAACGTAAGTATTTACAGTGTTTTTTGACAACCTGTAACTTTTAAAATATACATTTTTGGGCTTTCAAACTTCTTTCCCTGGCAGACAACTATACATATAACAAAGTTAATTTTGTTCAGGGCTGTGACATAAATGTATGTACAAAATTTATTCAATTCAAAATTTGCAGAAGTACAATTTTACCAGAAATAAAAAAAAAAGACTAAAAGTAAAAGTCAAAATTTACAATTTAAAAAAAAAATCATGAAATAAATCAAAGAATTATGATATTGATATATTAACAAAACATACATCATTGAAAATAAGGTTGTTAAGACCGCTCGTTTTTGAGGACCGACTAACCGTTCAAAAAAGACCGGTTAACCGCTCGTCCTTATATCCCTAATGTTTTGAGAACCATATGAGAACTAACAAGAGAATGTTGTCGCCTGGCATCGTCTGATGGCATCAAAGCCCGCTTCCCCCCGCTTGCGTTCAGCTCTTTCCGCATGCCCCTCAATTCAAAGCATTTTTTTAATCAAAAAAATTAACGAAACAGTGATGGTTAATTGTCTTTTTAATATTTTATTTTGGCTACTCGTAGTTCACCGGTCTAAATAAGAGGACAGGTTCAATAGTTCGTTAAAGTTAGCAAGGTTTTTCCATTAGTTAAAAAAAACCAACGCCTCGCCCCGTCCTTTGTGACGTCATGTTTACCTCTCTTGTGTGTGATGCCGATCAACTCGCATATTAAAATTAATAGTATAATAAAATTATAAAGCTACGATAGAATGGAATTTATTTAAAAAAAACATTATTTTTCGATCGTCAACTCGCCAGAATAAATGAATTTTGCGACGCACATGTTCCCCTTCCCCGTTTTTTTTCTGTTCAAATAGGGTTTGAGCTACACTCGGCGTACTATTACTAGTATTAATGTGGTAATCAAATGCCTTTGACTAGCAGGAAAACTGTCACTAAAAGACCGAACTCGAATTTTGTGGGCCGATTAATCGCCCGGTATCTTTGCTACGTCTTTCAAATACCTCTCGTAATATAGGTACATGTACTTCACTAATCACTAAGCGGCGTGCGCCGATAAGTTTTTGAATGCCTGAACTGAAACAGACTATAAACCGGTGATCAGAAAATGCGGATAGGTCACGGGGTCATATGCTCTTATAGCTTTCTTTGTCTTTATAAGAAACAGACTATAATTAATATAAATAGAAACAGCCTCGGCCTTGACCGTTGTTGACATCTAACGCGCACCGTGTTAGTGTTAGTCTAGTCCAGTCACCGCGACAAAGCGAAAGGGAGAGGCGTTACCGCTTGTGTTGTTTTTTTTCACTACGTTATCGCTAGGTTTGTTCTTTTTTTTTTTTTTTTGGGTTAGGCGGTCCTACGGTCATTAATAAAGATGACCGGCCGCTTAGTGATGTACATGTACCTATATTACGAGAGGTATTTAAAAGACGTAGCAAAGATATCGGGCGATTAATCGGCTGGATCTTGGTATCGCTTTAACTCACCGCGACAAAGCGAGAGGGAGAGGCGAGCCGCGTTACCGCTTGTCTTGTTTTTTTCACTAGTTTTTTTCCCTGCGTTAACGCTAGTTTTTGTTAGTTTGTTGTTGTTTTCTTTTGGGTTTCACGGTCCTACGGTCCCGAATAAAGATGACCGGTCCTGGTCTGAGGACCGGTTAACCGAAAGACCGGTTAACCGTTAACAACCCTAATTGAAAATGAAATTCACTATGTTACAATTTAAACTTAGGCTAAGGTGAAAAAAATTTAATTATTTTACAATAATTATTTGCGCAAGACATGTATTCATGTATTCAAAACTAAAAATTTCACTGTTACTTGAAAAATAAAAAATTAATGAAGCAAGATATCACATCTGTATAGCTATATAAAATTGAAGCATTTAATTTATCTTAATAACAATTACATACATAGCTAATTAAAATAAAATTTAACTCAATAATTGCATTAAAAAGAGTTTACAAAAGAAGTAATTGAGCACCAGAAAATAGTTAAACTCTGATAAAGAAAAGTTACAGTAACATTAACATCAGATCCCATTATTTGAATTGTGATAAAAGTAAGAGCAGATATTTTATGATTAGAAACTCTGTATATCAGTTAGTCAGCTTTAAAAAACACGATATTTTAAAACCAATCATCGAACCTTTGCGCCCTGAAACTGTTTTATGGTATATTATTTCATTCTTAATAATTTTTCTAACAATAGCGTCAGACTTCTTCTTAATGTGTAGCTTTGATGCAGTTCATCAATATCTTGTGATTTTTTAAACTGTGTCACCATGCTTGGTAACCTTGTCAATAAGAGCATAACTCTTGTTGATGATCACCCTGACTTCTTACTGTAGTTACATGTCCTTTAAAATTCTAGCTTTACTGCTTTACGAAAAAAAAATTATTTGCTGAGAAATAGATTTTCCCACTTAGAAGTGCATAGTTTTATTTCTCTTACTCTTAATGCAATGAGTTGCTCATCTATTGTGAATAAATATATGTCTTCTCAAATTAAAATCTAAATCACCAAAATAACTCTGTAACCAATGTTACACTGTAATTTTAAGATAGAACTACACACACTAGTTAAAAATGACAATATATATCTTATCTAAATGAAACATTATTGATGAAGCAGCTTAAAAAAACAGTTTAACCGACTAATTTTAAAACTAGGCATTAATGATTTATCACAAAATGCTAGCCATTAAACCCTACACCCATTTTTTTTATCCCACCCCAACCCACCCCCCGAACCCAAAACATTACATCACAAATAGTTCTAATCACCCTTACAGTTGCTGTCTCAGCTACAATAGCATATGACTTAAACAGTTTGTCCTGATTCATCCCTAAACACCGACAGTGAATTTGTTTGATAAAATACTCTAGAGGCCGAAATGCTGTTCAACAGTTCTCTCCCCAAGTTATGTTTTTAAAAACTCACGACGAAACTTTTTGTAAACACATTTCATTATACTTCATAGTTGCAGACATGGTGCTAGTAATGTTAATTAAATAACACATTTTTGTATGTCTTATCTGATCTACAATCAGTACAGGAGTCAAAATTAAATAAAAGTTTGCTAAAACAATTTTATGGCAATGACTAACAATGTATGAGAATCTTCAGTAGCAACACATGTAAAACCTAAATACCAAGACTTATCTGAGTTAACAGTAAGTTAATAACCATCAATCTTCTTGTGGTCTCTAAATGTCCCAACATATGCAATGTACAGGACTTTTAAAACAAGTTAGCATCGGCTACTTACTTAAAAATTACTAAAAACATACCCTCAAGTTTGAGTGGAGGGAAAATCTTTAAAAAAACATGAAAATTGCAAGCTCGCTGTATAGCACATCTTTGGGTATGCGACCAGTTTGCATTCTCTTGACGTGTCCAAGCCAACGGATGCGTCTTTGGCTTAGTATGGCTGCAATGCTGCTCATGCTTGCTTGAGCCAGGATCTCTGTGTTGGGGACTTTCTCTTGCCATTTGATGTCAAGGATGCGGCGCAGGCATCTGAGGTGGAAGATATAGGGCAGGGGGCGGGTTGTCCCCCACCCCGCGCCCATGTTGGGTCTAAAATGGCGCCCCTCTTAAGACGCCCTCGATGGACACTAAAAAAATATGGCTAAACACGAAAATTGTAATCAAAACTAAACTGCATTACGACAATATTGGCTTGCTAAATATCGTATTTCAAAAAAACAGTAATATTTGGTTTAATCAGTCTGGAGCGACGCCAAGCTGAAAAAAATAGAGAAGTATTGAAATGAGTTACAGACGTGACGTTGATCTTAGCAAAAGAAAAAAGTTTTGCCATATAGAGGACAATGAGAAAACTTTTGCTTTAGAGATGGTAGTTGTAGAAATACTGGATATTGTCGTTAAATTTTATCTTTATTAGCCAAAATTAATATGATTTCACTTAAGAGAGTCATCTAAAGTTTTTAAAAAAGAACTTTATTTAAGTCATGATTTAATTCAATCACTTGCATCTAAATTATCGGCGATAATTGATAATGAAGTTAATTCTGCACAATTCTTATCTTTTGTTATTGATTAAACCATTGATATATCTAAAATTGATCAGATGTCAGTTTCTTTACGTTCAGTTTTAATATCTGAACATGTTTTAGAATTTAGAAAGATTTATAGGCTTTTATATAGGCCTGAATTAACCATTTTAGGCAACAAAAGGCACGTGCCTAGGGCACCAAGTCTAAGTGTTTGGGGGTACCCCAAGCCCTTAAGAAAAATGTGTATATTGTCTCAGTAGCCATGTGTAATCGACATGACATTATGTCAGTATACATTTAAGTATTTAGTATGTCAGTATATTGAAGAGTATATAGTGTTAATATACAGAATAGTATATTGAGTGTCAGGATTAAGATAAGTTTACAGTATGTCAGTATCTAGAAAGTTAATAGTATGTTAGTATATATGTATATATAGCTAAGATTTGACATAACCCGACTTAAAGCACGTTCTACCTCATTGTTAGCCACCTGGTGTAAACCACTGGTGGTGATGTTGCAGTCTGGTTCAAACGACACACCCGGTTTTAACTCCACAGCTGACAAGCACGAAGAATAATCTTTAAAAAAAATTCTGCTGCTTTTCCCTCCAAGCAACCCATTCACTCCATGCAAGTGGTCGAGTGGCATGCGTGGTCGGCTGGCGTACCGATGATCGCTGGTTGGAATCCATGTGAAGGCAGGGATTTGTTCTCAGGGCCAAGGATGTCCCTGAGTCCACCCAGCTTCGAAACAAAGGCGGCTGGGTAATGCGTGGAACCCTCATAGCCGTGGCGTTTGAACGCTGCATCACATACATGCATGGTCTGGGTTTTTTATTAAAAAAAATTAAAAAATTCTATTTATTTTTTTTTAGTCCCATAACCTCTTTTTCTTCGAGGACGTAGGGGATTCTAGTGTTTCCATTAGAAAATTCTCGGGCTTAATAGACAGTGGCTGCGCCCGTCCCTCTCCAGGTCAGCGGAGGACTTTCTTAGCTTTAGTCATTTCTCAACATTTTTATAGTGGCTTTTCGTGGGCTCGATCCCAAGAAATAATCTTATGTATAGAAGAAGTATATGTAAAGATAAGACATATAGATTATGTCTCATGTGCTTGTGAACGAAAACATTGTAGCACATTTATTTAGGCCTGGATCGTAACATTAAGACCCGTGCTTAGGTCTCCTTATGAACTGTATTAAATAACCTTGGGATTAAAAACAACGCGTTCCCCTCATATCAGGTGAACTTTATCCTTACATTTATACTTTATACTGTTTGTTGTCCGTGCAGTATGTGTAGCGAAGGTTTTCTATAAAAATTTGGAGACATCACAGCCAGGATTGAACTTCGTTTTTTGAAAAAACCTAATACAACCCTCAAATAGACATAAAGACAAAAACACCTTTCTTATTCCATATGCAAGAACAAACACATACAAGTTTTCTTTCTTTCCGTCCGGTATTCGGGCGTGGAATGGGTTGCCTGAAGAAACCAGGAAAGCCACCACTTTATCATCTTTTAAAACTCTAGTAAGAATACAGGACTAAACACAAACCATAGAAATACGTAGGACGCAATAATCTTCTGTACAGAAGGAGCGTCTGTAACATATAAGATAAGAAGATAAATAAACAATCATATATGATCATTTGTATTATAGAAATCACATTTCTGTGTTAGATATTCATCGCTTGATTCATGTTTTTTGATTTGGCGAAGTACATAGTTGCAGATGTTTCCTGTAAGCCCACTTCCTTGATAAATGAAATAGAGAAAAGCTTCATTTAGTCTAGTCTATATCTTTTTTTTTTAAACTACGAATATGAGCGTCACAGCTAATGGCAAAAAAACCATTTTCCGTCTCAAATATTTAGTAAATTGTTTTGAGTTAAGATTTGCGACTTAAAAACAAAATCGTTAAACATTACATAAACTTAAACTCATAGTGAACTAATTTTTTTTGCATAATTTGTAACTGTATAAAAATATTTTAATATTAGTTTACTTTTTTGTCTATACGTATTTTATAAGCAGCAGTTTAAAGCTTTCTCTTTAGGCCATGCAGCACAAAATCAAATCCTATTGATCCGTCTCTTTAGATTCAGGCGTCTAGTGTTTCTGGCTAGTTCGCCAATATTCGGAGTGACTAAAATATAAAACAATTTATGTACACTGGCTTAAGAAAGAGCCTCCCTAGTCCCTACTTTATTTTTTACCACAGACAAGATTCTTTTTACCATGTTTTTTTTTTAATGTTCTCTACAATCGTTAAAATACATACATTATTTTTAAAAGTTATATAGTTTATAATTTATTTCTTTTAATTATTATTTTTTAAAACACCTCCAGGTATTTACTCTTCAGTATCAGAAGAAAACAAGACCAATGGCCGTTAACACCTGAGCTCTCAATAACTATGTAGAAACTTGAAACAAAACATCTGGTGTATCATAAACCCTGATTAAGTTAAACTGAGTAAAGAGCAAAGTACAAAGGATGGGTCTATTGAGTGTTGAAGAAGCAAAGTCATTTCTTGAGGATGTTCTAAAAATAGATCAAATGCCCACTCTTCCACTGAGCTCATTGGCATCTGACGAAAGGATTGACCTACTTAATAAAATCATCTTAGCTTTTTACGGCAAAGAACCGTTTCAAAGCCTCACTCTCATGTCATCTGACGTGGACAAGCGGCACAGGAGGTCATGGGCGGACATCAAGGAGGACATGTTCACGGGTCAGGGCGGCGTCTGTTACTCCAAGAACTCGTTCATGTTTGCCCTGCTAGCCGCCCTTGGCTACGATGCAAAAATGGCGCACTCAACGGTCTTCTGCAGGGATCAGACTCAAGACAACCACTTGGTCGTGCTGGTCCATGGGGCTCTTGTACCCGGGGATCAATACCTCGTGGAGGTCGGCTGTGGCTATCCCATCATGCGTGCCATTTCTTTGGACTTTGAGCAAGAGTCTCCAGTGTATACATGTTCCTTCCAGACGTTTAAATACATCAAGGAATCCAATGATAGAATCGTGTTGAGACTTAAAAAACCCGTTGTATCAACTACATGCGCAGTAGGTGACACTGTCTACCATTGGAAATCGTATTACGTCTTTAACCCTTTGGAAAGCTCAACAAAACTGGAGGATTTTTACGATTGCTTTGATAACATTTTTACCGATGTTAGAAAACTTCCGTTGCAAACAAGTCCTAGATCGATCCACTGGCCTGATGGGAAATTTCTCGGGATCGTTGAATCGACTTTGCTGGTCGAGGATGAGAGCGGCGGCTTGATAAAGACAGATCTCCGACTGACCAGTCCACGTGCAGCGTCCGATGATGCTAGTGGTCAAGAGAATGGCGAGGGAGATACATATTCCACGGGATCTAAAGTAGATCCCTTATGGGATCTGCAAGTTGTTAGGCGGCATTATTCAATGATCTTTCCTCAGTTTTCCAAGGAAATGGTAACGGCTGCCCTGAACAACTGGAAGATTACAGGAACTTTAACAAAGGTACCAGAAGACTTGGTGTAATAGGTTTTTAATACGTTTTAACGTCAATAGAATTTGCGAATAATTTTTTTAAAACTATTAATTTCGGTTCACGAAAATATTTGTATTACTATGGATTAACTTTCAAAGTGTTCACGAAAATATCATAGTACAAAATATATAAAAGAAATGGATATAATGATAGTACTGGCTATTAAAATTGTAATATCCTTTCTTAAGATTGTCGATTATTTTTGTTATAGACACTGTCCTATTGTAACATAGTACACTATTATTTCAATTTACGAGTACAACACTAGAGTGGAAGGTAGTTATGTTTAGCTCCATTGTAAGTATCAGGAAAAAAGGAAATCTACTTAAAGTAGAGGCCAAACAACTTATACCGAGTCACCAAATAAAGGTTCAGTCACACCATTTGGGTACACGAATCAAACACAACATTTAGAAATACAAAACATTTTACCATCTCATTTAAATTCAAGTAAACTATTGACATAACTTTAAGAGCTCGTGAAAAGTTTTTTAAACTCCATTCTAAAATTTGACACCGTAAACGTAATATCATTTGTTGCCCTACAAAACATTGAGATCAGTAACAGAAGACAACTAACTTGTTGCACTACAAAACATTATATCAGTAACAGAAGACAACTAACTTGTTGCACTACAAAACATTGAGATCAGTAACAGAAGACAACTAACTTGTTGCACTACAAAACATTGAGGTCAGTAACAGAAGACAAATAACTTGTTGCACACACACAAAAAAATGTTTTTTAATCTCAAATTTTTGGCTGGAAAAAGTTTTGGGCCTTAAGATTGATTTTAAAATTGAAACATCTTGAGGCTGCAGTTTAACAAACATGTTTGTTTAAGTAAATTATTTTGGGATTTCTGGCTCAGTTCTGGCTTGGTTTCAATCATACATATCTAACAGATCACAAGTGGTATCAGTAGATGATTGTATCTCTTACAGAGCTGACTTGGTTTATGGTGTGCCTCAAGGCTCCGTTTTGGGTCCGGTACTTTTCGTGCTGTATACAAGGCCACTACTTCTACTGCTCGAAAAGCATTCAGTTAAAAGCCAATCATTTGCAGATGATACTCAACTTTACACTCACACTGATCCGTCTGATATTGGTTTTACTGTCCAATTGATGCAGGAGTGCATTGGTGAGGTAAAGTCTTGGATGACTCTAAGCAAGCTCAAACTGAATGATAATAAGACAGAAGCACTGCTATTCTGTAACAATAAATCCCGCAGTACTTTGACTCTTCCGAATTCTATTCAGGTGGCTAGTTCTGATATACTGTTCACAACATCGACTAGGAATCTTGGCTACATTATTTCTGACAACATGTCTACCAACAACTTCATCAATCACATTTGTCGCTCTGCCTATACTGCCATTCGTCAGATCAGTTCAATCCGTCATTATTTAACAGATAGTGCAACAAAAACTCTAGTCTGTTCTCTTGTTCTAGCTCGTATGGATTACTGCAATTCTCTTCTGTCAGGTGCGCCAAAACAATGCATTGAAAAACTACAGAGAGTTCAAAATTCAGCTGCCAGATTAGTTCTAAAGGCAAAAAAACATGACCATGTTACTCCGCTACTTTACTCACTTCATTGGCTACCCATACAAGCCAGAATTGATTACAAACTGGCCGTTCTGTGTCACAACTTCTTTTCTGACTCATGCCCTTCATATCTTACTGAACTTTTGTCAGTCTACTCACCAAGTCGTCAGCTACGCTCCTCTGCAGATACACGCATTCTCTGTGTTCCTAAGACAAGAACTAAAACATTTGGCGAAAGGTCATTCTCCTTTTGTGCAGCCAAACAATGGAATTCTCTTCCATTACATATCCGTAGCATTTCAACTGCTAAGTCATTCAAGACTGCACTTAAGACACATCTTTTTAAAATTTATTTTCAAAATTAATAAAACAACATTTCTTTAAATGATTAACGTAGCTGATGTATTGAGTATAGCGTATTGTCATTTATGTAGTTAATATGATATGAATGTTTCTTTTTATTGTTATATGTATTTTTATTTCCATGTAAAGCGCTGTGAGCCTGGCTCCATGCTGGGATACAGCGCTATATAAATTACCATTTTATTATTATTATTAAGTAGCCGATAGGTCAATCGGTCAACTAAAAAGCGGGCAGAAATTTAATTCCCACTCTGCAGAGCCCGGAGCCCACGCGCCCCCCGGCTATGACCCTGTTCATTCCAAGGTAAAGGTCATAGTTGACAGGCCCCTCGTAGTCCGACTGTCCGTTGAGCGCGTACCACCCGGGGCTGGCGAAATAGTTGGTCTTGGTGGGGTCACGGTCAGCCGTCCAGATCAAGTGCTCGTCTCCGGCCACAAGGGTCAAGTGATTGCTGGACACAAGATTCAAAGCATAGTGTTTCATGTTAGTATAAGTCGTTGGATGATAAACAAAAATTAAAAAATACATGTACATTTCAGAGTTATTTTAAAATAACTTTCAACTTAACAGATGTACATGTGAAGACGTGCACATATCTTTACTAGTGA
Organism: Radix auricularia; assembly: GCA_002072015.1. Classification (NCBI taxonomy): domain Eukaryota; kingdom Metazoa; phylum Mollusca; class Gastropoda; family Lymnaeidae; genus Radix; species Radix auricularia. The sequence continues at coordinate 893,430 of MUZC01004723.1, read as the reverse complement.
AGTCAAGGACATCAGGATAGCGTTAAATCCTATGATTATTAGCTTATAATTAATAATTATACTAAAATGACACTTATCTTTTAAGTAATGGCAATCAATTAGACATAGTGTGAAATAATATTTAATTAATTATTTGCTTCTACACGTAAATGAACATGTAAAAACTATATTTAAAAAAATAATATGTCACTTTAAAAAAAGTGACATATTATTTTTTTAATATAGTTTTTATATTTAAAAAAAAATATTAAAAAAAAATGTCACTTTAAGAAAAAGCTATCTCCGAAAGGGTCGTCCATAAAGTACGTCACGATATTTTTGACCCTTATTAACTCCCCCCCCCCACCTGTCACAAACTGTTGCAAAATTCGGACCCCTCCAACCTCCCCAAGTACGTCACACTTTCGAATTTAAAAAAAAAACCAACAAAACAATTAAAATTTAATATAAAACACCGTAACGTCACACATGGCCGGACCCTTCTCCCCTTGTCACAAACTGTCACAATTTCTTACACCCCCTCTCCCGTCTTGAGCGTGACGTACTTTATGGACGGCCCCAACATCGATAACAACTTGAGAATTCGGAATACATGAAAGTTTGAATTTAGATTTCAAGGTGTTAACATGCAAGAGTATGATGATATAGAAACAAGTTGCAAGCAATAGAGTGTCAGATTGGAATTTAAAGCGGAAATTAAAAAAAAAACAAAAAAAAACTTCAAACAAGAAATAAATAATCCGGGGTGGGGGTCACCAAACCTTATGGCACAAACATATAGCCTTACATATACAAACCAGGTATCTTAGAAGCCATGTCTCACCTGAACAGATCTGGCAGATTAAAAGCCATGTCTCATCTGTACAGATTTGGCAGATTAAAGGCCATGTCTCACCTGTACAAATTAGGTATATTAAAAGCCATGTCTCACCTGTACAGATCAGGTACGCTAAAAGCCATGTCTCACCTGTACAGATCAGGTACGCTAAAAGCCATGCCACTCCCACCATTGTCACTGAAGTAGCCGGAGATGGAGTTGTCGTTGCCTTGAACTTCGGCGTCCCTGCTCTGTGACATCCCTCTGTGACATCCCTCTGTGACATCCCTCTTTGACATCCCTCTGTGACATCCCTCTGTGACATCCCGTCACCGGCTTAGACATGAGATTAAAAGACACCCAGTTAACTTCGGCGTCCCTGCTCTGTGACATCCCTCTGTGACATCCCTCTGTGACATCCCTCTGTGACATCCCGTCACCGGCTTAGACATGAGATTAAAAGACATCCAGTTAACTTTGGCGTCTCTGCTCTGTGACATCCCTCTGTGACATCCCTCTGTGACATCCCCCTGTGACATCCCTCTGTGACATCCCTCTGTGACATCCCTCTGTGACATCCCTCTGTGACATCCCTCTGTGACATTCTCTCTGTCACATCCCTCTGTGACATCCCTCTGTGACATCCCTCTGTGACATCCCTCTGTGACATCCCTCTGTGACATCCCTCTGTGACATCCCGTCACCGGCTTAGACATGAGATTAAAAGACATCCAGTTAACCACACGGCCTAACTAACTGCATGTGGAAGATTCTCTGTACAAAACATCACGTTAAGAACACGGCCTTACTAACTACTTATACAGTCAGACCTCGCTAAATCAAACTGCCCTAAGTCGAAAACCTCCAAATGTCGAATTAATTTTTAGGTCCCAGCGAATTTTTATAAGACTAATACGCATTTTAGATCTCCTAAACTCGAAGATTTTTTACTTCTGACCTCCATTATTCCAATTCTCCTAGCCGTTTGGGTAAAAGGAAAAATCGTGCTACCCTAATCCCACTGTGGAGGGAGTTAATTGTGGTGGGGCTGGGGGATGTGAGACCTGGACACTAATGGTAACCACGGAGAGCAAGCTGCAGGCATTTGAAAATAAGTGTATGAGGAAAATTCTCCATATCTCCTATTTAGAACACAAGACCAAACTTATCTTATCTTATATGTTACATGCGCTCCTTCTGGACAGAAGATTATTGCGTCCTACGTAAATCTATGGTTTGTGTTTAGTCCTGTATTCTTATTAGAGTTTTAAATGAGGCTAAAGTGTTGGCTTTCCTAGTTTCTTCAGGCAACCCATTCCACGCCCGAAAACCGGAGGGGAAGAATGAAAACTTGTATGTGTTTGTTCTTGCATATGGAATAAGAAAGGTGTTTATCCTTATGTCTATCTGAGGGTTGTGTTAAGTTATCTTTGTGTTGTATTTCTAAATTAGAATTAATTGCCTTATGTATAATTACTAATTTACTCTTGGTTCTTTTATCCTCTAGTGTTTCAAGGTTTAATGATTTAACTAATGGTGTTACTCTTGTGAGTTTTGAATATTCTCTATTAATGAATCTGGCAGCTCTTTTTTGAATTTGTTCTAGTTTATCAATATTTTCTTTTGTGTATGGGTCCAATACAGAAGATGCATATTCTAGTATAGGTCTCACCAGGGTGAGGCAGCATTTAGTTTTATATCTTTATTACATTTGTAAAAGTTTCTTTTTATAAAACCTAAGGTTTTGTTTGATTTTTTAATAACTTCATTGACATTGGGATTCCAAGATAGTTTCTCATTTATTACGAAAGTATTATGTCTGGGACAGAATTAACTCTATTGCGGGTCACCAAAAATGATTATAACAACAATTAAGAGACGCAAGATGGCATGGTTCGGTCATGTACTGCGACATGATACCCTACAAAAATGATCCTACAAGGCACCGTAAAAGGGCTTTTGTGAAGTGGGTGACAACGGAAGAGCTGGCTTGACAACTAAAGGAATGGACAGGGATGGGATTGGGTGAATACTGGCCGCCGCTCAAGATAGGCAACTGTGGAGATCGTTTTCTGTCGATGTGTCCATGCGCTTCACCCAACGACCACAACAGTCATGGGTCTGATTATGACTGTCGTATATGGTAATGTTTTAAACACAATGAAATAAAACTCTCTACCAATTGTTCAAACAAATTTATACCAAAAATGAAGTGAAAAAATACTATAGAATTTTCGTCTTACGTTTAGTTACCATCAGACAACCAATTCTCTTGTACCCAATTGCACTTCTCTTTGCTCCTCATAGCTATTTACTGTTTTGTTGTGCGTAAAATATCTTAGTTCCGACCCCAAACCCTTCTATTTATTTGTGTGTAAAGTTGCGCAGCATCCATTTTTTGTGCAATATTTTTTCATAATTTGCGACGCGGTAATTATAAATTGCTGTGAGGCGTTGGTCAGATAGCTAGTCGGCGAAGCAGCCGCGCTAAATAAATGGAACTTTGCTTGCCATCATGCGTGTTGTAAAACAAACAAAGTCTTACCCCAGCCATTGTTGGAGCTCGAGTCACCAAGGTTGAAAGTCCAGCCTGTGGGGGTCTCAAAGTCCATGTCTAACACGAACCTCCGCTTACCGGCATCGTCCGGTGGTAAGACAATTTTGACGACACCTGTGGCAAAATTTGGGGACCGTTTTTTCATAAACTCATTTGCCTTACATATGGGCGATGATTACAACGATGTAAATACAACGCATAGTAAGTTAATGTTACATGTGTTTAATACAGGTTTACAGGAGCAGAATCTTTTGTTCTCGACAAACTGTTGTGTTGTTCACAAAAGTAAATGACAAAGAAGACGAGGACAAGACTCTACTTATCCGCCATACTACAAGAAAACCCAACATAACAATATATAACTTGTTCTTTACAATAATAGCAAAAAATATAAGCTTTAATAACTATGATAACTTTAATAAACTATAAATGGACTTTTAAAAATACAGAAAATGTAGGTGACTATTTGTTTCTATTTAAAAGCATTAGGCCACACACCGGGACACACATAAGGACATATAGTAAGACACACAGTACGACGGTAGGTCACACGAGCACAAACCTTCTTCCTAAATCCTCGAAAAGCCCCCCCCCCCCCCCCTCGCTTACTCCTCACCAGTGGTGCTGCAACCACTGCCCACAAAGTTCCCTAATCTGATCACATTGGGGTGGTCCTTGTAAGTTGACGTCTTAAAATCGTAGTAGGCATCAAAACTGCTGGCTGAAAGTTAAAATGACGTCATGAAAAGCATACCAAAAACTAAAGTATACTATTTGTCTATGTTTATTATTTTATTACATGCTATATAACTTATTGACGCAAACGTTTTTTTTTTTCATTTTTCATTTTACAAAATACTTTTACTGAAAAATATTTTGTTTAACAAAAATATTTTGGTGCATCCGATGATACGAGAAACAAAAAACCCAAACCACGTATGAATGCACATTACTGCCACGGGCAATCAGAAACTAGAGCAAGAGGTTCAATGAAACAAACGAGGCCCCAAAGCTTGATGTCATCGTAGAGACAGCTTTCTGCTTTCAACTTCCACTTCTTGATACTCTCGCTCAGTTTCACACATTCAAAAAAATCAAGGACACACTTTCTCAATGATGCGTGAGCACATGAAACACTACGGAAAATTTGAGGTATTCTACATATTTTCTAGAACGCATAAAACCTGACATGCAATAAAATTACTCAAAATGATTGCGATTGATTGATTCTGATTTTCAATTGAAATTTTAAAAATGGGCCGATTTCCGGGGATGGAATGAAAGGAAAAATAAAATTTTACATGAAAGCTGCTTAAAGGAATATTTTCTTTTTATATAATTCACGCAAACGACCATGGGCTAAGGAGCATGACGAATGACCCCCGCTGGGGTCGAAAGATCACAGTGGGCAAGCGGAGTGGGATGAAAAGAAAAAAAAAAGGTGAGGGGTGTGTGTGTGTGTGTGTGTGTGTGGCAACAATACATCTCGCGTTCACTAGCGTTGTTCCTTCACAGAATAACAAATGATTAGTAGTGTAGTAGTTATCACGTCTGCCTTGCACGCAGAAAGTCCTGGACTTAATTCCCAGATTTAACAATTTCAAGACAAAATTAAATGCTTTTTCTGCCTGTACAATTCCCCATTTTTTGCGACCATGACTAATCATACAGTCGGCAAATCACAGTTTATGATTGGCAAGGGGTGGTAGTAAAGTGAGGGGGCAGGTAACAACAACCGCTGTGCACATGTCTCCACGTTTACTCGCTTTTTTTTCTTCATTACTTCGTGCTGCTGTTTGTGTCCTTTCTCTCACCCATTAACTCCGTTCTTTGTTCTATCTATGATAAGCAAGTCAGTGGCGTATGCTACGCCGTGGATCATCTTGTAATAATGATAATAATAATAATAACATATTTTTGCTTTCAAATGTGAAGATGCCAAAGGATCAAGAGAGTTAAAACACTTTTACATAATGTAAAAAAAACGTTAAAAACGAAGTTTTTGACTATAAATCTTTTATATACGAGACATAACTATATTATGGATGTTCATTATAATACGCAGCGCAAGACTAAAAAAATTACAAAATTTTAATGTCTCGTAAAACATGTAGATCTATAGAAAAAATCTAGATATAATATAATGTGCACTGATCGCGAAAATATTTTTAAAAAGTATTGTCAATAAAATGCGCACCTTATTGCGCGATATGAAAGGTTGTTGAACATAATACGCACCACGGCACTCAACCTCAAAAACTTAACATGGTACATAGAAAAAATATAAAAATTCAATAATGTGATAATAATTGCTATCCATTCCATCGTTCTGAAATTTCGAAACATCATGCTTATCATCGGCACGAGTTGGCCTGCAAAATTTAAGCTCGCTAGCTTTCGAGGAAGTGGGTTAAAAAACGATCCAAAGTTTTTTTGGGCAAGCCGGCAATCAAGGGCTCAACTACACAACACGAGTTAATGTCAAGGATTTTTTTTTAAAGTGAAGAACACATCACCTAAAAGTTTTCTTTTTGACTACACAGAACCCGTTGTGTCAGGAGTTCTGCACCGTGCACAGCGCACCACCTACCGGGAGTTTCCGTAAAGCTCAAACAAACATAAATTGTACTGTATTTCAGTTTCAGTGCAGTAACCAGTTTTTTTTAAATTAGTTTTTTGAAAAGTGATTGAAAAAGGAAATAAGCTTAAAATTCTTTTTATTAATAACTAGATATACTATTTTTAGAAGATTTCTCACCATCAGATTCAGAAAGCTGAATTGCTTGCACCTGCATGGATAAAAAATTGGAGCCGATTAATAGTAATAGAGTCAGGTTTAGCGTCAAGAAAAATTAATACATTTTTTAATGTAATAATGTAGAAATATATAGAAATAAAAATTGCATGTTGTTCGACGATGAGCGCTCTCATCGAGTTTATTGTTGAAATAAACAAAAATCTTTAAACCTGATTAAGAAGTAACACGAGAAAGAAAATGCAGAATTTCTCCATATTTCCTACAAGCCTTGCTATAGAGATATCCTGTAGCTTTCCTAACTCAAGACTCAGTGGGGGTTTATATATCGATCAGGTGTCGAGTTAATTAAACCTGTTCCTTGCACTTTTTTCACACAGGATAAAAAAAATTTTTTGGAGGTGATTTTGTTGTGCATACAAAATGTGATGCTCCTACCACCCCCACCCCCCCCCCAAAGAAACAGGACCGGATTAAGCCTCTGGACCTCTTCGTGTAAAGTATAAAATAGCGCCTCTTTGTAATTACAATTTTAAAAAATCCAGTAAATGTTTAAAACTTTTTTATATATATTTAGTGACCGCCCAAAAACAACATTGTCTTAATTACTGAGATGTAATTAACACATATTTAAGTAATCACTATTTAATTGAAACTGATTCACCAGACTTATTTTCAAATCATTCGAGAAGCCAGGAGTTCCACTTGATAAGCAGAGGCAGAGGATTTTTTGAGGCGCAAGCCATAAGGATATTTCGAGAGGAGTGGATGCTTATTTAATAATAATAATAATAATAAAATGATAATTTATATAGCGCTGTATCCCACCAAGGAGCCAGGCTCACAGCGCTTTACATGGAAATAAAAATACATATATCAATAAAAAGAAACATTCATATCATATGTACAACATAAATGACAATACGTTATACTCAATACAGTAGCTACGTTAATCATTTAAAGAAATGTTGTTTTATTAATTTTGAAAATAAATTTTAAAAAGATGAGTCTTAAGTGCAGTCTTGAATGACTTAGCAGTTGAAAAACTACGGATGTGTAATGGAAGAGAATTACATTGTTTGGCTGCACAAAAAGAGAATCACCTTTCGCCAAATGTTTTAGTTCTTGTCTTAGGAACACAGAGAATGCGTGTATCTGCAGAGGAGCGTAGCTGACGACTTGGTGAGTAGACTGACAAAATTTCAGTAAGATATGAAGGGCATGAGTCAGAAAAGAAGTTGTGACACAGAACGGCCAGTTTGTAATCGATTTGGGCTTGTATGGGTAGCCAATGAAGTGAGTAAAGTAGAGGAGTAACATGGTCATGTTTTTTTGCCTTTAGAACTAATCTGGCAGCTGACTTTTGAACTCTCTGTAGTCTTTCAATGCATTGTTTTGGCGCACCTGACAGAAGAGAATTGCAGTAATCCATACGAGCTAGAACAAGAGAACAGACTAGAGTTTTTGTTGCACTATCTGTTAAGTAATGACGGATTGAACTGATCTGACGAATGGCAGTATAGGCAGAGCGACAAATGTGATTGATGAAGTTGTTGGTAGACATGTTGTCAGAAATAATGTAGCCAAGATTCCTAGTTGATGTTGTGAACAGTATATCAGGATTAGCCACCTGAATAGAATTCGGAGAGAGTCAAAGTACTGCGTGATTTATTGTTACAGAATAGCAGTGCTTCTGTCTTATTATCATTCAGTTTGAGCTTGCTTAAAGTCATCCAAGACTTTACCTCACCAATGCACTCCTGCATCAATTGTACAGTGAAGCCAATATCAGACGGATCAGTGTGAGGGTAAAGTTGAGTATCATCTGCAAATGATTGGCTTTTAACTGAATCATTTTCGAGCAGTAGAAGTAGTGGCCTTGTATACAGCACGAAAAGTACCGGACCCAAAACGGAGCCTTGAGGCACACCATAAACCAAGTCAGCTCTGTAAGAGATACAACCATCTACTGATACCACCTGTGATCTGTTAGATATGTATGATTGAAACCAAGCCAGAACTGAGCCAGAAATCCCAAACTAATTTTGCAGGGTTTTCAGCAATGTTTGATGGTCGACGGTGTCAAAAGCAGCACTAAGATCTAAGAGGACCAATATAGAGATTTTTCCTCTGTCTAGTGCGAGTAGGAGATCATTTGTTACCTTTAACAGGGTGGTCTCTGTGCTATGAGAAGGTCTGTAGGCCGACTGATTGGGACTTAGAAGAGTGTTGTCGTTAAGATAAGAAAGAAGTTGTTTTAAGACAATTTTTTCAATGACCTTAGACACAAATGAAATATTTGATACTGGTCGATAGTTGTTTAAATTATTTTGATCTAACCCTTGCTTTTTCAGCAAGGGTTTTATTACAGCAGATTTACATAACATTGGAAAAGTACCAGATGTTAGATTCTCATTTACTATATGTGTTATTGTTGGGAGTAAAAGATCTAATGACTCAACAAATAATGGAGTGGGGATTGGATCAAGAGAACATGACGTTGGTTTAGATTTTAGAATAACAGCTTTGACCTCGTTTTCCGTAACAGGGTGGAACATTTCAAAGCAGAACTCACAGCAAAAGACGGAGATACATTATGTGGGGGTGCCATTGTTCTGTCAAGCTCAGCCCTAATTTCAGCAATTTTGTTTGTAAAAAAATTACAAAATATATCTGGTTGCTGATGCAACGTGTTGCGTACTGGGTTCTGGATACAATCTTAATAAAGACAGACTCTTGTCGAATAGAAGGTGTTCTTTAATGAACTATAAATACACGTATAAATCCTTCATACAGCCATCGAGACATCACATCATAGGCTTACAAGATCACAGTCTTCACAGCGTTCGAGACATCAAAGCATAGCCATACAGGCCCACAGTCTTTACAGTGTTCGAGCCATCACAGCACAGGCATACAGGCTCACAGCCTTCACCGTCTTCGAGCAACCTCGATAACACCATCCGTCAACAACACAGCCCTGGCCGAACGTCAACACACTGACGTTACAAGTCTCTCCTATGTTTTTCCACTCGTCTCTCTCACACTACACAGACCCACACTATATATAGCCCTTGCGCGCACTCTCAAGTCATTGCCTGACCTTCCACAAGTCAGTCTCTGAACACCGTTCAAAACATTCTCACAACAACTCACACAACTCATTGCCAGTGATTCTCATACCTTGACATATCCCCCCTCTTCCGTTAGATTCTACTTGCTAGTAGAATTTCACAATCAAAACAAGTCAGGGTATGGAATCACTAACCATTCATAACACATCATGAAAATAATTGGCCTTAATACAAGAAACAACATCATATGAATCATATACATACATCATATTCATAATTCCTTAATCTATTACATCATGGAAAACATACTAGTGCCGCTTTAGCAAACGGAAGCAGTCCTCTACTCGAATTACATAGTTACATAGTCTAAAAAAAATAAGTCATTTTAGCATCAATAACGAACAAAATTTACACATGCGAGGTCTTACATTATTAGACATAAGTGATAATCAATTTTTATACCAATATACACATACAATATACTTATCTATATATACACCCGAAAAAAATTATATCTATACAAGATCTCCGGGAAAAAAAATAATTATATATGTACAAGATCTCAGGAGAAGAAAAAAAACACACCCAAGAACAACATATTATTACAAATTACAACATTACCAATCAGGCAAAAAAAAAAAAATGCTAGTACTTGTCCACCTCATGGGACCTTTTAACGAGCAACCACTGCTCTAATAATTTCTTTACCGGGACCTGTGCTATTGGGATCTCTTATCCCACTATAGCCACAGTCCTATTGGGATATAAATACAGACCGCCATTCCTGCCACCAGGAACTTGGTTAATTGTATTACCAAAAACTGCCCAACACTCCTGTTGTACAGGACGTAGTAAATTATATCTCAGTACAGCTTATTTCCCCTGCCATACAGGTCTGGCTAAATACTAGTTCATGATCCTCATCATTGGCATAACCCACATTTTCATTGTGTAAATAATCAAAATCTCTACAATATGAATATTCAAGATTACTGTATTAACAGGTTACACAGGTTGCTTTAACTGACTCTACTGGTTCCTCATATAAATTCTTACGATATTTACTCCAGGATTGCCTCCAGCATGAGGTAATCTTACAGGGATAACAACTTATCCAAACTGTAATATTTCAGCATGATTGTATTTAACCCATTACAATCACTTATATCGCAATCATGTGCATCTATCAATACATACGACCTATGGAGATAACAACTTATCTATCCATACCCATAATTATCTTTATAACATAACCATCATCCTTTCCTCATAATGATCAGCAAAAAGAATAACATCTTCATACACAATATTTTAACCACATCAAAAAAATATGAGGTCTCTATGTTTGAATTTTTATCTTACACATTCAACTCAATGGCCATCAATATTATGAAACCCTCATTAACACATGACCTTTAGTGAGACCCTGTCACATTGTCCTCAAAATAATTTTACAACCAAGGCAAAAACATAATCATGGTCAAGTCCTCTTTAGTTATATTTAGTCATCAACTTGTTAACAACCCAGAAAAAAAGATGCTAGTCATTGTACTTGGTGGTATATTTCGTTTATCTTCTACTACTACCAGTACACGCCCCTGGTTATCGTTATTCTGACTGTTCGTTTCCCACGTGAGCCTAGGCGGGACTTTTAACATGGCAATGTTACATAACCCCCAACTCATGTCAAGGGTATCTTCGCTACCGTACATGTTCGTGGCGACCCACTCGTATTCACGCCCGCTTATCAATATTTTTAGAATGACCCCCACCATCAACCAGATCATTAGCCCTAACGGACAAGCACCCCGGTCATCTGATTCACATTCTCTGTACTTGGCTCTAATTCTACACGGGTTGTGACGCCTAACTGAGTTATTGTCGGTCACGGTCTGGTTATTTCTGGTTTGACTTGTCCCCACATAGTCACTCTCCCTGTCTTCTTGGTCACGAGAACGGTTTGTCCCGCTGTCATAAACATAGTCTGTCTCTAACAAGTCAACACCAACTTCCCCTGAGCACATGTCATAATTTTTCGTGAACCCACAGCAGCGGTTCTCATAATTGTGGATGCTTTTTTCCACCCTTCCTGACGTTACAACACACTTTGCAGTTTTTCCCTCATTACATTCATCCTGTATCTCTATAGTAACTTTCTCCTCTTGTGTATTTCTGCTCTGTTCTGTCTTTTCAACTATTCTAACTAACTTTTCTACCGTTGACCTCTGATTCTGTCCATGGTCAACTTGTTTACTTTCAATTGCTCCCTCTTTCTCTATTAGGGCTTCTTTTAATATCAAAATTTCATCATCTTTCACTATCAATTTCATACTTAAATCATAGTTTATTTCTTCTTTTTCCTTAACGATCCTCCACATTTCAATAATGTCCTCTTCATTACTTGCTACTTTTCTGTTTAGTTCATCAATCTCCTCATCTTTCTGAGCCAATAATTCTTCCATATATCTTTTCTCTCTCTCTTTTTCTACTAGTTCAATCTGTAATCTCTCCAATAACTCATCTCTCTCTACTTCAGACTCCTTTAACTCTTCTTCAGTGTCCTGCATTATACTAGTTAGATTTCTCTCAATTTCTATGTTCCAATTTTCGTAATCTTTTATCATTGACTTTAGATTTGTGTCATAATTTTCTCCTATTTCTGTCACCCTTCTTAACTTTTCAGCATCGTCTCCTTCACTGAGTGTAGCGTTACATGTAACTACAGTCTCTTCTCTAAGAGCTAGTTCTACACTATCTGTATTTTCTAATATGCTATCGTTTAGTTCTCTCTGTATTTTTTCTACAAACTCATCCTTTACAACTAAGTTAATCTTCACTTGGGCAATTTTCATTTTTAATTTATTTAACTCCATTTCCTCGTCATCAAGTTCTCTATTGTGTTCTTTGCATTGTTTTGCTAAAGCCGTTAATTTACTTTGAGCGCAGCACCATATTGCCTCTAGCTCACTCAGTGAGTCTTTAGGTTTCTCTATTGCACTTTCAATAATTTCTTCTCTTTGTTCCACTTTCCTAGACTCTATTTTTATTTCTCTACTTTCCCTATATTTTTTTCTTGCAGCTTCTATTTCTAGCAATTTTAATTTATGTTCCCTTTCCCTCTGTCTTATTAACTCCTCGTGTTCTGTCTGTTTTTGTCTCTGTTTCTCTTCATATTCTTTCTGTTTTCTTACTTTTTCTTCTGCTTGGAATTCTTTCCATTTATCCATTACATATTCATTTAACTTCTCTCCCTTAAGTGTAAGTTTTTCCCCTGCTTTTCTAAAAAACTCACTTTTCTCCTTCATTAATCGCAAGGTTTCCATCTCTACTTCCTACTATTGTACTAGGACCAAGGGGTTGGAGGAAAAAAACATATCTAACATCGATTTCCTATTACCCAATACTCTGAAGTTTAACAATCATAACAAAAAAAAAATTATTTGTACTTGCCTTGATTGCCAGAACCAGAGAACACACTTTCACATATAAGAAAACAAGCACTACACATTTGTCCATGAAAATACAACTAAATTGTTATTGTCCACCGACGACACCGTTGACACTGGGCAGCAACGAGGAAGGGATGTCTCTCTAAATGACGGGACGGTCATCGACGACGCACTGACAGCAACCAGGAGGGGATGTCTCTCTCAATGACGGGACGGTCATCGACGACACGCTGGCAGCAACAAGGAGGGGATGTCTCTCTCAATGACGGGACGGTCATCGACGACACGCTGGCAGCAACGAGGAGGCAGATGTCTCCCTCAAGGACAGGACGGTCCCCGACAACACACAGGCCAGCAACGAGGAGGCAGATGTCTCCCTCAAGGACAGGACAGTCCCCGACAACACACAGGCCAGCAACAAGAAGACAGATGTCTCCCTTAAGGACAGGACGGTCCCCGACAACACACAGGCCAGCAACGAGGAGGCAGATGTCTCCCTCGCAGACTTTACAGATACTTCGATGTTCGACAAGAGTTTCCAGAGGTCCACTGACGTAGCCCCCACTGTTGCGTACTGGGTTCTGGATACAATCATTATAAAGACAGACTCTTGTCGAATAGAAGGTGTTCTTTATTGAACTATAAATACACGTATAAATCCTTCATACAGCCATCGAGACATCACAGCATAGGCTTACAGGATCACAGTCTTCACAGTGTCCGAGACATCACAGCATAGCCATACAGGCTCACAGTCTTTACAGTGTTCGAGCAACCTCGATAACACCATCCGTCAACAACACAGCCCTGGCCGAACGTCCACACACTGACGTTACAAGTCTCTCCTATGTTTTTCCACTCATCTCTCTCACACTACACAGACCCACACTATATATAGCCCTTGCGCGCACTCTCAAGTCATTGCCTGACCTTCCACAAGTCAGTCTCTGAACACCGTTCAAAACATTCTCACAACAACTCACACAACTCATTGCCAGTGATTCTCATACCTTGACACAAATGATATACAGATTTCCCACTCCCGACACCGGCATTACTAACCTCGGGTGAAGGCAGGCCAATTGCACCTTAAAGGAGCAGCTTTGGGCTGACGGGGCTCGTAAACTTTGATAGGTAGCTCATCTAGTAGAGGGGAACTCCAATCTCAAACCTCCGCTGTGTCATGGAGAGACTAAGTGACTATACGCAGCGGCGTAGCGTTGGTATGTGCCGCCCAGGGCAGAACCAAAATTTGTTGAAAAATATGTTAACGCTGTCAAGTGAAGATAGTTTTTAGTAGAAAGTAATGACACTGTAATAGAGATAAAAAGAAAATTTATTTATTTAATAAAATTAAAATTTTCAGTTTTTCCTGGTTGCGCCTCTTTCGTGTTCAATGTTTTCAGGCTTGCCATCCTCAATAGCCAAAATTGAAAAAGCAATAGATTAGAAAATGTTGGCGTAGATTCTAATCGTTATTGATTGTAATCAATTTTTCATTAAGTTAATTTTGGAAAAGCTATTTTAAGACCTTGCACTACTTAAGAATATTGTAAGCAATGTTCAAATTAGCTGTATTATTTTAGGCTTGGTAACTTCGAGCCTTAATATCTTAATAAACTTTTATAAATCAAAAGGTCCTTAATTCATTTAAAAAATCATGTTAAGCCTGGTCCCTATTGGAATTCAGGACATGTTAGCGCATTTTCGTATTATGTATCAGTACTTATGTTAGATATCAGAATTATGTAGTTATCAGTAATTGTGTTTAGATTTTAGACATATTTTTATGAATTTTCTTGTGTAATGAATATACCTGACATTTTTTTTATTTAAAAGTCATTTCTTTACATTTAAAAAAAAAATTATTTTCTCTTTAATCTAACTACAAGTCACCACAAATGATGACGTAAAACTCTCTAAACTTTTACACATATTCTAATGACGTCAACTAAAAAAAAAACAACTAATTCTTTTGCACCCTTTCGCACCACTCTTCAATGCTTGAAGGATTATGCATTCGACTACCGGCAATGGCGGCCGTTCCCTGCGCTAGTGTTACCTCTCGATTCGAAATATTTTTTGGTAGTTTTAACGGGGTTTTTTAACGGATCGAGTAACTGAGTGTTGATGCACAAATGGCAGGTCAGGACATACAAAAAACATATATACCTCATGGGTCTAGGACTTATGGATGCTGAGATCAAGGGTGATGACGGACGGACGGACGGACAAAACGGGTGCAATAGCGCATTCGACTTCTCGAAAATGCGCTAAAAAATTATGCGTGGGGTAAAATAGTCTTTGCTTGACGGTGTCATTTGAATACTCTAATTTGAAGGCAAAATTTCAAAGTCCAGCAGATTGCCTGGTGTACGAAAATTGTATATTTTTTCTATAAAAAAAAATCTACGAGTCAAAATCTCACACAAATTTCTAAAGTTATCTCATCTTATGAATAATATCACTTTCTTCTCAATTGTTTTTTTCTAAATAACATGGATACATATTTTGGACCACCTGGAACTTTGACTTGAAGATTCTATTTAAAGGATGGGGTCTCCACATACAATTTTATTAAATTTCAAAGCATCCTTAAAGTTAAAGTATCCCATTAATTTCTCTGTGAGCATCTTCTGCTTAGCATTTTTCTAGCATTATACATTTTAAAATTATTTCGTGCATCTTTGACAAAGATTCAAAAATAAAAAGAATGTATTGTGACTAGGAAAGTTCCCGCATCTATTGGTGTGATGAGCTTTTTCTTTTTGCCTCTGTCAGTTTTTTTTTATAGCTTTAAAAATAATCTCAAATGGCTCTACGGTATATTCACTATTTTGTTTTCTGAAGCCTTGCTTGTTAAGTAAGTAGATATTCCAAATGATTATGGGCATGAATAAGAATGTGTAGCAACGTTCTAGAGTACTTAAATAGATAGTTTGTTTCAGTTGGATTATCATGTAAACAGAATAGATTTAATTAACTATTTGAGCAGGACTTGATAGTGAGAGTTTATGTTATTGTGTCGTTCTTAAACGCCTGTATACTTTCCAGCCATAAAGAAGAAGTATTCTCACATAATGATCCCCTGCAATCAATTATTTTAAGATCGGCATTTATTAAAAATCATTTCAGAAGTGTAAGCAGATTCACTTATTTTATTTCAATGAAATATCTTTAAGATTCTACGATGCCTACATTTCTAATAACTGGACTTGTTTGGTGATTTCGTGATATATATGAAGACCTATCGAATACAAAAGAACAATATGGGATATCTTATTCCTGAAAAAGTATTATTTTTGGCGATCGATATCTCTTAAAATTGCTGTGAGCTCAGTTTGCATTTTAGTTGACACTTTTTAAAACCTTTTTTTTTTTTCATACAATGTTTTGGGATTGTTCGATCGTATTTGGCAAGCAAATATTGCCATTATTTGCAATAGTATTGTCTGTGACCGAAAAAAACCCAACAAATTTTCTTTTGCAACGCAATAAAAATGTTTTTAAAAAAATAACAAAAACGTCCTGCCACTTTATTTTCGTTCACATCTTATTGTTGTTCTTTGTCTATTCTTTTTTATCCGATTTCTGATGCTTTCAAATTAAAAAAAAAACTTGGGATATATTGAGCAATTGTTCTTGCGTGGCTAGGTTTGGATATACGAGTGCAAAATTTAATTTCAATAAGTAAACAATTTGATCATTTTTTTGTTGATCCTTGAAAGCAAAAGACATGAAAATAAAAATAATAATTTTTGGTAGAATAAACCGTTTAAGTGTAAGTACGCCAACAAATTTTTCCAGTAGTATATATCAGTGTAAGTTAAAATCAAACTTGAATCAATTAATTATACCAGAACCATATGGTCATATTCGTTCCTTATATGGGAGTTTGAAGTTTTGGCATTTGAAATGTTAACGCATATAATATAGTTAGATTATACAATATAGTTCCTTTATTTCTTGAATTTTTAAAAATCTTTGCTTTGATTTTATTTTCATAAACTTTATTTTAACGCTTTTCCTTTTTGAAGCTAACTAATGAGAAATTAGCCACCCCCTCCCTTTTTACACACAATGTGCCGCCCTGAGCTTGGCTCATGTTTCATGTACAATATGTTGTACATGAAACAACAGGAGTGAGTGTCAAATTTTAAGAATAATTTAAGCTAACACTACTTCAGTTTTACATTATCATACTACTTAAGTACTTTTCAGGACAGTAGCATTAGAATCAGAAGAATTTATATCCAATAAGGAGTTTGAAGTTTTGACTTTTGAAAAGTTCACATGCCTTAAGATATATCTTTTATTTCTGTAATTAATTTCTTATTTATTTTCTTTTATTTCGATTAAAATCTCAACTTTCTTATAATTAACGACCAGGAATTTGCCGCCCCTGGCAAAGTGTCGCCCGGGGCATTTGCCCCCTTGCCCCCCCTTCGCTACACCACTGAGTAAACGCTAACAGAAAATCAGGAGACGGAGTCCCTTGGACGGTTTTATTGAGAATCCTGTTGTTATTCTCAAATTAAATAGGTTTTGACGATCTTAGTTTTGGAAGACTACGTTCTCGGATGCGACAATTATTTTGAAAGAGTGAGTAAACTTTTCAGAGCAACGCTTTAGTTTGTTGCTAAATCTTTTTCCAATAGAGAACAAAGTACTAATATTTCATCACTAGAGAACAAAGTACTAATATTTCATCTCGAAATTACCGGCTGTTAATATCCGAATATTGAACTCTAATCTGAGTACAAGGGCGGCAATATTAATATCTTTACATGGGCGTGTTCATCTTTCTTCATGGACGAGCAGGATCTGTTTGAATCTCTTTGATACAGTGGGTGGGGGGATGCTCCTAATTCCTTGGTACATTATTAAATAGAAAATACGTCGGAAATAGATTCTAGAACTGTTATAGATTATAGATCTGTAATAGGTTCTAGACCTGTGATAAATTCTAGTGCATATAGGTAATGACATGAAAAGTGACACGACCTTCTGTGTGAGCTTTATTTTAGTACACGATTCATTCTCGACTAACACACTTAAACATCCATCTGGGCCCAAATTTTAATTGAGCCATGGCCCTAAAGACGAGGCTCATCTATTTGCTGTGGCTCAGCTCAGTATCACGGGGTGTCGGTTTATGCTCATGCCACCCGTGAAAAAAAAGCACGCGGAAGGTCGTAGGTTCAATCCCCAGCTAAGACATTAATTTTTTTAATGTTTTAAAATGTTTGTGTTTGTGCCGGTTTATTTCCTAGTTTCTTTTCACTCATAACTTCGAAATGCCATAACAAGCACAAGACGAGTGGAAATAAGCTTGACGAATGACCTTTGTCAGGTTATGCCAATTAGTTTATGGTTGGCATGCTAGGGTGGTGAAGGGTGGGATGGCAAGTGACTAATCACAGTGCACATGTTTCCAGGTCAACAATGCGTCGCAGTTATCCCCGCATCTGAGGTTCATTTGCGTTGTTCTGATTTCATCGTGATGTAGTTTGTGTTTGTTCACCCCCCCCCCCACACACTTTCTTGGTACTCTCTATGAGCAAATCTGCGGCGTATTTTACGCCGCGGGCATCTAGTATCATTTATTTCACCACAACACATTTAGATAAGTAACAGAGGACAAATAACTTGTTGCACAAAATATGCTTTTTAATCTGAAATTCTTGGTTGGAAAAAAGTAGTGGGCATTCAGAGCGATTTTGCAATTTAAACATTTTCAGGCTTCAGTTTAACTAAGTGAACAAAATGTGGGTGAGACTGCAATCAAGCTTATAGATTAGTAAATTAGGAGGTTTTTTATAGTTGCCGATCGGTCAATCGGTCAACTAAACAGCGGGCAGAAATTTAATTCCTACTCTGCAGAGCCCAGAGCCCACGTGCTGTTTCCAGGTTCCCAAGGATATGACCCTGTTCATTCCAAGGTAAAGGTCATAGTTGACAGGCCCCTCGAGGTCCGGCTGTCCGTTGAGCGCGTACCACCCCGGGTTAGCAAAATAGTTGGTCTTGGTGGGGTCATGGTCAGCCATCCAGAACAAGTGTTCATCTCCGGCCACAAGGGTCAAGTGATTGCTGGACACAAGATTCAAAGCATAGTGTTTCATATTAGTATTAGTCGTCTTTGAAAAGAAATCATTCATTTCAAACACAAATAAATCAAAGTTAATTTCAATGACTTTCAACTTCATTGATGTAACATTTGTGGACGGGCACATATCTTTTCTAATGCTGTCAAAAATTGTAAAAAGTAATGGCCATGCCCCGCCCAACATAATAGCGTTAAATACTATGGTTATAAGCTCATACTTAAAAATTATAAAGATGTGTCACATATCATTAAAGTAATCGCAAAAACAATAAGCCATTTAGGGAAATTATATTCTATAAATTAATTTCTTCGAGTCAATGAAAATGTAGAAAAACTAAACAAATTAAATATCTGTAAGTTAATTTTAAGTGAAAAAGAAAAATACTAAATTCGAAAACTAGTAACAACTTTGTTCAATTGAAGAATACATAATAGCTTAAATTTCACGGTGTTTACATACATAGGTAGGTAGCGATATAAACAAGTTGCAAGCAATTGTGTCATGTTAGACGTTAAAGCTGATTCTTTAAAAAAAAAAAAAAAAAAAAAAAAAAAAAAAAAAAACAACCTCAAACAAGAAACAAAGCAGCCGGGATAGGGTTCACCAAAACTGTATGGCACTAACATCTGCCACCGCCTCACATTTACAGATCTATTTTGCTAAAAGCCATGTCTCACCTGCACAAATCAGGTATGTTAAAAGCCATATCTCACCTGCACAAATCAGGTATGTTAAAAGCCATGTCTCACCTGCACAAATCAGGTATGTTAAAAGCAATGTCTCACCTGCACAAATCAGGTATGTTAAAAGCCATGTCTCACCTGCACAAATCAGGTATGATAAAAGCCATATCTCACCTGCACAAATCAGGTATGTTAAAAGCCATGTCTCACCTGCACAAATCAGGTATGTTAAAAGCAATGTCTCACCTGCACAAATCAGGTATGTTAAAAGCCATGTCTCATCTGCACAAATCAGGTATGTTAAAAGCCATGTCTCACCTGCACAAATCAGGTATGTTAAAAGCCATGTCTCATCTGCACAAATCAGGTATGTTAAAAGCAATGTCTCATCTGCACAAATCAGGTATGTTAAAAGCCATGTCTCATCTGTACAAATCAGGTATGTTAAAAGCCATGTCTCATCTGTACAAATCAGGTATGTTAAAAGCAATGTCTCATCTGTACAAATCAGGTATGTTAAAAGCCATGTCTCACCTGCACCAATCAGGTATGTTAAAAGCCATGTCTCATATGTACAAATCAGGTATGTTAAAAGCCATGTCTCATCTGTACAAATCAGGTATGTTAAAAGCCATGTCTCACCTGCACAAATCAGGTATGTTAAAAGCCATGTCTCATCTATACAAATCAGGTATGGTAAAAGCCATGTCTCATCTGTATATATCAGGTATGTTAAAAGCCATGTCTCACCTGCACAAATCAGGTATGTTAAAAGCCATATCTCATCTGCACAAATCAGGTATGTTAAAAGCCATGTCTCACCTGTACAAATCAGGTATTTTAAAAGCCATGCCACTGCCAACATTGTCACTGAAGTAGCCGGAGATAGAGTTTGTCTGGCCTTGAACTTCGGCGTCTCTGCTCTGTGTTCTTGCATCACCGGCTTAGACATCAGATTAATAGACATCCCGTTAACAACACAACCCTACTAACTACATGTATAAGATTCTCTACTGAAAACACCACCTTAAGAACATGGCCTTACTAACTACGTGTATAAAGGTCTCGTACAAATTAATAATAAAATCAATGCAGGTGATGAAAACATATTTAAATAACTCCAGCTATAAACATAAATTATCATTTAGATTCAATTAATTTAAACAATATATTATAATGAAAAAATAATAAAAAGCAAAACACTTTCAATGAATTTTCGGGGCAGAAGCTTGCGAAAAGTATATCTATAAATGTTCGGCATCCTTCCATCTAACGAGACGATGGTGCATGATCGTTGGGATGGGTTGCATTTCCTCCTGTGGCTGAGCAGGCCTGTACTAGAGTGACATACATTTACAACAGCTTTTGCACACGAGTTCTTTGCTTCCGAATGTTTTGGCCTTTCTCCTAGCTCATCTGTTTGTAGCCTCCTCCATCATTCGCTTCTCGGCCTCTATAACGCCCTCTTTGAAAAGTGTACGCTACTTAAATCGGTCTTTTGTCTTAAACTCTGGAACCATCTTTAAGTCGGTGACGTAGGCGACCTGTCTTCCTCTTTCCCGATCCCATTTCTCTATATAGAAGATGCTTGCGGCTGAGACCTGGGCTCATTCTTTTAACGTAACCCTGACATCTTAGTAATCTCTCACTGAGTATTGAGAACATTGCTATCGGCACGCATCAGGGCCTCATTATTTGGCACTTTGTCCTGCCATTTAACAATAAGGATGCGACGCAGGCACCTCAAGTGGAAGCTATTAAGATTTCGCTCTTGGGAAGTATAAGTGGACAATGACTCGCTCCCGTATAGCAGCATACAGATGATGCATTCTCGATGGACACAAAGTTTTGTTTTCTCCGTAAGCTTAGTGTTTTGTCAAAACCGCTTATTTAGTTCAGCCATTGTGGCAGCTGCCTTGCCAATTCTACACTTTATTTCATCCTCTATGGACAGTGAATTGAAGAACTTAGACCAAAATTAGGTGAAGCTGTCTACAACCTCCAAGTTTTCATAGTGGATATTGATAGTAGGACGAGAACATGTGTCTTTGTCTGGGATGTTTGTCTTCCTCAAGGTGAGTTGCAAAGAACGGCTCTGGAGGAGCTTGACACGAATTGTTGCAAACAAGTTTCTGTGTGTACTATCAGTGCCACATCATCCGCAAAAGTAGCTCAGTTATTAGGACATCTGTCGCTTTGGTTTTGGCTCATAGGCGAGCAGTATTGAAAGGTCCTCCATCAGCTCTGGTGTGTAACCAGATTCCATCACAGCGATCCTTGAATGCGTATCGAAGCAGTAGAGATAAGAATATTGAGAACAGTGTTGGTGCAAGTACACAACCTTCTTTTACTCCCCTGCTGACTGGAAAGGCTTCTTCTCGGGTAGCTCCATCGAACTGCACTTTGCCCTGAATATTTTTATGGAACTGTTTGATGATGAAAAGTAGGTTCGGATAGCAGCCAACCTTTTCCAGGATTTGAAATAGCCCGCTGCGACTGACTAAATCAAAGGCTTTCGCAATATCCACAAAGGCAGTGTATAGTGGCATCTGCTGCTCTTTGAATTTTTCTGGAGCTGCCATGTGTATGGTAGACTGACCAGCCCGGAAACCGAACTGAGAATATGGCTAAAATCGGGAGGCTATACTCTGTAAAAGCTTTCACTACAATACTAAGGAGTGGAATGCTGCGGAAGTTATTGCTGTCGCTTCTATCGCCCTTTTTCTTATACAATGTCACTATATTTTCATCCTTTAGGTCCTGGGGAATGTATCCCTGTTCCCAGCAGAGGGACAGAAGCTCGTGCAAGTTGAACTATCTTACCACTCTTTAGAGCTTCTGGCGGTATACTGGGGCTGCTGAAATTAACTATTAATTTCTCGATTAATCGTTTAAAATTTTTAACGATTACATTTTTTACGATAATATGACCTGCCACTAATAAATGTGCTGGAAGTCAAAAAGTAAAATATTTCGGCCGATAAATATAAACTAATTCCCAGACGATTATACGAACATTTAGGTTTTAAACTATTGACTGACGTGACTGCTGAAAATGTTGATAACAGTTATGTGTCAATTGAGAGAAATCGTTTGCCTACCATGCAATGTTCCCTCTTAGGCTAAGATTCGTTGGTCCGTGTGCAAATTAAAAACAAAAAACAAAACTTGTGTGCAAAGTTATATAACGTCCATTTTTTTGTGAAATATTAAAAAAAAATTAGCTGCGCGGTGATTCTAAACTTCTGCGTGGCGTCAGTAAAATATCTGCGCAGCCACGCTGCTTAAAAGGGACATTACTATCATGGTTCTAACACTTCGCTAACATATCACCTGCAAACCAAACATCCACTACAGTATCAGAAACATCAGCTGAGAAAATCTAAAGCTATTAAATAAAACGATTGTTCAGCTCGGTTGGTTATATTGACAATAAGACCCGCTCATCACTTGAACCAAATAGTGTCTGTCAATAAACTTAAATCTGTTTGCAAAGTTATTTAAAAGGTGTCATATAAAGAAGACATCTCAATGTTTTTTTTTTCGATTTTCGATAAATACGTTAAATAAGTGTTACTTATGACACCATAAATTTCAATTCTTGGCTTTAAATAATTTAATCGAAATGAACGATTAAGTAATCGTTATTAGCCATACAAGTATAATATTATTCCCAGCGGCTTTTCCCCGAGCTTTGGCAGTTACTTGCTTTGCCCAGCTCTTCCTGAGTGGACAGAATGGGGGTGAGATTGCAATCAGGCCTTAAACTTAATAAACGGAAAACAGGTAAACATGAGTTTGCCTGAAAGGACGTAACAAAACAACAAACATTTCGGCAAAGAGCCTTCCTGAACGAACAAACAATACACAAATATGTTGCCCTCCTCTCTTGTTCTTCTCATAACAATTGCTCCTCACTGCTAATTGTACGTTAAATATATTTGTTCTGACAACACCCTTTATATTAGAATGAAGGGCGCACAAACGGCGCATAAAGGCTCTGACCAGAGTTGTTAAAACAACTTTTAGCCACACACGCCCAGCCACCATATGTGTTGTACAATAAACTAAATCTTACCGGAACCGTCGTTGGTGCTCGAGTCACCCAGGTTAAACGTCCAGTCTATGGGATTCTCAAAGTCCAAGTCCAGCACAAGCCTTCGCTTACGGGCATCGTTCGGGGGTAATACAATTTTGACGACGCCTGTGGCAAAATTTAGGGACCGTTAAAACATTCATTCGTCTTACATGTACTAGATAATAAAGCGATGCAAGGGCACCGTATGGTACGCTGAATTATACACACAATTAGTTAATAATTATCTTATCTTATATGTTACAGACGCTCCTTCTGTACAGAAGATTATTGCGTCCTACAATTACTACGTTTACAGGAGCAGAATCTTTTGTTTTGTTCTCGACAAAATATTGTGCTGTTCACAAAAGTGAATGACGAAAAAGAAGACTTTTTATGTCGTGCTACAAGAAAATAACATAATAATATGTACATTGTTCTTTGCGATAACAGAAAAAGAGACAAGAAAATTCAAATTTAAAAAAAAAATAGACCAAAAAATAAATAAGAGACTATATTTGTTAGTTTTAAAGGCATTAGGACACACATCGGGTCACACAGAATAACACACAAGTACAACCCTCCTCTTCAATGCCCTAAAAGACGCCCCCTTCCATCTATTCGTCACCAGTGGTGTTGCAACCACTGCCCACAAAGTCCTCTACTCTGATCACGTTTGGGTGGTCCTTGTAAGTTGACGTCTTAAAATCGTAGTAGGCGTCAAAATTGCAGGCTGAAAGAAAAAACAGATGATGTAATAAAAAACACAAGGAACAATTAGCATCTGAAGTTGACATTCTTACAATATCTATCATATTTTGACTGGTCACTTATCGACACTAAAGCATTTTTTTAGAGTTTTTTGTTGTTGTTTTGTTTTTGTTTTTTGTTTTAGTATACAAAATACATCCACTGAATAATATTTTTTTAAAAAAGGTTTAGTGGATTCGATGATACTAGAATTGAAAATAACAGTAGCATATTGGATGGACGAGGTAAGGGGGCAGAACCAAAAGTTGCCGCCCCCTTACCTCGAAAAAAAATATGTTAACGATGTAAAGGTTTTGTTAGAAACTAATAATGACACTATAAATGATTACGTTAGAGCAGTGGCGTAGCCAGGGGGGCAGGGGGACATCTGTCACCGGGCGCCACGTTAGGGGGTGCCAAAATGAATATTAAACCTAATTATATAAATATATTTTGATGTAAACTAATGTATTTAAAATACGTTTGCGAGATTGAATTTTGGAGCTCCACAAATATTTTCATTACAAACTAGTTGGCACCCCCATTGAGCATTCAGGGGCGCCATCCTTCTCATAAATAAAGGACACATCCACAATGTAAGATTGCTTATGGAGTTTAAAAAAAAACAATACAAGCTGTGAGTCGCTGGCAAGGTTTTTAAAAAGAGCCAAGACGACAGAAAAGCTGAAGCCGCAAACCCCGCATCTTCAGAATCAAATAATGGCAGTTATCAACCGCATGCAAGGCCAGTCTTAGAACTCAAAAGCGAGAAGGTTGAACCATACCGTCAGGATTACAACATTCAAGAATATATGATTCAGAAAAATCCGACTGTTTTTTCCGAGGAAAACACCAAAGACATCGTTGTTGAACGAACAGGTTAAACCTGTATTAATTAAGTATCATGTTTCGCAAATGTTTGCACTGCGTGACCATGCTGAACATCTGCATAAGGACAAGTATAAAAACGTTAAAATCTTTCTCTCTGTGATCAAACTCGTTGCTCATTATGATCCACTGTGAGAAAAACACCTAAAACATGCCTGAGAAAATCTAGGTTCAGTATCTTATTTATCACCGTAAATCCAAAATGAATTTACCCATCTACTTACATCGACTGTAAGGAATCAACTATTAGTGAAATAAGAAAAAAAAAAAAAAGCACTACGGTATCTTACTTGACTCAAAACCCGATATAGGAGACCTGGAACAGCTTTCTAGAGTCATCAAGTAGACAGTGCATGAAGTGACTTCGAACATAGATCAGATTTGTGGATTTGGATTTTCAAACTAAAAAAGTAACCATAAAATAATCATTTAAGTTTTATTCAGATACATTCCAAAGACGCAGCAAGCCTTTAAAGAGATATCGTAGAGAAACTGGAATCTGATAACATACCTCTAGCCGAATGTCAAAATGTTATGACAATGTTGCTGTAGTGACTGGGCATATATCCGGCCTTCAAATATGTGCCAGAAATCACAGAGCATTGTTCGTCAATTGTGACACATACAACTTAAACTTAGCAGGAGTTCACCTTGCTTAACAGGATCCAGTTGTCATCATGTATTTTTTGTTGTTGTTGTTGTTGTTGTTGTTTTGTTTTGTTGTTGTTGTTGTTTGCTTTTTTTTTTTTTGTTCCTCAGTTCTAAGTATATATTTGTTTTCTCTCGTTCAACAACTCATTGGGAAAATTTTAACAGAGTTGTGCCAAATCACAGTGAAGGGGGAGTCACAAACAAGGCGGATTGACGATCAGAAGATGTTACAACTAATTATGAAGGACTACATGAAATATTATGGCTGCTGGAAAAATTATCAGACGATGTAAATATGACGCCTGACACCAGAAGTGATCCAGATACTTTGCTGGCAAGTATATAAGCTTTAACTTCCTGGTTTTGTTACATTACAGAAACATCATGCTTGGGAAAATTGATCGTGTCCAGAAAGGGTTGCAGGATCCTACTATGAATTTTAAGGATGCAGCATCTTATCTTGAATCGCTAGAGCAACAACTTGTCAACATCCGTGATAATCGGAGCCAGGTTTCGGTAGACAATGAAAAAAATATATAATCAATTTGGGGAATCCAGGTTGACAGAAGAAAAAATTGCATTTTTATATTTGAAATTTCCGACCCTTCTTTTCAACCTTTGAAAACAACTCCTCCTGATAGAGGGTTCGGGTCTTTTGCAAATATGTTAAAGAGGTCCCAAGAATTTACACGGGATAAAAAAATTACCGAAAAGGTGTACTGGATTTCCTAGAAAATTAAAAAAAACCGAAATAATATCAGTATCTGTGTATTTTTCGCCAACCATAACACAACATCTGTCCGGTTGAAACAAACGTCAAACAATGGCTTATAATATATAGGACAATGTGGGAGAAGGAATTTTAGGAAAATATTTTTTCGTTCGCCTCCCGTAATTTTAGCAGCAATTTATAGATATCAATTGTTTTGTTTAGTTTGAGATTGAGAAGTTTTTATTTGAAATATTTGAAATGACTTTTAATGTAATCTAGAATGATAGTTAATGGTGTTTTCACGCTTTGTGAATGCTAATGTTAGACTGTTGCGCTGTGTGAATTAGATTGCCACATTCTTGGTGTGACTCTAGAATGATTTCCCTCACATACAAAAATCGGAAATTCTTTGTTGGTAATACTCATTCCTGTTTTATTAGTTGGTTTTCAATAAATTGTTTAAAATCGTATATAGAATTTTTAGCCTGTAACCTATTTCATTACAAACACAGATTCTTCGAAAATGAAACACATAAACAGTAAAATTTCAAAAAATTTTGGGCGGTTCAGTGACCCCCTCAGAACCTGTCAGTCCCAGAAGGGGCGCAGACTTTGTGCCATGTCCCTGGGCGCAGAAGACCCTAGCTACGCCACTGGGTTAGAGATAAAAAGAAAGGCTTTATTTCTTTGATATTAATGTGGTAATTTTATATCAAATGCCTTTGACATGCATATATTTAACAGGAAAGTTGTCACTATTATATATATATATATATATATATATATATATATACACACATATATTATATATTCTAGGTCTATCAGCAATGAAATGATCATTGTTATATCAATAGTCATAATTGCGAGCTTGAAGTTTAATCAAATCAAAGGGTTTTTCGCATTACCTCTGCATTCTTCGTTAGCTGTGTGGCTATGTCTTGGCAACTAAACAAAGTTTTTAAAGTTAATATTCTCATAAACAAGCCGAATTCAGACTTAATCTTATAGGGCTTTAGGCTTAGGCCATGTAGGGGCTAATTTTGCTATCTCGTAAGTACAGGGAAAATCACGACAAAACGGGAAAAGAATGCACCGTTGCCTAGTGAAAGAGAAAATTTTCTGCCGGTCGTCAAATACGAAAAAGTTTGAGAAGCACTGGATTCCATTTTATTTGAGGGCGTTTTACATAGCTTCACGCGTGTTACAATATTACAATGCAGACCTACACGAAATAATTACTTAAAACTCAAAAAAGAGTTCTTTAAACATACTTATTTTCAAATATAATTTTTTTTTTGTGGTTTAGGGGTAACAAAGCTTTGTGACGTACTTTTGGAGGGGGGGGTGTGGTCTAACTTTTTGTGACCACGCGTGACGAGAGGGGAGGGGGTTAAAAATCAGCCAAAATTTCGTGACATCATTTATGGACAGCCCCTTATCTGTCTATTGTTGGAAAATGACGTTTTCCCTCATCATCACTAGTCTATATGTTTACAACGCACATGCCATAAAATCAGAATATCAGCAGTGGAAATGTGGTATATCAGTATATCTTAAATGACTGATCCCATACAGATGTGAGATGAGATCCATCGGCGACGCTGACTAAACTTTAGAGGCGTTGAAAAATGAGAAGAGTACTGTAAAACATGAGACGGCGTGTCCTTTAAAAAAAGATTATGTTAAGGCTGTTATAGAGTGTAATGTAAACATTGAGATGTGTGTGTCTTAAAAAAAAGAAAATGGCTATAACGTTAGTATATAGAGCAGTGTAAACAATGAGAGAGGTGGGTCTGTAAAGAAAAATGATGTCTTGGTTTATATACTCGTAGACTCCTGAATACAGTGACAGAAGGGGGTCTACAAAGAAAGGTAATGTGTAGGTTTATGTAGACTACTGTATGCCAAGATAGAAGTGGGTCTGTAAAGAAATTTAATGTCTAGGTTTATATAGACTACTGTACAATGTCCCCCTTTAACCGGCATCCTACACTCTAATTATCTGTCTGAGATTAAAACAAGAGTTTTTAAAATGATTTTCTTTTAATTCTAATTATTTTAGAGATCTTGGAAATACTCTGTTATGCTAGAAATAATTAAAAAGTAGTATCGTTTTAACCCGTGTCTTAGACTTCACACACACACACACACACACACACACACACTCACACACACACATATATATATACAATATATATATATATGTGCTATGGCGGATTAAGGGGGGGGGGGGCTGAGCGGGCTAAAGCCAGGTGCCCCCGACGGTTTAAGGGCCCCCAAACTTTTTATATTTATAATAAAAGTGTACAAATGTTTTTACGAACCCTTGAAATATAAAAAATTTAAAAAAATATAAATATTAACTATATAACTGATGCGAATCCGACCGGATACTACTGATAGAGTTAATAATCGATGAAAAGAGATTTAATTGGCTCATTTTAGTCGAGCTCCGCTGGCCATGTGGAGAGAGTACAGGCGCGTGATGCAACTGGTGTGGGGTTCGATACCCAGCAGAGAAAGATAAAAATTTCTTTTCACATTCAATTGTAATATACCACAAACACTTCAAACAGTTATTTCTTCGTGTTCGTTTTTTTTCATTATTAATATTTAGTTACAGTCATATATTAGCTGTTAACAATCATTTTATTTTAAGGGACGCTGGGTGGATAGGGCCCCCGTTTCATTGCAGCCCGGGGCCCCGAGCAGTCTTAATCCGCCCCTGTTTGTGTGTGTGTGTGTGTGTGTCTGTGTGTGTGAGTGTGTGTGTGTCTCTCTCTGTGTGTTTGTGTGTGTATACATATAATTTAGGGCTGGTATTGATTTAAAAAGATTTGTTTGATTAATCGGGAAAGTTCTATAACGCATACATTGGTCCCATTAAGTCGCGAATCATTATTTCGCTAAATCGTTTAAGTCGCGGTAATTCCATGGCTTCCTAATTAAAAATATTTTAAACATTTTTAAAAAATCGTGTTTTGATCGATCAAATTTATTTTAATAAATTAAAACTTTTAAGCATTAATCGATTATTTATTTGTTAATTTCCGCAGCCATAATATGTATGTATATTGCAAAAGACCTGAACTCTTTATCTGGTATGGTTCAGTAGTAGTTGCTTGTGTAAGCTAGAACAGATAGGGCATACATTTAAAATATATAAACGCAATTTTTTCCTTAGTGATTTGGCATTTAAAAACCATGAAAAACTAAGTTTTTGACTATAAATCTTTTTTTACGAAACATAAATAAAAGTATGTTTATTATAATATGCATCTCTGGACAATAAAAAAAATATATAAAAATTAGTTTTGAGTCACATATAAAGGATTTTTGTAAAAAAAAAAGACTTCTACTGTCTGCCTGCTGAATGTCAGCTCAATTTGGCCATGGAAAATAGGTTATAAAAAGATGTTTTTTTTATAACGCGCACCGCGCGACAGACTAGAATTAACATTTACAGATCGGGAATATATTTTTTAAAAGTATGGTCAATATAATACGCACCGGACTGCGCGACAAGAAAATATTAAAAGATTGTTAAATATAATACGCACCGCGACAGTCTAGTACATAAATTTATTGATCCATTAAAAAAAGAGATAATCTAAAATTTTAATTAGTTTTGAAATTTTGATAGATCATTTTTACCGCCGCCACAAGTCTGCTTGCAAAATTTCAGCTCGCTAGCATTCTAGGAACTGGGTTAAATAAAGTTCCAAAGTTTTTCCGACAAGCAATCAACCAAACAATTAAGCAGACACCAAGACTTAATTAATATAAAAGGATTTAAAAACATAGCCGAAAAGTTTCCCTTTCAACATCTCAGTATACACACCGTGTGCAGCGAACGACTTACCGGAGTTTCCATTGAAGTCAAATTAAAATAGTTTAGACAGAATGTATTTCGTGTCGTAGGGAGTTTTTAAAAATTTGTTTTTTTTATTGAAAAGAAGCTCGTTACATCTTTTTATTAATAACTATTAAAACTTTTCAAAATCTTACCAAGCGGCGAACTGACACCGCGCCTCTGAAACGTAGACGTAGCAGAAAGCTCAGCTGCTTGCACCTGTGAGTAAAAATGTCGGAGCCTGTAAAACTGAGAGTCAAGGTAATGTCTAGAAAAATTAATACTTGTATTTAAAAAAAAAATGTTGTTTGTCGTTCGTCCGTCGTAATTAACGAGGGCACTCTGATCATATTCATTGTTTAAAGAGATATTGAAATAAAATTTTAAAAAATAATCAACCAGTCTTCTTCTTCTTCTTCTTCGTTCTCAATATTGAATATTGAGTTTTGCGTGCCACGAGTTTT
This sequence comes from Radix auricularia, assembly GCA_002072015.1. Taxonomy (NCBI): domain Eukaryota; kingdom Metazoa; phylum Mollusca; class Gastropoda; family Lymnaeidae; genus Radix; species Radix auricularia. The sequence continues at coordinate 862,595 of MUZC01004723.1, read as the reverse complement.
GCGCCAATTGGCCCGTGGTCTCCGACTCCAGCCTGCTGTATTTTCTGGATTTGCTTCCATGGCCTTTGGTCAGCCAAGACCATCTGCAAGGCAGCAGTTGTTTTTTGGCAAGTGATGCCGCGTTCACATGCCACGGCTAAGGGTTCCACGCATTGCCCCGCCGCTTTTCGCCCATTTGGGGCTGGGTGGAGCTCGGGGACGCCCTAGGTCCCGGGAACAAGTCCATGGCTTCCCATGGATTCGAACTCGTGACCATCGGAACGACAGTCGAGCGCGCTTGCCACTCGACCACCGTGGCCCCCAATCAACCAGTAAAAACAAAGTTTTGGACTATAAATCCCTTATATATGAGACATAACTGACAGTATTGATATTGTTCAATATCAACGCACCGCACGACAGACTAGCATAAAAATTGTCAGATCGGTAAAGTATTACAAGCCAACACAAACATTTACATTCTACAAACAGATCCATATAGATAATAAGAGAATTATTTAATTTAGGTAAGGTACATTCGATCGATCTGAAATTTTGATACAATGCGTAATTTGTTGACTAAAGTCTATGTTAACAATTTCAGCTTGATAGGATCTTTGGAAGTGAGTCACTTTTGACTTTTTTTCTGCGGGACTCCGAAAAAACAAGACAGTGAAGTTTATATATGAGGTTTAAAAAGATGTATACCTGATTGAGAAGCATCAGGAGTAAGGACGCGCTGAATATTTCCATCTTTCCTACAAGCCTTTCAATAGAGATATCCTGTAGCTTTTCTGATACGAGTCTTGAGGTGGTTTATATACCGTTTAGGTGCGGAGTCAATTAAACCCGTGCCTTGCAATTGCATGGTTCGCACATTGTTGTGAACATAATGGGGGTGAGACTGCAATTAGTCTTATAAATTAGTAAATGGAAAACATGTAAAGAGGGTATGAGTGAGCCTGACAGGACGTAACAAAACATATAGTTACGTCCTGTCAGGCTAAATCATACACTGTTTACTGCACACATCGTTACTCGCGTGGTTTCCAAACTATGAAGTGCTTTCTTGCTTGCAATGGTTACATCTTGAAAATATTGAAACGGTGCTATTTGAATTTCAAGAAAGCTTTTCGTGGAAAAGAAAATTCTCTGATCTGTGTGCAAGAATTGAGAAGATGGAATGCAAAGACAACACACAGGACAGCACAATGGACAGTTGTGAAAATGAAATTCTTAAAGTGTGGGTTTTGCTGTCAAATAAGTTTACATCAATGAAAAGACTTGGGGGTGCTATTCTTACTTTTTTTTATCATCTTTTGCTTGTAATAATTATATCAAATTATTCAAATGTGAGACAAGAAACAGACTGAAAGATCACCTGAGTGCTGGATGTGTTGCGCTCAAATAAACAAAATAGAAATTAAGGTTTGTTGGCTTATCATTATGTATACAATATACAGCAAAAAATAATCCCATTGATTCTGCAATATTAATCTATTTCATTCAATAAATTGAAATATAAAGCTGTTGTTTTTTTTTTTTGTATCGTTGAAAAAACTCTTATTGTTTTTTTCTATTTAAGGCTTAAGACTAGTGTGTGCTGTTTTGCTAAGCCAAAACCCCATTTGTTGGTTTAATTTGCGTGCTAGCATTTTGCTTCTATAAATAATTTGGTTTTGGTAGAATTTTGGGCATGCGCCCAAAAACATTAGCTATCACTGAACTAAAGAATAGGGAATCGATGATGAGCAGCCAAGGAGCCATTCATAAATGGTGTGACGCACCTGGAGGTGGAAGGGGGGGGGGGCTCACACATTTTTACGATATGTGACGACGTGAAGGGGTGTTCAAGAAATGTGAAGTCACGTCAAAACAGGCAACTTTGTATAAAAGGGAAACTTAAATATTTGATTGCTTACAATTTATGTAATAACCTTTTGAATGGTTTCACTGGTGTTTTGAGTGCAGCCATTACAATAAATACATACTTAATGAAAAAAGTGATTTGAAACAGGCTCATTTTCATATAAAAAAAAGTGCTTTTATGGGGGGGGGGGGAAATACTTGTGATGTCATATTAGAAGGGGGGGTCAAACTTTTGTGACAACGTGTGAAAGAGTAAAAAAAACGTCCAAAATCACGTGACGTTTCCCAAAGTTCAGGATAAAAAATTACTTTTTTTTCTTTTTTTTTTTTTAAGACATAAAAAGTGCTGCTCATATCACCTCCTCCCTCAGAAAACTTTCAACGTTAAAAGAAAAAAAACCCAAAAAAAACAAACAAATCATGTCTCGTGTCAAATGATGACTAGTTCATCTCCTTACATTGGCCTTAGAAAGTCTCAACAATCCCATGTCATCATAAGGGGAAGTTAATCTAATCACTCTACAATGACATACTGGAGCTGTTTGAATCTTTTTTAAAAAGGTGGGGGGGGGGGGGGGGGGGGGAANGGGGGGGTGGGGAAATGGTCCTGATATCTTGGTATATTATTAAATTGAAAACTACGTCTTTAATGGATTATAGATCTGTCATATATTGTAATAGATATAGGCAATGACATGAAAAGTGACATTAAATACTGTGTCAGTTTCACTTTGGTACTAATACTCGCTTATTTTCGACTCACAAGCTTAAACATCCATCTATATGTGGCGCAACTCATTATCCCGGGGTGTCGGTTTGTTCTCACGCCACTTGCCATCCGCGACAAAAAAAAAAACAACTTGCACACCAATTTCATCTAGCCAAACATGTAATCTTTCAAGATAAAAGAAATAAATTCGCATGAAATGGTAGACCACCCTTAAATTGACTTCCTAGCCAGGCACTAAGTTGTAATCAAGGATCCATAATGATCTATTACAATTTTGGCACGTTCTATATAAACCTGTAACATGACAAGTAACATGAGAAGGAAAAATACATGTTTCATAATAGGTGGCATGTGGTATGTTGATGGTTGATGTGATTGTGAATCTAAACGGAATTTTTACACAATAATCTTTCAAAGGTTAAAGTTGTTTGAACAATTTATGCGATATTGAATTTTTACAAATATCAAAGTACGAAGCGCTAAATTTGAAATTTTTATAGATATGAAATTATTGAAGGAACGTCTGTAATAGACAATATAAGATAATCTAGCGCAAAGTTCCCACTAAGATTCGTTCGTCCATGTGCATAGAAAAAAAAAGACGAAAAAATCAACTCGTGTGCAAAGCATCCAATTTTGTGCAATATTTTACACAAATTGCTTCGAGGTCAGCCGCGCAATTAAAGGGAACAGTGATCTGGAGTTACAGTATGATTACTGCCCCGACACAAAGACATCGTCTCTGAGGGCACAGATTTCATCAGCTAGGAACACAAAACTGAGGGCTGTTTATATCACTTCCTCACGTAATGATTTTGATTTTACTTACTTAGCAAAAGTAAACATATTTTTTTTCTGATTTGTTAAAATATTCTTTGCGGACAAATAATATTATAACACACACAGACACACACACACACACAGATACACACACAGACACACACACACACACACAGTCACACACACACACACAGACACACACAAAAAAACACACACACACTCACACACACACAGGCACGCACGCACACACACGCACACACAAATACACATACTCTCTCTCTCTCTCTCTCTCTCTCTCTCTCTCTCTCACACACACACACATCAAAACAATTTTTTTAAACAGACGAGAAAAAAACACGAAGTCAATGTTTGTTTCGTAAAGAAGCTGTGATTTTAGATTGTTTTAAACCAACAACCATTGTACGTGCGCGAGCTTGACTGAAACATCGTGTAGTTACGAGAACCCAGATTCATAAGCATACACGCCGTAAATCTGTGTGAAAGTATCTGGTCCGACTGGAAGCTCTTGGGTTCCATCCCTGTTTAATCTCATGATGTTTCTGCAAATATGTTCAAGCAAATAACTTTTGCGTTTGTTATGTATGTAGCGCCATTAATGCTAAAGTAAATATATATAAAAATAAATATGTTTTTGTTATAAAAATAGCACAAAATTCGACAAAAATAGTAATGGGTACGTTGCATGTAGATCTAGGGTTACAGCTATCAATATAAAATTTAAGTTGTAATTATTTAATAAAGCAAAAAAAACAAAGAGTATATTGACAATTACAACACTGACTTATTAGAGAATTCCGCACAACTTTTCTGTCTAGGGCACGCGAAAATGGCTTTTAGTTAGATGATTGATAGGTCATGCTTTTATGATTTAAGCTATCAGATTTCAAAGTTTAAAACTTCTCACAGTTTGGCCCAGTCGCTGTAAAAGATGTACTTGGACGTCAGTGTAATCGAGTAGCACTGAGAGCGGTAATCTTTGTACAAGACTTTCCTATTTGTTCCGTCTGTGTTCATCACTTCGATTGTCTTGCTCCCGGCATCGCAGAAGTACACGAGCCCCGCTGGGTACACAGATACACATTTCAAATAAGATAAAATGTTGTTGAATGATCAAAGATACGCTTGGTCATAACGAACTAAACAGAATAATTTATAATGGGCATTAGCATTAATCAAGTTATGATTTTAAAAAATATTTAAAATGATGCATCTGGAAATTAAAGGTCGTTAAAATATTTATTTTTCTCTCCTTAACGTCAAAAATAATTTCCTTAGACTTGTTAATATTCTCAGTACAAACTTCAATTATCACTCAAAAAAAAAAACAGGATCTTATCGAACAACAAACTAAATTCAAATCTATTACTCGGTCCGTTTGAAAACTTATTGTGTTGGCAGACTACAAGATCGTCGTATAATCACATGCGTTTTACCGTTAGCGTCCACTGCAATACCATTGGGCAGATCCAGGTTTACGTTTAGAATGGTTTGCCTGTTTGTCCCGTCATAGTTGGATCTCTCAATTTTTGCCGGGCTTCCACAGTCTGTCCAGTAGACCAACCTTGGGTAAAGGGAGCGAAAATCGCATGGATTATTTATTAAAAAAAAAAAATTTTTAAAGGAATTTTTTACAGAAATGATACCTATTAAAACAATATGGTATTAAACGTTTGATAGAGATGTAACGAAACTAAACAAATAAATGAAGCAATAAATTTGTAGTTAATGTATTCCAACGACAAAACTTGTATACGAGAATTTCGATTAATTATCATTTATTGAGAAATAAATTAAAAGCGTGCTTAAACCGCATTTCCCAATGTTAATAAGAATCAATAAAATTCATATTGTTATTAACATGAGATAGCTGTTTTTTTTTACACATACGCTTGAGAAATGATAATTATTGCAAGTGTTAAACGTATTCTAATACTAAAATCTTAGTTTAGCAATGCGTTTAACAACCATCTTAAAATTAATATGTGCAATGCGCTAAAACATTGTCGTTATTAGAATCAATTATAAAGTTTATCAGTGTATGTATTGTTTTGTTTTTTTTGCACAAGCTTTATAAATATATTCTTGGCAACTCTTACCATGTCTTCTTATCTAGAGCGACCCCCTTGGGCTTTCCGATTACCGTGCTGACATTCTTGATGACCGTCCCATCTGGGGTGATAGACACGACTGACCCGTGGCCAGAGTCGGTGTAAAACAAGAGGTTTCTGTCCATGTCAACGGCTAACCCGTCTATAATACTCCCTGGATTGGAAAAACAAACAACAAACAGCAACATTACCGTTTATATAGAGCACAAAACAGTAAAATATGGAAATATTTTTTAACTATACATGGAATTTAATATTTTTATAGCTTAGAAATAATTTTAATACTATTTGGCCTTTTTAATCTTTTAAAACTGTGTACGGGACTTACTCAATTAATGAGACAATGGCCTTTAAAAATAGTCGTTTAGCGCTGAGACATTATAGTTTGGTTATTAGACAAACCTGTTGGTATGGCTGAGCCAAACGTTAGTTCGGTTATTAGACAAACCTGTTGGTATGGCTGAGCCAAACGTTCTGACAATACTGCCCCTGTGATTGGCCACGTAAATGTCTGATGTCCCGTTTAGACCGTCCGAGAAATAAATGGTCTGATCTTTTGGGGAGTAGGTGATGGCCACGGGTATCAGTGGTACAGTCATGGGAGCAATGGCGAAACTGTGGAGGGACAATGTTACAATACTGGTAATACATTTAGTGGAGTGTGCATGTTACAATACTGGTAATACATTAGTGGGGTGGGAATGTTACAATACTGGTAATACATTAGCGGATGTGAATGTTACAATACTAGTACTGAATTAGTGGAGTGTGAACTTTACGACACTGGTATTAAATTGGTGGAACGTTGAAGTTGAAATAATAGTAATAAGTTAGTGGAGTGTGGATTTAACTCCACTAATATTCAACTATCAGAATGTTGTTGTAACAATTTTCATTCTGTGAAGTTTGAATGTTACGAAAATCAAGCTAATTATTTCTTAAATAGGTTTTTATATTTTTAAATTAAAAAAACACACAAAAACATTATGTTTTTTTAGCGTTGGGTCAGCCTGACGTAAACGCAGTTTGATTGGAACATGATTTGTTTCATTGTAGCTGATCCTAAATTTTATGATTTTTAGAAATTTAGTATTGCTAACACATTGTCACATACAAGATTTGATTTAATCTAAGGTAATTAAAGTGAAGCCGAGGAGCTTCTGCAATGTTCCAGAGTGGTTTAGACTCATTAACGTTAGAAGACAGCTTATTGGGAAACAATGTGTAAGGCGCAATGATATTCACTATCCTTATACATAACAGACTATTGACATCTAGAAGCTTTGCACTGAACAAGATACGAGACAAACATTATAACATATCTGGCGGCATCTCCCTAGATGCGTGAAGCGCGAAGTGAAGACAACAAAAGATCATTGAGTACATCCTTGCACATCTTTTAGCAGTCGAGAAAACCATATGAACAAATAGGAATGGACAATAGAGCAAGGCTGAACAAAAATGCGCAACTTTTTATTTTTTGACTTAAATCGGCAAATAATCCAAAGTGAAGCATTGCTAACTATGGTATGTGTGGGACAGACACAAACAATATAATAAAAACATACACTTAGAAGGTCTTACCCAGTCATTAATATGAGCTTTATATCCATTTATTGAACCATACAAAATGACATACATAAAATGTCTATGTTAAAATATATGACAGTCACTTTACGGGGACAAATTTTTTTTGTCTAAAAAATGAACGTATTTATTAAAGAGATAAAATACGTAAACAAAATGTTTTAATATTTCACCTCGCAGTCTATATCAGCTTGTCCATATTGAAAATTAAAATACATTCTAAAATAAATAGTAAATAAGAAAAAGTATTTTTACCTGGACGTTTTCTGGTCAACTTTGACCAATTGTCCATCGTAGACGTCATAAAATATCACAAAATTGTCGAATGTCGGGTCTGTAAAAAGAAATACACACCGTTTGAAGAAATATACAAAATTTACTTTTTATAGCTGTATTTCATGGCATGTTGTTATATTAATTATATAATTATATGATATAAAACTAAAATTACTCATGTCATGAACTTCTAAGTACTGATCTGTGAAGTGCATGATATAATCAACAATATATTCATTATTATTTAAACTAATTTGATGAAACTAAATGCAACAGTCAAGACTAAGTCTCAAACTGTGGAGAGACGGCCTCACCCGGTACACCCGCTTGTTGGGGCTGCTCACACATGACACCAGCCAGCCCATTCCGAGAACAGTTGTGAACGTTCCAGTTTTTTGGCGCGATCCCACATTTGGCGATGTGGTCCTCAGTTCCTGTGCACTGCACGACATCCAGTGAGTTCAGGCCGTAGCCCCTGCCAGTGGCCTGCTGATTGGTCACCTGAGCCTTGGCCTTTGTTCTGGACATGAGGGGAGACAACCAATGAACAATGTACCAAGAAACTCTAAGTTGAAAAATCTAAATTTATCCTATTACAGAAGTTCCTTTTAAATAAGAGGATATTTTAGCCCTATGCTTATGCATGGCTTATGTATTGTCTTGCGATTTTATTAGATTTTAAAATGCCCCTAATGTGGTTTTTTAACTGGTTTGATCAGACAAAAAAATTACACGCCCTAATATCAACTATGACACACGTTATGGTCTATGGGCCATGTTGACTTGTACCCACCTGACTCAAGGAAATTTATGGTGTTATAACGTAATATAATACCTGAATTATTAGGTGCAACGTAACATGAAAATAAATTTACAAATGATAATAAGATTAGTAGTACACAAATACAGGACAACAAGATTAGTTATACACAAATACAGGACATACATATATCTGATAACAACAAGACTAGCAGTACACAAAAATACAGAACATACATATGTCTGATGACAACGAGATTAGCAGTACACAAATACAGGACATACATAAGTCTGATGACAACGAGATTAGCAGTACATAAATACAGGACATACATAAGTCTGATGACCACGAGATTAGCAGTACACAAATACAGGACATGCATAAGTCTGATGACAACAAGACTAACAGTACACAAATACAGGACATACATAAGTCTGATGACAACAAGACTAATAGTACACAAATACAGGACATACATAAGTCTGATGACAACAATCCACAAAACAACAACTAGGGATGAGATTTGTGATTAAATAACTATGCCCAAGAATGCACCAGTATAATTGTTAGAAGCAATGTTTTAGATTTTCGAACATCAGAGGGAGCGAATGAAAAACACACGGTTTAGTCTCTTTTAGAGAATAAATTCATTATAATTCTTAAACCACAAAATCCATCTACCCATCAAATCCATCCATCATATCCATCCATCTATCCCTCATATCCATCTACCTATCAAATCCAAGCATGCCACACACAACTGTAGCATCTCTGTCATCCCAGGCGTCGTCACATATTTTCCCCCACTGGCCATTGGCATAGAACTCAACTTGACCACTGGTCCAGTCACTGGTCCCCATCAGACGCACGAAGACTTCACTTGGGTCAAATATGGACGGGGACTGAGTGGCGGTACCTGAAAGTTTTTAATTAAAAAAAAAATATTATGTAATAGACACTTTGAAACTCTAATGCCAAAATTTATCAGAAATTGATCTAAACTTCAAAATAGAGCCACACATTTTTTATACTGCAGGTATATAAAAAAAAGTTACAGTTTATAGAAGGTTTTAGGTTTCATATAAACAAGTAATATTCAAAATAAAGCAACGTAATATCGATTCCATAAATTAAATCTGCGAACATCTGTTCAGGAGCCGTAGAATATCTAACCACAAAACCACATAATCTTCCAAAGTATGAGCGCTTTCTGAAGTTTCATGAGAAAAGTTTGCAGTGCAATTCTCCAACAGCATATCTATTTCATAATGACTTTATAAACTTTCTGGTTAAAAAGCCCCACGTCAAATGTCCACCAATCAGGTTGATAGTACCACGCAATCTTTGCAGCTTTTTTTCTGGCTTTGACTATGAAGATGCCGCTATGATTTCTATATCAAAAAGGGACACCGTATTTTGCATCAGTAATTAGGACTAACTGTACTGTTAAAATCTGTAAGAAAACAACTGAGATACAAATGGTTTATTATTAACATAATCACTAACTGTGTGGATGCTGGTTGAAGCAACTAAAAGAACCACGGAGAATAATTTAGTAAACCGTGAAACTTTCTAAATGTTAGGGAAATAATAATAAAACTTGGAATGTACCTGGAATGTCGGTGTTGTATCTGCTGTGTAGACGAATGTCCATTAGTTTATTAGAGACTGGGGGTCCGACATACTGCAGCCCTGAGCCGTCCACGTAGACTTTCATAGGAGCCCTGGAGATGGAGGAAGTCCGATGACGTAAGTTATACGACAACCTTGGCTTGCACGCAAACTTTAGTATGACAATCGTAACCTCCACGCAAACTTTAGTAGGACAATCGTAACCTCCACGCAAACTTTAGTATGACAATCGTATCCTCCACTCAAACTTTAGTAGGACAATCGTAACCTCCACGCAAACTTTAGTATGACAATCGTATCCTCCACGCAAACTTTAGTAGGACAATCGTAACCTGCACTCAAACTTTAGTATGACAATCGTAACCTGCACTCAAACTTTAGTAGGACAATCATATCCTCAATGCAGATCACAAAGTGAGAGACATGTTTGCTGGTCTAAACTCTCGTTTTGAGATATATTTAGGTCCAGTTTATGCTCCCCAAAACAGCTGGTACTAAATGTTTTACTAAACTTGTTGTTGATATCTGACTGCATTGTGTTGTTAAAGAAAATTTTAAACATTTATTTCATTTTGTAGGTCAATGAATCCAAATGAGGGATTTAAAATATACCTGTAAAATGATAAACGTCTTATATATATATATATATATATATATATATCTATGATGCGCTACTAACATTTTTTTAAAAATAAAAATATTTTAATGAAAACTGAGATTCTGCTACAAAAATACTATCTGTTTTAGAATCAAACATGCGCTACTACAACGTACTCTGTTTGAGAATCACACACAAGCTATTAATACAAATGGCGTATCTCGGATTTTATTAAACTTTTCTAAGTTTTAAAATCTAACATTAGCTATTACAATGCCCTTAGTTTCAGAATACATCTTCACCTATCACAATACCCCTTGTTCCAGTCAGTAAAGTAAAGATATCACAATACCCCTTGTTCCAGTCAGTAAAGTAAAGATATCACAATACCCCTTGTTCCAATCAGTAAAGTAAAGATATCACAATACCCCTTGTTTCAGTCAGTAAAGTAAAGATATCACAATACACCTTGTTTCAGTCAGTAAAGTACAGATATCACAATACCCCTTGTTTCAGTCAGTAAAGTACAGATATCACAATACCCCTTGTTCCAATCAGTAAAGTAAAAATATCACAATACCCCTTGTTTCAGTCAGTAAAGTACAGATATCACAATACCCCTTGTTTCAGTCAGTAAAGTACAGATATCACAATACCCCTTGTTTCAATCAGTAAAGTAAAGATATCACAATACCCCTTGTTTCAGTCAGTAAAGTACAGATATCACAATACCCCTTGTTTCAGTCAGTAAAGTACAGATATCACAATACCCCTTGTTCCAATCAGTAAAGTAAAGATATCACAATACCCCTTGTTCCAATCAGTAAAGTAAAGATATCACAATACCCTTTGCTCCAGTCCGTAAAGTAATAATATCACAATACCCTTTGCTCCAGTCCGTAAAGTAAAGGAATTTGTCGAACTGGTCAATGGAGTAGAACTGGGCACTGGAGTCTTGATGTAAGAGTTTTCTGTTGTTTCCTTGAAGGTCAAGGCTTTCAATGGTCCCAAGGCCGCTGTCCACAAAAAATAGAAGGTGTCCTAATGGTGGAAGAATAGTTCAGGAATGACGTCACTATAAAGGTATTTCAGACCAACTATGATTATGTTGGATTAAATTTGATAAATCCTTTCCATTAAACATCATCATCACGTTATGTTGATCTATAATAACCAATCAAGTAATGATTAATTCATTATTTTGTAAATTGTAGGCGAAATAGAAAAAATGAAATAGCTGAAATAATTTTTATATTTGTATCTAAAACTGAATGGATCAAAACTTGGTGGAGAGCAAAACTCCTGTGAGACTTAAAAGAATCAGTTATTAATGTGTCAACCAAAAGCTGGATACCAAAGTAATAATGTTGTAAGGAGTACATATACTTTCAAAAACTGAAATAGTATTTGCAGAATTATTCCCTAAATAAATAGTGCATTTTGAAGGGTACAGAGAATATAAATAAAATATACAAATACAGGGAATCTCTCTTAGCGAGCATAATTAATTCCCGAATCATACTCGTTAAACGAAACAATTTTTAACATGCAATGTAAAATAAGATTATGGGTTCCTTGCAGACACAATACTCATTTTTCAAAATGTTTATTATATATTATTCAAATAATATTAGACTACTTATGATTTATTACGGAGTGTAACAACTTAGAATACAATTTAGATTTGAAACTAAAAAAAAACATAGTTAAAATATGCATTTATGACAAATAATTAATCCTTTGTAACTAGAAAACCGTTTAAAGATTTTTGTTTTTGCCGACGCTGCAAAATTTGACGAAAGTGTGTCCTAAACATTTCGTAGTCATTCTTGACACTCCATTTGAAGCATCCATCTCCTAAATTTGTGTATTTGTTTTCGAGAGTAGTGAAGATCGTTTATGTTGACCGATTTTATGTGCGTGCTAGATTTTCCACGCTCACACCTGTTCTCGTTTTACAATGATTTTACGTTTCATTTCATCAGTTATTTTTTTTCCTCCTCTCTTATGATTGTCTTCAAGTGATTCTTCTTCAAAGACATTTTAGCAAGGATTATTACACTTCGCACACAGAAAAATTACAAATACTGTCTGAATACAAAATTTATAAAAACTGTTGATCACACACGAAAACAATATGCTAAAGAACAAACTACTAAACACAAACTAATGCATCAGCTGGGAAGTCCCGGCTCACACATGAATGTCAAGAGACAGGGACTTGTTCTTTCTGTGTAACTCGTTATTTGAAATGCCGCTCGTTAAGAGAAAACTTCATCACATTTTTTGCTTGTTTTGCAAATTACTCGTATTATGAGCAATTCCACTATGTTAAAATACAAGTGTAAAATTTTTTTAAGGAAAAAAAAACAAAATGTTTGGAAATTTTGGTTACCGTATACAAGGCTTAACTTACGTTAGGCTTATCTAACATAAGATTATCTGACATTAGCTTATCTAAAATAAAGTAAGCTTATCTGACATTAGGCTTATCTCATATCAAGCCTTTTTAGGATTATAAGGCTTTTTCTAAATTAGGCCGTTCAAATATTAGGCTAATCTAACTTTAAATTATCTTAACTTAATGTACAAATTAAGGCTAAATGTATTCAAAGTGATTTAATATTTCAGACGAGAAAATTAGCTCGGCTTTCAACTTTACTTTTTTGTGTTTTGTTTTGTTGACCTACTTTGGTAATCAATGGTGAGTGCGTTCGGAGTTTTAAGATTGGTGTTGACCAGCATCTTCCTGTTGGTTCCATCGTAGTTAGCAGATTCTATCTTCGGAGTTTCGCCCAGATCAGTCCAGTATAGTGTTCTGAATATAATGGGCAGAGGGGGTTCTTATCAACAACGAATACAGTATTTTCTATTTAATTAAATAAACTAATTGACATTTTATATTTCGAAATACATTTTAAAAACTATCACAACAATTAAATAATTTTTAAAACATTTACCTATTAAGTTGATAAAGTAAAGATATTTAAGTCTATTTTCTAATCGTATGAAGTATATATAGCTCAGTGTTCCTCAAACATTTTTTGGGTAACGATTAACGACACAATAATAATATTCGAGAATTTTCGGGATACAAAAAATAATAAAAACTTATTTTATTAAAAAGTTAACATTTTTAAAAACATATTATAGTGATTTATATTACTATGATATATCAATGTGATGGTTGTGCATGCTTAAGGGAACACATCATATTTCATCGGGGTTGAAAAGTTGAAAAGCAAACGCCCAACACATCATCGACTGTAAGGAGTTTCTTTCGTTTCTTGGACTTGATTTCAGTTAATGCCAAAAGGCCAAGTTCACAGAACCAAGATGATGAAAATGGCAAAAGAGTTTTAAATGCTTTCCGACTAACTAAAGAATAGACTTTCATGATTGCCAGTCAGAATTCTTCGAAAGTCGTGTTGGTGAAAGCTGTTTGATAGAATTTGTTGTGTCGTAATTCGATCAGTTGCTCCTCCTCTTCGGTCGTCAAATTGACTTCTTCACTGACTGCAAACAGATTGATCACCCGAGCAAATTCGTCGATGTCCAGTGATTGAAAATAATGTTGAAGAGACGATTGAAGTTGACTTATAGTGTTTAAAATTTCATTACCTACTAACCCTATTTGCTTCTTATATTGAATTGTGACAGCAGTTGGAAAACAGTCGAATATTCCTTTCGATATTTTACTTATCCACAATGTCAATTTCTCAAAAAAGGATTTCAACTTGATGGTGATGCAATGATGTTCTCAGATGGTCCTTGAAGACTTAAGATAATGAACTCAGTTTATCGAGTAAATCGGAAAGAAAGTTAACCTTAAATCACCGGATTTGGTCATATAGTTGGAATTCAAAATTTTGATCTTTAGTTTCAAAGTTTCAAGGAAAGAAATCGCTTCTATTTTGAAATGTACAAGTCTGTCAAGAATTTTTCCTATTGAAAGCCAGCGAACCTACGTATGATACAGCAGACACTTGTAATCGGAGTCCATTTCCTCTCAAAGTTGTGCATAGAGTCGGGATTTGAGTAGTCGAGGCCTGATAAAGTTCACTGCTTGAACAACCTGGGTCAGGATGGAATGTACATCTTTGGGCAATGATTTAGAAACGAGACTTTCTCTATGAATCATGCAGTGGACGGTGACGATAGTGGGATTTTGTTGAAGCGCAAGAGTTACACAACCTTTAACTTTTCCCTTGCATTTAAGGACTTCCAAAGGTGTAAATGCCAAAGCAGTTTCCACAATTCAAGTTGAATAGCAAAATATACTCCTTAACCATCTTGTAAATGTCGCTGCCATTTGTAGTACCAGTCAAACTTCTGCAGAATTAGAATTCGTTCACAAATTTTACGTCTTTGATGAAGCAAACATTTTTTGTTTTGCTTTATTCTAAAATTTCGTAATAACTTCAGAGCTAAGAACCCTAGCAATTTTAAATATCTTAACTAAATCTTGAAACACAACTGGAAATCTCCCACGACACACTAATGTGTCACGACACACGAATTGAGAAACTGTTATAGCTGCTAGATATTTCCAAAGGCTTACTTTGGGGAGAAAGGCTAATTTTTTTATGGATCGAGTTCCTTAATTTGTATCTGAATAAAGAGCCATAATATGTATCCGGATAAAGAGCCTTACTTTATATCCGGATAAAGAGCCTTACTTTGTATCACGATAAAGAGCCTTACTTTGTATCCGGATAAAGAGCCTTACTTTGTATCCGGATAAAGAGCCTTACTTTGTATCCGGATAAAGAGCCTTACTTTGTATCTGGACAGAGAGCCTTACTTTGTATCCGGACAGAGAGCCTTACTTTGTATCCGGACAGAGAGCCAGTCCCCGTGGAGTGTCCGTCCCTGTAGTGATGACGTTCTGAAAGTCGCCGCCATCCAAGTTCATAGAGGAGATCAAGTTGAGGGACTTGTCCGTGTAGAAGAGCAGACGATTGATGGGGTCAATTTTAACGTTATCTGGTTTGGAATCTGTTGAAAACAACAACCAGTAATCAAAGTATTGGTCTCTCTAGAACCTCAACACTGCTGGTGTGTACATACGGTGGAAATCTGGTGTCCAACTAGTGTACAGACGTACAACAGATGTACACCAGATGTCCACTAGATGTACACCAGATGTCCACTAGATGTACACCAGATGTCCACTAGATGTACACCAGATGTCCACCAGATGTACATTAGATGTCCACTAGACGTACACCAGATGTCCACTAGATGTCCACCAGATGTACACCAGATGTCCACTAGATGTACACCAGAAGTGCACTAGATCTACACCAGATGTCCAATAGATGTACACCAGATTTCCACTAGATGTACACCAGATGACCACTAGATGTAAACCAGATATTTACCAGTTTATACCAGATATACACCAGATGTACACATATGACACCATGCTGCAGGCTTATTCTTTAAAGAATTGAAAACTTGGATTTAACGTCCTTGACCTGATATATTATGTTAATTTTTTTACCATCTTTAATTTAATATTTATATTTAAAAAAGAGTCATTCGCTTTAAATTTCCTGACCTGGCCTACAAAGTTTATTTGTCTATGGCTGGACCCATCTTACGTTTCTATTTGTTCAACATTTCTGTCTTGATCTAGTAAGTTATTTGTTTAAATTGTCATTACTTTAACACAAGTATTTACCTAAAATCCATGACTTGATCTAATTAAGTTCTACCTTTCACACCCCTGCCTTGACCTACTTAAGTGCAACTGTTTCACACCCCTGCCTTGACCTACTTAAGTGCAACTGTTTCACACCCCTGCTGTTGAATACCTCCCCGCTATAATTTTAGAACCTTTGCATATTTGAGAACCGTTGAGGGTAGGAGTAGGTCCATCAACGCAAAAGGGACGCTGTCCTTGAGATGGACAAAGATCCATGATGGACCATGGAATATTACATAGTATTAGTAATAGGTTAGGACGTGGAAGTTGGCCGAACGTTCTCGAAGTCATGCATGTCAGCGCGCGATAAACAGTTGGTACACGCCACTGACCAATCAGATGAGAACGGTCCGCTGACCCACGCGAGGCCATGGGTCTTTAAATACTGTAGCCAAACCTTACAGCAGCCTCTCTCTCAGAATAGTCGTAGTACACCAGGTCTGCGGTGTGACGGGCGAATAAGATTTGAGCCTAGCTGAAAGTTTGTTTCAGGTTTGAGTTACCTAGACTTAGAATAGTCAAATGTATTTGGATTTGTATAGGTATTTATTATAGGTATTGATATGCTTTGATATGTTATTACTATCATTGGTTTAATTATTCGATATTGTTGTTTCAGCTAGTTAGTGAAAGTTAGAAGGAGTTAGAAGACCATTGGGCTACAATCTCAGACAGGAGATTTGGAGCGAAGAAGGGGACAAGGTGGCCTTGCCTTCACACATGAGAACCCTTGCAGTCAGTGACCAAGCGGCCGACTGCCAATCATACTGACCACGGGACAGGACTGCACTACGCCTGATTGGCCAGACCGGAGCATAGCAGTTCAACCAGTCCCCTTGGCCACGCCCATTCCATGAGGGAAGTTGGGCATAGTAATGAGCTAATTGTATCATTGTAACGACGTAGATATCTTAATTTAGTATATGTTTATTTACTGATGTACCATATATATATATATCTGTATATAATGTATTAAATATTTTATCTCTATTATTTTATATACACAGAGGCTTCTGTTTATTATTTGTATGGTCTTAATATAGTTATAAAGTAACCAGTGGAAACCCTAGACATAGTATTCAACATTGTGGGCCCGTTCTATATTCAACAGTCGGGTCCCAATATTCAACATTAGGGGCTCTGCGTTTGTGCGAGCACCTAGTATTCAACACCAGCCTTGACCTACTTAAGTCCAACTGTTTCACACCCCTGCCTTGACCTAATTAAGTTCAACTGTTTCACACCCCTGCCTTGACCTAATAAAGTCCAACTGTTTCACACCCCTGCCTTGACCTAATAAATTCCAACTGTTTCACACCCCTGCCTTGACCTACTTAAGTTCAACTGTTTCACACCCCTGCCTTGACCTAATTAAGTCCAACTGTTTCACACCCCTGCCTTGACCTGATTAAGTTCAACTGTTTCACACCCCTGCCTTGACCTACTTAAGTCCAACTGTTTCACACCCCTGTCTTGACCTACTTAAGTTCAAATGTTTCACACCCCTGTCTTGACCTACTTAAGTTCAAATGTTTCACACCCTTGTCTTGACCTACTTAAGTCCAACTGTTTCACACCCCTGCCTTGTCCTACTTAAGTTCAACTGTTTCACACCCCTGCCTGGACCTACTTAAGTTCAACTGTTTCACACCCTGCCTTGACCTACTTAAGTTCAACTGTTTCACGTTCCTGATGTCGGTGCCGTCAAACCTCATGCTGTTGATCTGCTGGTAACTCTCGTCGGGGAAGTAGATCCTCTCCTCCGTCGGGTCGTAGTCAAAGCTGCCCGGGTTGTAGATGCCCTCCAGCCGGACGTAGCTGTATGAGGTGGTCCTCACGTCCATCCTAATGAAGGTGTTGTTGACTGCATCCACCATGAAAATGGCGCCGTCGTCTGTATCCTCTAAAGTGGGATGGAATGTTCAAAAGTTTTAAGGAAATAAGTTCAACAAAATGTGGGTGAGACTGCAATCAGGCGTATAGATTAGTAGACTTAACAAAACAGCGTACGTTTCGGCAAAGAGCCTTCCTCAAGGAACAAATGGTACACACATATGACAAATATAAAGGAAATAAAAAAGCTCTTACTACGATACTCCTCCGACTATTGCAATCTTTGGTTTTTTATTTCACCGCAGCTTAGTTTTAATTTCTTTATGTTCGTTTTATCGGAAAATATGTTATAACGTTACATATTTCAATTTTAAAAAAATTGTTCAGAGAGTTGTGCAAAGTGGGAAATATACAATTTCAATATATTTATATAACACAAGAAATAGTTTATTGTTTAAATTTGTGTTAGTATTTAATTAACATTTACATATCTAACTGATCCTAGAAAATATATTGTTTATTTTTCTGAATACAATTCTGTATAGATGAACCATTTTTTTAAATCCAAAATAAATGTATATTTGTTAATTGCAATATACAGTTTCAGCGCACGAATAAATTGTTATTTTTAGACAACTCTTCAAAATATGAACAACATAAATGCAAGGCTTGTAAATTATTTGTTAACAATAAAAATCAGCTTTAACACAATATAAAAAATTAAATATATTTAACAAAAATAAATAAATAAATAATATTAAACAATTGGAAATAGCGCAGTGTGACTTTATTAGTACTCTTATTTAGTTATCTTATATGTTACAGACGCTCCTTCTGTACAGAAGATTGTCAAGCACGCTGGTAAGTTCTTACAGACTTGGTACCACTCAAGTTGTAACTTAATTCACTGTGAGTAAAAGTATCTTTTAGTAGACTTACTGAATCATTTAACATCAATCAGCTCCTCAGTTTTAGAAATGTACACTTGTGCGATATCGAAACAAATTATTTAATATTTCACTTTCATATCCACTAAAGAATCGAAATAGTAAATAAATGAGCACAAATAGACTAGCATAAATCTAGGTATCAAGCACTAGATAATAACCTAAAGCTAGGTATCCAAAATAAGTTACTAACAAAAATCTAGGTATCCAACACTAGATACTGACATAAATCTAATTATCCAACACTAGTTACTAACATAAATCTAGGTACCCAACACTAGACGCACTTCTTCCGAGTACCTATAATCAAATATGTCAAGTGCGTCGATAGTTTTAGAAAGTACCCACCTGACGAGCATGTCACAGCGGCGTCCTTTGTTTCCCCACAACTGTGGCTCCCCAGGGGCCCGTGTCCACAGTCGGCGAGGCTGTCCTCAAGACCCAAGCACTCAACATTGGGCAGTAGCGTCTGGACGTTGGCACTGAGGGTGCTGGCATTCTTAGCTGTTGCCCCTTCCCTGGTAAAAACGAAGACATTCACGCAATAATCTTCTGTACAGATAACATATAACGTATGTAACATATAAGATAAATCTTTATCTCTTGGTACAATTAAACTCTTGCCAGGAGCAGCGGTCTTTTTGTAGAACAAAATAGAGTATGAATATTTGAATATTTGTACTAATTAGGAAATGATATCCTTCAATTTCTATACAATCAAATTAACGTTAAATGATACACACTTGGCTCTCTCAAGATGAAATGCTTATGATGTAAAGAATATTTTTAAAAATAGTTATATTAAAGAATTGACCATTATATTAATCCAAGGGGCTGTAAGTCAAAATAGTTAATTACATAGTCAACTTATGGTTTTTTCCACCAAAAAAGATCTATTGAAATAGTTCATCAAATTTATATCCGCAAATTTTTATCAAGATATGTGTATGATCTATCAAATTTATATCTAACTTAATATTAATTGTAAAGCAAATTTATTGCAAACTATATTTAAACATTATAGCAAATGTATATATAATTCTCTTTAAATAGTAAAGAAAACTAATATTAAGAACTCTAATTAGATGGTACAGCTAATTGATAGACAGTGTGCAGTAGTTATTCAATTAAAATAGTAAACAGTTACGACATCGTCATTACAAATAATCTAAATATTTTATGTTTAAATAACATGCAATCATGGCAGTTACTCTTAATCGAAAGTAAAGACTTAATTAAAAACACAGCAACTAGATACAAATTAGCCATATTAACTTGCTAACTCACTAATTTACTATCAAACTAACGAACCCAAGAAAGCCCAACATCCTGCAGGCAACCCTGGCATCGTTGTCAGTCCAGTCACTGTCACAGATGGTCCCCCAACGGTTGTTGTAGAAGACCTCAATGGTCCCCTCGTAGTTGTTCTTGTTGAGCTCAGGGAGCAAGCGAACTGCCAGCCAGGAGGCGTACTGTGGCGTGTCAGGCGCCCTGGCTAGGAGAGACAGATTGTCGGACACAATGTGAAAAAGGTTTCTTTTTTTCTAATGGTATGATGTTTATTCAGGGCCGTCTTAACGCATAGGCCCGTTTGGCATTTTCCCAGGGGCTTACGAGCATAGGGGCTACATGTGAATATGTTTATTTATATATATTATGTATATTTATTTTGTATTTCTGGGGGAGGGGGGCCGCACTATTTCTTTGCCCAGGGGCCCAACACTATTTCTTTGCCCAGGGGCCCAACACTATTTCTTTGCCCAGGGGCCCAACACTATTTCTTTGCCCAGGGGCCCAAACACTATTTCTTTGCCCAGGGGCCCAAGCACTATTTCTTTGCCCAGGGGCCCAAACACTATTTCTTTGCCCAGGGGCCCCAACACTATTTCTATGCCCAGGGGCCCAAACACTATTTTTTTGCCCAGGGGCCCAAACACTATTTCTTTTCCCAGGGGCCCAACACTATTTCTTTGCCCAGGGGCCCAACACTATTTCTTTGCCCAGGGGCCCAACACTATTTCTTTGCCCAGGGGCTCAAAAGGGTGTCAAGACGGCTCTGTGTTTTTTAGTTACTTCACCGCGAATTTAGTTCCAATGATAAAATGATAGCCCGACTGCTGGCCCAATTTTAATTACAGGAACAAACGAAATCATTTTTGACTAAAGTTAAAATAAAGTAAAGCTTATTAGCCTACATACATTTTTGACGTGAGTTTTAATAAAATTTGATAATATTTAAGGTTGTAAACCGTTTTTTTTTTATTAATGTCTTGATTTAGGTATAAATACATATTTTTTAAAGTTAACAATGTCAAAGTATTATTTTGAAGGCCGGAACATTTTCACAACGTTAGCAGCACATTATCTTATCTTATCTATTACAGACGCTCCTTCTATATAGAAGATTATTGCGTTCTACGTTTATCTATGGTTTATGTATAGTCCTGGACTCTTATTAGAGTTGAAAATGATGATAAAGTGTTGGCTTTCCTGGTTTCCTCAAGCAACCCATTCGATGCCCGAATACCGGACAGGAAGAAAGAAAACTTGTATGAGTTTGCTCTTGCATACGGAATAAGAAAGGTGTTTTTTTTTATCGATATGCCTTTCTGGCGGTTGTATTAGGTTATATTTGTGCGTTTCAGTCAAACCTCTTATAACGAGTTTAGTTTGCTCCAGAGTTAAGTGAAACACTCGTTATACGAAACAATTTATCCCATACAGATCAATGTAAAATACTATAATCCGTTCCGTGATTAATAAAAATAATGCTCATTTTTCAAAAAAAAAATGTATTAATATTTATTCGAATAAAATTACTTATGAAATGTTAAAACGTGAAACAAATAGAATACAATTTAGATTAGAAACAAAAAATCTAAAGTAAAATATGAATTAATGACAAATTATTATTCCTTTTTAACAAGAAAACTGTCAAAAGACATTTGTTTTTGCCGAAGCTTCAAAATTTGACGAAAATGTGTCGTAACAGTTTCGTAGACAATCTCGACACTCCATTTGAAGCATCCATCTCCTTAATTCTTCTTGAGAATAGTGCAGATCGCTGATGTTGGCAGATCGCTGATGTTAGCCGATTGTTGATGTTGGCCGATTGTTGATGTTGGCCGATCGTTGATGTTGGCCGATTGTTGATGTTGGCCGATTGTTGATGTTGGCCGATTGTAGTTGTCCGCTAGATACCTTGTTGTCGCTTTTCAAAGGTTTTTCGTTTCATTTCAACAGTCATTTTTTTTCTCTCTTATGATTGTCTTCTCGATTTTTCTTGGAAGACATTTAAGCACAGATTTTTACGCTTTGCACATAGAAAAATTACGAAGACTGTCTGAATAAAAATGTGTAAAAACGGTTGTTCACACACAAACACAATACGCGAACAGACGGAGTGCTTAAAGCAGAATAATACATCGGGGAGGAAGTACCAGCTCACAAAAGAATTTTCAGGAAAAGGGGACCTTTCCTTTCTGCGTCACTTGTTTTGCGAATCTTTGTTCGGTAAGGGAACAATCGGAACAACTTTTTCCAAAAACAATATCCGCGTTATGCGAAAAAAAAAACAACTCGTTATGAAAGGAACTCGTTATAAGAGGTTTGGCTGAATTTCCTAATTAGAATTAATTGCGTTATTAATTATTATTACTTTGCTATTTGTTCTTTTTTGCTTCTATCCTCCCCTGTTTCAAGGTTTAATGATTTAAACTTACTTGTGAGGGCGCAGTTGAATCCACGGTTGCAGTTGTCGAACGTGCAGCACTGTTTGCAGGCCACTTCTCGTCTCGTCCTGTTGTGAGATGTTACCACGGTCTCATCGCTACTTCTCCCAACGAAGGGATCATTTGTGTCTTGTTTGGTGCAGTCACCTGCCTGGAAGTATGCAGCGAGTTTTTAACAGGAGAAAACATAAACATGAACAGCACTAGCAAAACATTCATGTAACTAGACAAATATTAGTGCAACTAGACAAACATTGGTGTAACTAAACAAACATTGTTGTAACTAGACAAACATTGGTGTAACTAGACAACCATTGGTGTAACTAGACGAACATTGATGTAACTAGACAACCATTGGTGTAACTAGACAATCATTGGTGTAACTAGACAAACATTGGGTCATCTTATTGATGTCCTGTTATTGATGTCCTGTTATTGATGTCCTGTTATTGATGTCCTGTTATTGGTGTCCTGTTATTGATGTCCTGTTATTGATGTCCTGTTATTGGTGTCCTGTTATTGATGTCCTGTTATTGATGGCATGTTATTGGTGTCCTCTTATTGGTGTCCTGTTATTGGTGTCCTGTTATTGGTGTCCTGCTATTGATGTCCTGTTATTGATGTCCTGTTATTGGTGTCCTGTTATTGATGTCCTGTTATTGGTGTCCTGTTATTGGTGTCCTGTTATTGATGTCCTGTTATTGATGGCATGTTATTGGTGTCCTGCTATTGATGTCCTACCATCACTACAATAACTCACCTCCCATGTTTCACATCCCATATTAAAATATGATCCAAGCGTTCCTTCTTGTATCCTTTCTGTGAAGCATTGCTGAAAACAAGGGCAATAACAACAGTAACCAAAACTAATTATTGCAGTAAATTTTGTTAACGTATTGTGTTGTAAATATTATTGAAGATTTTTTTAATGATAAAAAAGAAAATAATAAAACAGTTAACTTTCAACTAAGAATTTTTGTTATTATCACCTGCTGTTAAGTTGAATACTATTTGCAAAAATGTTTTTAAAAAATAATTAGCATAGTTCATACGTAATGACGTTAGTGACTAAATAGAGGCTTAAATTTAGAGTGAAGTCCGATTGTTGGAAAAAATATAGACGTTAATAGATAGAAAAGAGTTAATTTGAAAACGTGCATAAAAGAAAAGTGCTAGCTTAAAAAACATTACAAGACTATTAAAACAATTTATTGATTAAATCTGTATATAAACAATATTGTATCAGTGGTGTCAGGGGTGTCAGTGGTGTCAGTGGTGTCAGTGGTGTTAGTGGTGTTAGGGGTGTTAGGGGTGTCAGTGATGTTAGTGGTGTCAGTGGTGTTACTTACACTCATAGGAGGACATAACTCTGTGGTCGCACATGTTAGAGGGTCAGAGATTATACTGCACTTGTAACACGCAAGGGCGGCAACTGATGAGAATTATAAGAGCATGATCTGTAAATCTACATGACATAAAGTCAAAGATGGCTATTTCTTAGTAGTCAATAGTAACAAGTATGTTGTGTTAACTTTATTTCATGTGAACATTCGGGAAAAAGCGTTAGCTATTACATTTCAACCAGACTGTACTTTAATTAAGTTCTTTGCTAGACATTGAATAATAAACATTTAACAATTATTGGTATGGCCAACAGCCTTTATAGATTTGCTATTTTTTCTGTAAGTGTGATTTTTAACAGCAACTACAAAGAAAACAAACTTACCTCCACTTACGATGAATAAGATGATTGAAGTTACAAAAATAACTGAAAAAATTAAACATTTCCTATTAATTTTTTTATTACAATATGGTTTTTTTTATATCACTATCATTATTTCCCACTAGCACCATGAGGTCATAAACTCTCTAAACAAAATTAAACTGCAAATATTTCTGACATTAATGTAATCTTTTCGGTAAAATTAGCAGGTTTAATTTGTTAACTATAGTTTAAAAGGGGGGACACAGTAATTTAAACAATGACAACTAATTTTAATTCATCGTTATATATATATACACGGCCTAAACAATAACAGTGGACAAATGGTTAATCAGATATCTTACCAAACACAAGTTGGCAGTTTACACTAATGTTAGCACCGCATCAATCTCATGATATAATTATAATATTATCATAATGTTAGCACTGTTCAATCAAGTTAAAAAGTTTTAACATCCTCATAATGTTAGCACTTAATCAATCTCGTTATATAGTTATAACATTACCATAATGTTAGCACTCCATCAATCTCGTTATATAATTAAAACATTATCATAATGTTAGCACTCCATCAATCTCGTTATATAATTAAAACATTATCACAATGTTAGCACTCATTCAATCTCGTTATATAGTTATAACATTACCATAATGTTAGCACTCCATCAATCTCGTTATATAATTAAAACATTATCATAATGTTAGCACTCCATCAATCTCGTTATATAATTAAAACATTATCAAGTAGATTCCTAAGAGTCAATGTGTAGGCATATCAAAATTCAATGGAAAAAAATGTGTAATATTTTAAAGAATAGCTTTAAGTCCATCAGTTTTGAAAAATCTTGCCAATCCTACATGTGGAAGAAAATCAGCAGTCCCGAGCCTGCGCTCTTCATGGGGCTTCCCGGAAAACCCCCTCAGCCCTCTGGCCCCCTAAGGGACGTAAAGACTGAGAAGCCCCCCCCCCCGGAGCGGTCGCTGCTACAAGCAGCCGCCTGGGCGTCCAGGGCACTGGGCCGAAAACGCCTCCCACTAAAGTGTGCCTCCCGAGGGAGGTGTGGAATTTCCCTACTGTGACTCGCTATCAACATAGTATCACTTTGGCGCCACCACGGCAAAACTTACGAGTCTATATAGTTTAGATCGCCGCAAAGCGTGGGGATCATCACTGACCTAACTAGGGTTTAAACCCCACCGGAAGGTTTCCTCAGAGCTGGCGACCAAAAGCGTTTCCTAGCGGTACCTTTTGCTATTCCGTACTGGCGCTCCTGGCCCTAAACCGGCACCGCTCAACAGCGTTGCTAGTTAAATGAGGGGGACGAAACGGTCGCTTCGGAGTAACCCGGCCCTCAACGGGTACTTTGGTGCCAGTAAATTAAACGATATCGAGTCATTTTAATCCAAACAATCATACCATACTCACTTAAATTGCACATTGTTGTGTCTGTGTATGGTCCATTGGAATAAGTTAATGGAGTTTTAAAACTGAACTACTTTTTAAACTCTCAAAACGTTATTGTTTAAACAACGCACGCTGGCCCAGTTTTAGTTATCGGTCGGGCACACACAGAGGAAAACAACTAAAAAATGTCATTTTGTGTTTTACTACAAACCTCTTCACTTAAAGGCATCGGGAAAAAAGGGGATAAACAAACATCAACAGCTTCTCCTAATTATAATAGCAGGATGTAATGTACAAAGTTGGAACAATAACACAACAGGCAGTTAAATCTAATTTTGAAATACAATCTCATAGAGAACTCAGACATATTAATCAAAACACTTTGCTCTTTCATTCCCAAATTTTTATTTTTCTCTTTTGGCATTGGGGCGTGGAGTGGGTGACTGAACAAGCAAGAAAAACCAACACACTATCAACATTAAAAACAAAACAATTAAATATTACCAGAAAAGACATGAACCATAATTAAACGTAGGACGCAGCAAGCTGATTTATAGAGAGTGCGCCTGTAATTTATAAGATACGATGGCGCATTGGACCAATGCTGCTATCTTAACACAATAATTATTTATGAAAATTAAAGAGTGGAGTTGATTATCATTACGTCATATTATTATACTGCAGTGTTGTTATGTTAACTATCATAAAGATTTTAGCCCCGCCCCCCACCCCAAACCTTTTCACTACAAAATAAGAACAACACGACACTTTTTCCTGAGCCACTTCATGGCTTAAAGTATGCTGATACGTTTGCAAAGAATGGTCAACTTAGGAAAGACAATACCAATATTTAAAGACATTTGGTGGCCATACCGGTATGTAGATAATATACTGATTGGTGCTATTACTGGTGTAAGGGGAGTAGATCACAAATTCGGTTAACGAAAGAAGGGCTCTTCTTTGCTGGAGTGGCAGTTATAGTTTAATATACCTGTCCCAGGCGTGTTAATCCCTGATGGCTCACTAAGGTTTATAAGATGTACTCGATCACTATTGAATTTAAATTTGATTGGAAAAGATGCCACAAAAAATTAATCTAACATTCACAATGTAAAACGACACTGCGAGTATTTCATTGACTGGTTTCATGATTAAACACAGCACATTGCGGCTTGTACTTATCTCTTAAATTTACTACTTTAAAACGTACTTGGGTATAAAGCTGGACCAAAAACTCCAGATGCATAATCATGTACGTGAATTATGCGCCAAAACCACAGCTAAATTGTCCCTGGTGAAGAAACTGGCTAGCACGAGTTGGGGAGCGGACGCAAGACTACTAAGAGCTCTCTATCTTGGTAGCGTGAGAAGTGCTATTGATTACAGCCTCCCGGTCCAGGCCTTTGCGAGCCGCACGGCTCTAGAGGGCTTGGACCGAATACAGAACCAAGCTCTACGGTTCGTATGTGGGGCGTTACGTACCACACCCACCGCCGCGGTAGAAATAATGTCAAACGTAGAACCACTGGCGATTAGGCGAGAAAAGGCAATCATGACTACGGTGGAGCGATACCGTAGGTTGGAGCATGACGAACCCTGCTACCAACTGCAAGACCGTTGGGTTAAGAGGACAAGACTGAAGAGACCCTCCTTTATGGACGCGGTCCACGAACTTGAAGACTCAGTCCCCCTACCCAAGCTCAGGGAACGAATGAAACTGGTCCCTGCTCGAGGACCACATGAAAGCCTTGACCCGCCTGATATACGTCTGACACTGGCAAATACCGCGGTGACACGGGCCAGTCCCGTCGAGCTCCTGCGAGACGAGACTCTGCGCACAATCGAGGCCTATGGAGACAGCGTGGTAAAAGTCTTCACGGACGGCTCACGTCTAAGAGATGGCAAAAGTGGATACGGTGTACTAATTCAATACCCCCAACCAGGGCCGGACAGCGTAGAGCTGTCGGGGCCGTGTGGATCCACGAACAGTAGTCACGAAGCCGAACTGGACGCGATCCACAAGGGTTTGAAGGAAGTACGCCGTCGTCTAGCTAAGAGAAAGAATTTCCCGACTGTCGTGGTCTTCACCGACTCTCGGTTTTCGCTCGAAACCTTGAGTCGAAGCTCTCTGGAGGCCAAGATAGTAAGTGCCATTCTGGATACAGTAGGTGACATCCTAGCACGTGGCGGCAAGGTGGTTCTACAGTACATGGCTGGACACTGCGGCACGGCCCAATCAGACAGGGTCGACACACTGGCCAGGGCAGGCGCAGCCCAGCCCCAACCCGATAAGCCCTTGACCCAACTGGGGGTCAAGTCGTGGCTAAAAGACCATTTCCGAGAGAAATGGCTTGAGGGCTGGAAGAATGGGAATACGGCCAGAAAGGTATACCAGAAACTGCCGCGACCGAGCAAAAGCGATGCCTGGTGGAAACTTGATCGTGGTAGTCAGTCCCTCATAACTAGAATGAGAACTGACCATTGTCCCATACGAAACTACCTATACAAGTTTGACACTAGAAGGGAACTGGCCTGTAGGTTGTGTGGCTACCCGGAGGAAACGGTGACCCATGTGCTAGAGAGTTGCCCCGAGTTGGACGGGGCTTTATTTGGTGAAGTTGCAACACCTGCAGAGGACTACCTCTACGGCGATGCCCGAATGCTGAGGCTCGCCTGCGAAAAATTGAACCGGGTTTTAAGAGCCTAACGGCTCAACCCAACAGAGAATGAACATTCATACTACTTTAAAAATAAATATTGGGGCAAAAATGCAGGCCATTGGTCACAGTGCCCAGTTGGATAAGTGGGAGATTCAGGTAATTAAAAACACGTTTATCTAAAATGACAATTTTATTAATGTAGTATCTGAAGGTAGTTTGATGTACCTCATTATGAGGTAAAGTATTTTAATTGAAAATGAAGTCATTTGTTTACATAAAGAATCAAGTATCAAGTTTACAATTGTTTGGAATGTTTATTAACATGACATAAATCTAAAGTCTCTGATAAATAAAGTTTTGAATCGAGATTAGATTGATTCTGTTTATACATGCCAGAATTGACTCTATTGAATTGCTGAAAAATTTGCTCTCGAAATAAATACTAAAATTGTCTCTATTAACAGATGCCAGAATTGGGAATGGTAGTCTACACAACATAAAGTACCCATATAATCGTTAACTGTACATAATCAAAATTCCTGAATTACTAGTTATTTTAATACATTTTTACGTGGCGCACGGTTGTCAAAGAGGGCGTCATAGTAGCCGAGGAGGGAAGAATGGAGGAGGCTGAAGACAGAAGAGCTAGGAGAAAGGCCAAAACATTTGGATGCACAGAACTCGTGTGTAAAAACTGTGGTAAAGACTGTCATTCACGGATAGGACTGCACAGCCACACGAGAAAATGCAGCCCAACCCAACGGTGATGCACCATCGTCTCGCGAGACGGAAGGATGCCGATAATAATACATTTTTAAGAACTTAAAAAAATATTTTCTTTATAACTCTTGGTGCGTTTAAACTAGCCTTAATCAGTAGAAAGTAAAATACAATATGAAGAAAGATTTTAAAGTGTATTATAAAACCAAATTATTTAACCAATACAATTGTATAACACAAGCAAGATGTAGAAGCGCACTGGAGCTTTAAAGCGGACCTTCTCATGTGCATAATATTATTGTTTAGAACAAAATAGGCCCACCGGGCATTGCCCTAACTCCCGACTGGCCAGTCCGCTACTGGCTTTATGAGACATAATTCATATACGCATATGTTAAATAAAATTACTACTTAATATGAAAAAAACCCCAACAATATTTAAAAGCAAATCTGTTAATTCCTATACACAAAGATTTGCTGTGAGTTCTTAACCTATGACCCTCATGTTAACCCTTAGAACACTAAACAGCTGGGACTTTTGGCTTTAATAACAGTCATGTTTTATTTTTAGACTCACGAATCTTAAGATAAGAAATCTCCGTAACACAATGACATTGTCATAAGCTTTGGAAATAGAATAGAATTCATTAATAACTATTTGTATGTTTCCTGTGTAGTTTTAACTTAATATAAAAAATTGAAACAAAAATAATGTTGTGTGAAACAATTTTTTTGAGAGTACGTAGGAATGGAAATTTGTGTAAACAATCAGAACGAAACATTTCTTAGGAGCAACAAGTGATAAACTGACCTCAAAAGAATATTGTTACGTAACTGATCACACCATTAAAGTGAGATAACTGGTGTTCAAGAAAGATAAGAATCGCTTGATAATCACATTAAATACAGATTTAGTTGACTGGCAGATTTCATGGGATGGTACGTTGTTGACGAAAACAGACTTAAATTATTTTTATGGGTATTATAAAAAGAAAACGTCTAAGATTATTATGAGTATTATGAACAGAAAATGACTTAGTTTATTCATATTTCAACAAATATTTTTAAAAAAGGTCTATTTTAAAAAGGGCTACTTGAGACAGGTCTATTTTAACAAGGTCTACTTGAGACAGGTCTATTTCAAAACATTGTTGTTGTTTTTTGTTTTTTTTGTGAACGCTACTTCACTTGCCCTAGAGACACTAGCTACAGTACGACATGGCCTGAAAAGGGGGTTAAACTTTAGAAAGCCATAAGGAACTAATGCCAAAAAAAAAAGTCGAAATCATAACGGCTATTTCATAAAGATATTTTAATGAGGTTCAAAAAGGGCGCTCAAACTGAATGTACACATTGTAATATTGTGTTGTGTGTTTGCATTAGTTTTATTTCGTCTTATTTTCTCTTATTATACGTATATATTTTAAAATAATATCTTCATAATAAATAAAACTTATGACATAGACATCTGAGCTCAGTAGCCGTGATCGTATAGTGGTTAGTACTTCGCGTTGTGGCCGCGGCAACCCAGGTTCGAATCCTGGTCACGGCATATTCTTTTTCTTAAAGTTCAGTGGTAGCATATACTAGAAATTATTGCATGTGGCGGATATTTGAATACACCGCTGATGACACATCATTTGGACTGCTGCAGTTTGGATGAGCAGTTAAACAAAGTGGTTGTCATTGACTTTAAACGTCGGTTACAGAGAGACCTTGATGTGGTATGTGTCTTGACGAAAAACGCAAGAATAAACCATTTCTAGTCGCCCACCTTATATATGAATTCTCGGCCACAAGGCACAGTATTGATTTAATTTTTTTAAGCTCAAAGTAATCAGAAAACGCAATGCCCAGAGTAGGCATCGACAACCAAAACTAACTGTGAACAGTTTCACTATTATAAATTCAACAAACTACGTTCGTGTGAAAGAAGTTCACGAAAGAAAAGTGAGAAAGGAGAAAGTACTTTTGCTATATAGATTTTCAGAAAGTTCATGGCATGAAATGGCACAAAACGTCCACAAAATTAATGAAGTCTATTGGGCAGGTGTCTCTATCGTCTATAATATTATAAAATCAACTCATGAAATAAAACTAATTCATTTTTTTTAAAAAATGTTTAATGATTAGTTTCAGTAAAAATCGTGGCAATATATAAAATTTATGAACGGAACACATAATAATTGTTGTATAAAATTTTTGCTATTTGAAAAGAAGTACATCTGTCTACAATGAATAGATGCTGCCAGGAATTGATGCTGATGATGACTCTCTTCTTTAACACTATCACTAACCCGAGCTAGCCTAAAATATCACTAACCCAAGCTAGCCTAGGATATCACTAACCCGAGCTAGCCTAGGATATCACTAACCCGAGCTAGCCTAACATATCACTAACCAAAGCTAGCCTAGGATATCACTAACCCAAGCTAGCCTAGGATATCACTAACCCGAGCTAGCCTAGGATATCACTAACCCAAGCTAGCCTAAAATATCACTAACCCGAGCTAGCCTAACATATCACTAACCCAAGCTAGCCTAGGATATCACTAACCCGAGCTAGCCTAACATATCACTAACCCGAGCTAGCCTAACATATCACTAACCC
>MUZC01004723.1:805076-816746 GCA_002072015.1 Radix auricularia | reverse complement strand
GTCACTGTAGTAGATATTACTGTGTGGCCCAGTCACTGTAGTAGATATTATTGTGTGTGTACTCTAATCACCTTTTAGCCGAGTCGCTGTAGTAGATATCATTGTGTGTGTACTCTAATCACCTTTTAGCAGAGTCGCTGTAGTAGATATTATTGTGTGTGTACTCTAATCACCTTTTAGCAGAGTCGCTGTAGTAGATATTATTGTGTGTGTACTCTAATCACCTTTTAGCCGAGTCGCTGTAGTAGATATCATTGTGTGTTGCACTGTGACCTGTAATCTTTGTGAAGGACCTTCCTACCCCCTCTTCTCGTGTTGACCACCTCAATAGTCTTGGTGCCATCATCACAGAAATACACGAGGCCCGCTGTGGACACATGTCAACAGAAACAAATGGACCGATTCTCAAGATATAAATTAAACTCTGAGAGATTTCCGACTGACAATGAATTATTAAATAAAATGGTTAAAATTTTAATAGAAAATAATTTTTTAGGGCTTAGAATAAAATTTCCCTAGTTCCTTCAGTTAAATTAATTTGACAGATTAACGTAAAAAATTATTTTTTTTAAAAAAAGGAAAGAAAGCAACGGAAACAGAAAAATCTGAGTTTGAAATGACGTCTACAAACAAGCACAAATACTATGGCCCAATGGAGTAACTTCAACAATACCAGCAGCATCAACAGCAAGGGCATTTGGAGTCTCCAGTGAGCTGTTGATGAGGGTGTGTCTGTTTGAGCCGTCATAGTTGGAACTCTCTATCTTGGCAGGGTACATACAGTCACTCCAGTAGACAACGCTGCCAAGTACCAGATGGCGGCATGAGAAAATTTAGGTTTGATTTAGTCAAGATCTAATGTCTGACATTTAAATTTTAATGAATACGTCGTTGGTAAATCTAGGAAACTCATTTTGTTATTTTGAATTGGAAATAATTATTACGTTATAAATGTTATTCCTTTTAAAAAGACAACCAAGTATTAGGCTTAAAGTATTGTAATATTACTTATTAATTTAACTAATTAAATTGAGATAAAATTGCACTTGGCGATAAAATCTATGGGATTTAAAATTTTAAAAAAATTAGAGCTATCTCCTAAACAAAAGTCTTTCATTGGGGAAAAAGTAATGCTAAATTTTCAATGACTGAATGTCTAAATATAAGTGAACTAACTCAGTAGTCTGTAGTTATAGCATATCTATAGAAAGCTTGCATCCTACTTACCCATGCCTCTTGTCAATTGCCAGCTCTTTGGGCTGTGCTATTCCTGTGCTGATATTCTTTATTCCTGTACCATCAAGTGTAACGGAAGTAACTGACCCATGCCCAGAGTCGGTGTGAAATAGGACGTTCTTTGCCTTGTCTATAGCCAGGCCTTCTATAACACTGTCTTTCAAAAAAAAAAAAAAAAGTTTCGAACGCGAAAATGGAAAATGACTTAATGAAAAACAACAAATCATTTTAATGTAGTATCCAGCTAATACCACGAAATGTATAAAATGATAATGTTTTAATTGATTGTTTTACACAGACGTATATACATATGTTGCAAAAACTATGAAAAATGGTTTTGTTGTTTATCCCGTTTAAGCAAAACTTAACTTTTTTTGTTATTGTGAGCTTAGTTTTGTGTGTAAGTATTAGTTATAAGGTTGATTCCAAAATACGTGTACTACACATTCCAGACACACAGAAATAGACGCTGAAGCCTGTGTGTGTGTTTATATTAAGGCTGCGGAAATAATCGATTAATTTCTCGATTAATCGGTAAAGAATTATATATTAAAATTATTTTAATCGATAAAATATCAATTAAAAGTTATGAAATTTTTTGTAAATACGTCATCAATTTACTAATAAATAATTAACAATAGTTTGCTTTTTCATGTACAATCTTCTCCATTTAAAAATTAAAAAAGATATTTAAAGTGTAAACCTTAAAATAAGGAAAATGATATAAAAAACTAAACATTGTTTTTACTTATTTAACAATAATTTTTTTTAAAAATTCATTGACATTACAGTACATGTATATTGCAATACTTATATTTAAATTTAAAAAATGTCAATTGCCTGTTTTTGTTACTTCCCTGAAATTTTCAGAATAATGACGTCATACATCTTATTTTTTAGCTATAATCAAAATTATCGATTAATTATTCGGTAATTTTTCAAAAGTTAAAGATTAATTTTAAATTAATCGATGACACCCCTAATCTATGTTTATATATATATATATACATATATATATAATTGTCTGGAGCTCGAACATTTTATATAGTAAGATATTGGGTATACATACCTACCGGTATCTTAGAACCAAATGATCCCATGACGCTACCTGTATCATTGGCCAACCAGATGTTAAACGTCCCGTTATGGTCACCAGAAAAATAAATAGTTTGATCTTCATGGACGTACACGATGGAGACTTTTTGTATTGCCAGTTTGGTCGGAGATGAAACGTAACTGAGGGAAAATAAAACCGTTCAGAGTTAATCCTGATTGACTTAGGTCATATTTTTGGGGGAACTATGTCTCACTATTTGTACATCATAATTATAAAATATAAATAAAATCCATAATGATCTGTTCTGAGTTGTGTAATTCGTTTTTTAAGCAATAATATGTTATCTATGTATATAAAAAATCAAAGTAAGTCTGCGTGTGTGTGTGTGTGTGCTTGTAAATTATAAAATAAAAAAACTTTGAAGATGTTACTTATTCATCTTAATATTAAAAGTACGAATTAACAAACTTTAAAATAATTTAACATAATGTAGATATTAAGTGTTTGCAAATATCCTTAGAGAATTGGGGGTAATTGTACTTTTTAAAACATTTTTCTCTATCAAGCGAAGAGTGAGTCGTACGCTCTCAAATTGAAATTTTTAACGGCACAAACTATCAGATTCGGAAGGTTTCTGTTGCAATATCCTGGGAAACAAAGATCCCTCACCACCCCTTCACAGACTTATACACACGAGTATGGTAAGATTACTAAAATAAACTATAGATGTGAAATGCCACATATTTATTATGGCAAAGATGGAACTAGTGTATAAGCTTGTTCCGGTGAGTAATAAAGAAAATGAGGGGTGAGACTGCAATCAGGCTAACCTTTACCTTGTTTACGTCCTTTCCATTTAATTCCGGTGAGTATGTTTTTGGTATACGTTAACCTTGTGAGCTACTGTGTTAGGGCTGGCATTAAAGTTACAATTTGAAGAACAAACATTATTTACCTGGAATAATTTAGATCTATCTTAACCAGCTGTTGATCACTGACTTCAAAGAACACGATGAAATTGTCAAATTTAGTACCTTGGAAAACAACAAAACAAAACAATGTTGTAACAATAAGCGCCAAAGAATGACCATTGTTCTATTGACTTAACTCGCTGTTTATTGAGGAGGATTTCTAGTTGACATGTTCATGTTTTCTTGTGTCATTTTTTATCCCCCCCGCCCCACTACCTCATCTAATTGCAGTCCCGACCACATATATTGCAAGTTTGTAATGTTCTGTTTGGAGTTTTTTTCTGCATTATATATTTCTTATTGTATTTGGGTTGCTACTCATTTAAAAACAAAAACAAAATTTGACTTGATATTCTGCTGGATGTTTCTATGGCAACCACAACTTCTGTCTTGCTCTGTTTACCTGGCCCCCCTGTCACGTGAGGGGGCTCACACATAGCCGCAGCCAGTCCGGTCTGGGAACAGTCATGTAGATCCCAGTGTTGGGGTCCGGTCCCACAGTGGGACAGGTCATTCTCCTGTCCAGTACAGTTGACAAGGTCAAGGGAGCTCATCCCTAATCCTCTCTCTGCTGGACTTCGATGAACAACCAGAGCTTTGGCCAGTGTTCTGAAACGTCCAGTATCCAAATTTACAAACAAATATAGAGACTCTGCTATTAAAATAATTGTAAACGAAGTTTTGAAGAGAAAACTGTGAATGTTATGGAGCAGAACTCAAGGTAGTGGTCTATGGCAGCGTTAAAAGACGCCAACATAGAATGAATTAGGTTTAAGCTTTCACTGTGATAAACGCCAGTGGTGTGTCACTGTAAGAAAACTCACTGCCGTGCTGGTGAGAAAATGAATAGACGAGGGATACACGTTACCTAAAACACGTTTTAATAATTTGAATTATATTAATTACATTTTAAACGTCTTCATGATCCACTAATAGTGAATGGCTCCAGCTATCTGCTATAAGATATTGTAACCCATTTATTTTAACTTTTGTTGTTTATATAAAAAATTACAACGCATGTTAAATATTATTTAGATTCACCCACTTGATCATTTTATGAGATAAAATGTTTAAAAATATTTTAAATTCATATTGGGAAACACTGATAAAAATATTTTTGAACAATTGCATAGTTTCGACAATTAAAAACTAAATCCAAATTATCTGTTTTTTCCGAGACCTGTTGAATCCCAACATATGACAAACAACTTGAGAATCCTTGTCATTCCATCCGCCATCACACACACTGCCCCAGCGACCGTTGTTGTAGACCTGAATTAGTCCACTGGTCCAGTCGTTAACCCCTATCAAACGAACGAACACTTGGGCAGGATCAAAGGAGTAGACAGATTTTAGAGCAGTGCCTGGTGGGGATAGAGAGTGATGT
This sequence comes from Radix auricularia, assembly GCA_002072015.1. Lineage (NCBI taxonomy): Eukaryota > Metazoa > Mollusca > Gastropoda > Lymnaeidae > Radix > Radix auricularia. The sequence goes on along the minus strand of MUZC01004723.1, from coordinate 812,095 downwards.
TAATTGGATAGCAAAGATATTCATAAATAGTTTATTCAAGAACGTAATTTTCATTGCTTAGGTTCTCGATATTGTTTAATATTGTTCCCAATATCATAAAATTAATTAAATAACTATAACAATTAGTGATCTTTTTCATAAATTCAACACTTTAAAAAAATATTATTTTACTAGAAAGGCACACACACACAAATGATTTGAAATATTGCGCCAGGCTTCAAAATAAATCGGCGAAAAACAAAGAAGGATCCGTTTTAAATCTTTATAGCCTACCATGTGAATATAATACTCCTTAACAGGGAGAAATATCAAGTTTATTTTTAAAAGGAACTTAACAAATCACAAACAGGACAGCCTCACAAGCTGAGGGGCGTGGGATTGAGCCCACGAATAGCCACCATAAAAATGTGGAGAAATGACTAACGCTAAGAAAGCCATGGAGAGGGATGGGCGCCGCCAGTGTCTATTAAGCCCGAGAATGTTCTAATGGAAACATTAGAATCCCCTGCGACCTCGAAAAAAAAGAGGTTATGGGACTAAAAAAATGTGTGCCGAGGAATCCATCCATCAGAAATACGACACGTCTTTTGTCTTGAGGCGTCCTGTCAGACCTACGTTTACCATTTTTATATCATTTTTTTCTTTCCAGCCTAATTGTAGTTTTTCTCCACTCCACTTATATCCTAAAATAAAACAATTTTAATTTTCCCCCTTTCAGTGCTAGTATCAATAATACAAACAAATTATGCTCAATACTTTTAAACTAACAAAAAGGTTGTGTTATAAAAACTTTGACTCACTTGTAGACACTGTTTATTTCAATCAACTTTCTCATTGACAAAATATTTACACTTTAACTTGGTTACCTGGGATCTCGACTCTGTGTTTGCTGTAGAGTCTGATCTCTGTCGGCAGACCAAAACTCGGAGCGCCAACAGACTGGAGACTTGTGCCGTTTAGATAGACTCTCATTGGCGTTCTGGATAGTGTTGACACAATGACATTAATGGTTATGTGTCTTTAAAAGATCAAACTTCTTATGATTATGCCGTTTCGTGGTCAGTTACGTGTAAAGCTCTAACAATCAACAACGCTCATTGGTTAAGCATAATGTTTATAATTATCTGTTGTTACTTGTTACAACATCTCAGATTAATAATTAAGATATTGACATATTTTTGTTGTTGTTTGTATTGGCTGAGTACAAAAAAATTTACTTTTTGGTCCAATCTGTGAAGTAGATAAAGTTGTTGAAGACGTCAATGCAGTAGATGTGCGTGATGTTGTCATGGTAGACAGCTCTCCTGCCGTTGCCATGGAGATCCATGCTGACAATCGTACCGAGCTGAGTGTCGGCGTAGTACAGAGTGTTGGCTCAAGATGTTACAAATTATGCAGTAATATTGATGGATGTTATCGATGTACTGTATAAGTGAATCTCCCATTTACGTTATTAAAAGGCATCATTGCAGTCCTAGCATTATGATACAGTGTGCACTACACGACCTACTTGTATAGTCTATAGCGATGGTGTTGGGGAAGTATATGTCAGTCCTAACCAGGACGGTCCTGTTGCTGCCGTCGTAGTGCGCAGATTCCAGTTTGGGGGGCCACCCGACGTTACTGAAGAAGACCGTCCTATAATGAATCAATAAACTTTTTATTTGCAATGGTAAATACTTTTTTAATTGTAATACTTTCAGTAAGGCTTCGTTGCAATGTATGATTCAATCTATCTGTGTATGTATGCTAGTGTTAATTTGAGAATAATTAAAATAAATTTGTGATTCCACAGCAATTAAGAGAACATTTATTGATAATAATATTTGGACTTTTTTTATGGGCGATAGATTAGGTGAAGCTATATCAACTAGCCGACCCGTGTCGTAGAATACGCCGCTAAAGCTTTAGTGACGGGTAAAATTTTATGAAAGTAATTGTTAGGAGAGTGTTTGACTACGTTTCTGTCACTTGGCACAACGGAGAGCACGAAGTTATTATGCCAACACAGCTTACAGCCGTGTTGCGAATCATGTTCCTAAAGAAAGTGGCAAATAAACGGGCACAAACACAAACATTTTTAAAAATTAAAAAAGTAAAGTCTTAGCTGTGGATGGAACCTACGACCTTCCGCGTGTTAGGCGAATGTAATAGCCACTACAATACAAAATACATGCTATTCTGTTGTTCTGAAAGAACAAAGTATTTGACCTCAATTGAACGCATTGTTAGTCTCGATGACCCCCACCATCTGCACTACCTTTTCTTGCCAGCTTATTGGTCGGTTTGGTTAGAGAGCATGGTTGAACCATGAGGAGAGTTATGTATAGAGAATGTAAATATTTTTTATAGCGGAGAGGTAAGTAATAAACAAATAAAGAATTTTTTTAAGGTGGCCAAATATTAAATTAGTTCGTCATTTGCCAAATAAGACAGACCATTTTTTACGTTTATATTTCCGCCTGCCATTCTTTTAAGTTACTGCATTTTGTTACAAAAAAATTATTCAAATATATAAAATATTAAAAAACATCAGTATACAATAAAAAAAAGCATGAGAACAATATTTCATTAAAATATTGTATGATGGGGTCAAAGGTTCTCACTGTGTTGCCGGATGAACAGCTAAGCCCCGGAGACCGTCGATGTCAGTGGTTATCAACTTTTTGTAGCCGGTACCATCCAAGTTGACAGAGACTAAAATATCGATGACGATGAACAGTTTCCGGTTGACTGGGTCAATGCGTGCATTTTGTGCCCTGGTTGCTGTGGTTGACTGGGTCAATGAGTGCATTTTGTGCCCTGGTTTCTGTCAGAGAAAATATTTTTTTTTATAAACAACAGCATCTTACTCTAACAAAATGATCTTCAGTTAACTATGATAAAACTTAAATATATAAAACACGTTTTTATAAGGCGGGCCAGTGGTGTCACAATGGGGGTGCGGTGGGGCGGGCCACCCCGGATGACACCAACCCTAGTGACACCTCAGGGCTGGAAGTGTGTAATTCTCATGCCTTCCTTACTCTTGTTTGAAATAAAATTGACTTGCATAAATATTAGATGAGAAATTACCAATAAATGAATGACGTTTGCTCAAATTACTTGTTATCCTAACTTAGAGAAACAATTTACAAATTAAATAAAATGTTAACCCATTGTCTCCTTCTAGTCCCCTCCCATCCCCTTGTGTTTGTTGTTATAAAAGAAAATGAACGTTGTCAACCACGTAATGCTCATTTGGGTTTTCACTATAAAGGGCCATCCGTGTAGTAATAACACGTAAGAAGTAACACTGAAATCTTCAACACTCAGGTCCCCTATTGAAATAATACTTTCAAACTACTAAATGTATACAGGTTTCACTCACTCATTTTTGATGTACATGACTTGACGGATGAAAAGGAAAAAGTGGGGACAAACAAAAAAATCAAATGCTTTCACAAAGATTTGTTTACCCTGTAGTTTTCTGTCTGTTCTGATAGCCTCAAAATTAAATGTGTAGTCAAAAGGTGCACATTGCACATCCAACAAAACTTTTAAACGTGAAAGACTTAGGATCAGCCCAAACTACTTTAATCCGATATTGACTTGCTTGAGGTGTTATAAAGACTGTTCCATGGGAAAAATGTCTGCTTACCAGATTTTTAACATATGGTTTCGTTTAAGTTTAAATTACTTGATTGAATTTTATATTTTAAAAAATGCCTTGAAGCTATGCCACTAAGATGTAAACGCAGTTAACTACTGGGAGAGACCCAATACTTCACTGGCAAGAAACACTTCTTAAAGTGACTTTCAATCTTACGTAGAGGAGTCGTCAAGACATTCCTGGCATCCGTGCCATCAAACCCCGTACTGATGATTTGGTTGAAGACACCCTCCCCAAAGTAAAGTCGTTCTTCCACCGGGTCGTAGTCCAGGGGGCCGGGGTAATAACTGTCCTCCGTGTCGATGTAACTGTAGGACTGGGTCCTCGCGTTCATCCTGGTCAGTTTGTTGGTGGACTTGTCCAGTACAAACATGACGTCATTCTCTGTGTTCTCTGTGGGAAAAAGTGGAGGGGGAAGAGAAATCTAAACTAAGAGAATTTTTTAAAAATATATACACTAATTCCTCAAGATACGAAATTAATCCGTTCCGATGTGGCTGCCGTATCTTGGATTTTTCATAACTTGAAGCATTGGTATCTTGAAGTACCACTGTATGTAATAAAAATTAAGGTTCAAGACGATAACAACCGTGAAATAGTACAAAGGTTTGACAGGAAATGACACTTGTTTTAAATAGTGATTAACTGTTAAGTTGTGAAAAAACTTTTAGAAAGGTTAAATAATATTTTAAAATAAGAAAGAAAATCATAACGATTCGTTTATGGTAGAATTTTGTTATTTGTATGCTTGTCAACTTTAATGAAAGTGAATTTGATGCCTTTTTAACAACCATTTTAGGGAGGTTATATCTAGTATTCTCAACAAATAATATATCATATAGTATGGGACAGCAATAATGCTTTTCAATAAAATACAAAGTACACAAAGTAATAGTGCAATAAAAACAATACATTTGAGCTTTTTTTTATATATAAACTAACACGACTGTAGACTTTTCGGATAATGCCTTCATCGGTACAATAACATGAAATACATGCTTACATAAGAAGAATAAAAAAAAGTATAAAACAAATTATATCATAAAATATGTATGTAAAATAAAGAGAAAGGTCTACATATTTTATGATATAATATGTTATTCTTATGTAAGTATTAAAGTAGTTCATGTTATTGTACTTATGAAGGCATTAACCGAAAAGTCTTCTGTCTACTGTCGTGTTAGTTTATAAACAAAGCTCAAATTTATTGTTTTCATTGCAAAATTTGTTTGTATATTTTGCATTTTAAACAATTGATACTATTGTAGCACTAGGTGCTGGAATATTTCAATAATCTGCTACTATTTTATTGCACTTTTAATTTCTAAGAGTTGTTGTTGTTTTTTTAATTTTCATCCCAAATGTTCCCACGCATGCGTACATTTCCCCGACTCATTAATGATAAACAACTCATTAACCCCGTGAACACGTGACACCAGCATCCGTGGCCCGTACACAGCTGTGGTCGCCCACATGTCCATGATGACATTCAAGAATACTGGATTCATCTCCAGTACAAGTGATGTTCGGCAAGTTTCGGTGGACAGTAGAGCTTAGTAGGCTGCCGTTCAGAGTTCTTGCCCCTGTCCTGGAGGAACATGGCATCGAAATAAAGTCTTAGCTCATCGTTAACTTATGAACTATGTAAAATATTAGTGTTCAAGACAATAAACTTCTTTCAATAAATACGAATGAAAAAATTCTATAAATGCGCTAAATGAAACGCGTTCATGTGATACAGGTGAGTTTGGTTACCATAATTTTAAAAACATTTTTAACTAAATTAAAATGTTGAAGCTTAGTGTCGTAGCTGTTTAGGAAGGTGTTGAAATGTTAGCCAGTGAACAGCGTGTTAATAGAAAATATAATTAATTTAGACTTGAACGGGAAGGACGACAAAAATATTGAGAATTACTTAAATAGGAGATATGACTTACATCAGAGAGATGACTTAATTAAATTCAAGGGGTGACTTAAATCAGAGTGATGACTTAAATCATAGTAATGACTTAAATCAGAGAGATGGCTTAAATCAGAGTGATGAATTAAATCATAGTGATGACTTTAATCAGATGGATGACTTAAATCAGAGGGATGACTTAAATCACAGTGATGAATTAAATCATAGTGATGACTTAAATCAGAGGGATAACTTGAATCATAGAAATTATTTAATTTCAACATCACTTCCAAACGTACCCATGGAACCCCAGCATGTCGCACACAACCTTGGCATTCATAACTGACCAGTGATCACCACAGATTCGTTCGACAATTGGGCTATTTTCTAGCACAATCAGAGGCGTCACTAGGGTTGGTGTCATCTAGTGTGGTAGCTCATGGTGTCACCCCTTCACGACTTACCACATAGACCTCCCTTGAGTCTGCCAATGCCAAATAACGGAAACATACAGAATTTTTAAAAATTGGTGTTACCTTTTGTGCTGGTGTCACCCGGTGCGGTCCGTACCCCCTAGTGACGCCTCTGAACACGATTTACCCATAAAACATTAAATATAATATTTCTTTGTTTTCCACACTTTTCATAAGATTTAATGAATTTTGAAATCTTTAACAAATTTCCTCTCGAAGACTTTATTCACTATTTTATTGTCGACTGAATTACTTGTTGAAGTACAAAGGTCCAGATTACAGTTGGTGGAGTTGCAGCAATTCTTGCACGTGATGTCGCGTCTGCTTCTGGAGAATATAGCCTCTGATCCCAAAGTCCTTTTCCTGCCAATAATATCACCAGTGTTGTTGTAATCACACGGCTTTTCATAGAGGAGATAGGTGTTCGGGAAAAACATAATTTAAAGCAACAAAAAAGTAAATAAATAAATAATTTTTTTAAAAAATAAATAAGTGTATAAATTAATTTGTAAATTAAATTAAAAAAACAACAACAAACATTTCAAGCCCAGGCTCTAGCATTTAATTGAACAAAAAATCCAGAAGGAGTCCCCGTTCATTGCTTAATATATATGTCAAATAACTTACACCTTGTTTCTCACATCCCATGTTATAATATTCATGGACATTACCGGGTGACCCTTCCTGGACCAGTTCTGTAAAACATTGCTGAAAACAAGTCATTCTATTTATAATAGTGTGGACACATGAGATTTGTAATAAACTACAACAAACTAACAAATGAAAAATATTTTTAAAAATGATCAACTTACTTAAAGTTATAATGTACTTTATTTCACGTATGAGAGAATGAGTTGGGGGCCGTCCATAAAAAACTTCACACGATTTTGACCGTTTGTTACCCGGTCCTTACTCCCTCTCGTCAAACTTTCTCACAAAAACTTAGAACTTAGACCCACCTCAAATATTACGTCACCAAGCTGTGAAACCCCCC
>MUZC01004723.1:764478-804993 GCA_002072015.1 Radix auricularia | reverse complement strand
GTCACAAACTTGGGACCCCCTCCCCCCCCCTTTGGTGCGTGGCGTCATTTTTGGAAGACCCTTTCTTTATTGTAACTCTCTAATTTTCAAAGTCTCTTTTTAAAAAAAAAAAAGAAAAAAAATCCTTACAGAGCCATTGGTACATTCATGTAGTGTTGTACACAAGTTGGGCTTCGAGATTGTAGCACAACTATAACAAGACAGACCATGTGCTGCGTGGAGGAAAACAGAAGTTGGCACTATGAGGGGCGTTGCTAACATGACAATTGATGGAGTTTCTTGAAACCTTTGTAATTGTTCTGGAAAATTAATTTACTAACAAAAGAATTGATGCTATTCACCAAGGTGCACTTTTGGCTATAAATGGGCTTTTAGGCATGTGTTCAAAATAAATAGAAAACACTCAACTTTGTGAAAGGCGATTAGTAGGCTAATAAGTGTGCGGCTCCCGCCACTTTCTTCAAAAATAAATAAAAACTTAAAATATTTCCCACGCCTATGGGTTCTTATCTTCTCAAAAGTCGTAAGTATCATCCGATATTTTAACCCATAGGCTACTCCCATCCCATTTTCTGTGATTTAAATAATTCCATCGTAATTTAATCTTTAACAGTTCTTTATGTGACAAAGAGTGCAATCATAAAGATTATATTAAAATTTATTAAAGGATGACCCTCAGAATGTAAAGGTATAAATTAAAGCTTTTCTTTTTCCGAATAAAAAAAAATTGAATTAGTTGTATTTTAATAATTAATAGTGAGCTTTTAACACCTTATTAACAGGTCTTTAAAATAAGATTTCGATTGTTTACTTACCTCGATCCAAACTGATGATCAGGAGAACGGCAGTAGTGGTTGAGATAAAGGTGATGTATTGATTATAATTAGGATATAGTAGATGATACACCGTTTATACTATATACTGGTTCTATAGCCCGTTCGTTCATACGAATATTATAAAAAGTATGTAACTCGTAGTAAAAAAAAACCCCGTAAAAAACAAGTTTTTGACTATAAATCCTTCATAAACGAGGCATAACTATAAGGATCTTCATTAAAATACGCAGGGCAAAACAATCCGAAAATACAAAATTGTAGTTATGTCTCTGAAACATGTTTAATATAATGCGCACCGATCGTGAGTATTATATTTTTAAAAAGTAATGTAAGTATAATACGCACTTTATGGCGCGATAGAAAAATAACAAAATACACACCACAACATTCTAAAAAAATAACGTGATACAAAGAGATAAATAAATAATTTTAAAATTCATCAATTCAATTACGGTACATTCGATCGATCTGAAATTTTGATACGTCCTTTTTATCATTGGCACGAGTTTGCCTGCAAAATTTCAGCTCGCTAGCTTACGAGGAAGTGGGTTAAAAATGGATCAGATGTTTTTTTGGCAAGCAAGCAAGCACGCAAAGGCTGAGACACCACAAGTTAATATTAAGAAATTTAATAAAAATTTTTAAAAATAGGACAGCTTAAACAAAATGATACACATTTTTAAAAACTACAAGCTAAATAGGTTAAACTTTGTAAAACAACTATTGAAACATTCACACACACCAAAAAAATGAATAAATGAGGTAAGAGCTTATATTTGATAATATTTTCTAGTTTCTGGTAAGCCATTAGAATATTGTAGAATGTAGACAAAGACTTAGATAATCTACAACACCACCGATATTTAATGTACTCGTTTAAATCATCTATGACCCACTCGTAAGCCGACCCCCATACCCCCAAACCTTTTTGTCCAATAAAAGTCGGTTAAGTTAAAACATTGTTATATATGGGGTGAAGAGAGTATATCAATCATAACAAGTTAGCCTATAACTTCGTCCAAGTATTATAAAAGTCGCTTTTCTCATTGAATAACTCAGGACATAACTTTTTTTTTTCAAAAGAACTGATACATTGCTGTGAGATGTCATGGAAATAGATACAAGACACAATTCTCGGAGAAGATTGGAATGGTCATTTGATGAAGTGTTCGTGTCTTTTTGAAACATTCAGTGGGTCATCAGAGGCATTCTAGACACAGTTATTTTTATTATACTTATTGTTTTAAAAATAGTCTTTTGTTATTAGCATTTTTTAAAACTTGACCATGATGAGATTTATTTATAAAGACTGGTTTAGTCATGTTTTGTTATGTTACTGTTTAGTGTTGGTTTAGTCATGTTTTGTTAAGTTACTGTTTAGTGTTGGTTTAGTCATGTTTTGTTATGTTACTGTTTAGCGTTGGTTTAGTCATGTTTTGTTAAGTTAGTGTTCAGTGTTGGTTTAGTCATGTGTTGTTGTGTTACTGTTTAGTGTTGGTTTAGTCATGTTTTGTTATGTTACTGTTTAGTGTTGGTTTAGTCATGTTTTGTTATGTTACTGTTTAGTGTTGGTTTAGTCATGTTTTGTTAAGTTAATGTTTAGTGTTGGTTTAGTCATGTTTTGTTATGTTACTGTTCAGTGTTGGTTTAGTCATGTGTTGTTATGTTACTGTTTAGTGTTGGTTTAGTCATGTGTTGTTAAGTTACTGTTTAGTGTTGGTTTAGTCATGTTTTGTTAAGTTACTGTTCAGTGTTGGTTTAGTCATGTGTTGTTATGTTACTTTTTAGTGTTGGTTTAGTCATGTGTTGTTATGTTACTGTTTAGTGTTGGTTTAGTCATGTGTTGTAATGCTACTGTTTAGTGTTGGTTTAGTCATGTTTTGTTAAGTTGCTGTTCAGCGTTGGTTTAGTCATGTTTTGTTAAGTTAATGTTCAGTGTTAATTTAGTCATGTTTTGTTATGTTAATGTTTAGTGTTGGTTTAGTCATGTTTTGTAAAGTTACTGTTTAGTGTTGGTTTAGTCATGTTTTGTTATGTTAATGTTTAGTGTTGGTTTAGTCATGTTTTGTTAAGTAACTGTTTGTGTTGGTTAAGTCATGTTTTGTTATGTTACTGTTTAGTGTTGGTTTAGTCATGTGTTGTTATGTTACTGTTTAGTGTTGGTTAAGTCATGTTTTGTTATGTTAATGTTTAGTGTTGGTTTAGTCATGTTTTGTTATGTTACTGTTTAGTGTTGGTTTAGTCATGTGTTGTTATGTTACTGTTTAGTGTTGGTTTAGTCATGTTTTGTTAAGTAACTGTTTGTGTTGGTTTAGTTATGTTTTGTTATGTTACTGTTGGTTTAGTCATGTGTTGTTATGTTACTGTTTAGTGTTGGTTTAGTCATGTTTTGTTATGTTACTGTTTAGTGTTGGTTTAGTCATGTTTTGTTATGTTACTTTTTAGTGTTGGTTTAGTCATGTTTTGTTATGTTAATGTTTAGTGTTGGTTTAGTCATGTTTTGTTATGTTACTGTTTAGTGTACGCGTCAATTTCGATATCTTTTTACTCAACTCACTTAAACAATGAGCCAAAATTAACATCTTAAAATTTCTTTGTTTGATTAAAAAAAAATCATTTACCCTATTCTTTGCTGTTGATACACTGGATGAAAATTTAAATAACCCACAACAATATGTTCACTGACCTAACATGGTGATGTGTAGTCCATACATTAGAAATACATTCAATTGAATTCACCAGAGCTAATGTGCTTATTCTATCAGAAAAAGATATCTGTCAGACATGGTCAACTGACCTACTTTCAGATAACGGTAACTACCGACACTAAGAATCAGTTCTTGAATTCTCAAACTAATTCCAGCATCAAACATTTGGGTTATTTTTGTTTTTTCAAATTTTAAGTAGAAACATTTTGAGTATTAAGCGTGATTATAAATAAATCAACATAAACATTTTGAGAGTGTTTAGCGTGTGTATAAATAAATTACTATAAACATTTTGAGAGTGTTTAGCGTGTGTATAAATAAGTTACTATAAACATTTAAGTGTACAAAAAAGAAGGAAACTTTTGTTTATAAATGATAGTATATTTTCGTGGTTATCTATTTTATTATTGTCTAATAATTTCTTTTTTCTTCTTTAAAAATGGATATGTTTTATTAATAGAGTTTTGACATTAGAAGTTCAAAAGGATATATTAGTTTTAGTGATTCATACGAGTCAATATTTTTGTTGTAAGTTCGATGCTGTCATCTGTCAGAGAGATGAAAATAATGGAGATGACTTAGACCATTTATTTTAATACAAAATACTAAACAATGCTTTGTACCAAAAGATAATTATGAAATTTGGTGTGCAGATTTTGTTGTTGTTGTAAGGTGCAGTCCTGCCTGAGTTAAACTTTACTTTTCTCTTCATACCTCTATCTTGAGGAGTAGAGTTTTCAGCGAACTCTTGAGTTTCATTATGTGAGGGTAGGAGCAGGCGCGGCGGTAGTATCACACCCCAGCCTGTTCACCCATACCTGTTTCCGAAGCTATTTGGCAATAAGCTAAAATGACAACACCCCTACCCCTACAACTCCTCCTCTCTGAAAGTTAATTATGACTTTCAATCTTAATAATAAAAAAAAGATTTTCTTTTTCAAGAAATTGATCCGTTGCTTAACTTAGCAGGAAGAAAGATGCTAAAAAAATCAGGTTCAAAGACCTGATGATGTTTGTTGAGTAGTTTGTGATGTTTGTTGAGTAGGTTGTGATGTTTGTTGAGCAGGTTGTGATGTTTGAGTACGTTGTGATGTTTGTTGAGTAGGTTGTGATGCTTGTTGAGTAGGTTGTGATGTTTGTTGAGTAGGTTGTGATGCTTGTTGGGTAGGTTGTGATGTTTGTTGAGTAGGTTGTGATGTTTGTTGGGTAGTTTGTGATGTTTGTTGAGTAGGTTGTGATGTTTGTTGAGTAGGTTGTGATGTTTGTTGAGTAGGTTGTGATGTTTGCTGAGTAGGTTGTGATGTTTGTTGAGTAGGTTGTGATGTTTGTTGAGTAGGTTGTGATGTTTGCTGAGTAGGTTGTGATGTTTGAGTAGGTTGTGATGTTTGAGTAGGTTGTGATGTTTGAGTAGGTTGTGATGTTTGTTGAGGAGGTTGTGATGTTTGAGTAGGTTGTGATGTTTGTTGAGTAGGTTGAACGTGTCTAAGAACAAAGCTCAAGTCTATCTTCAGGTACATCGAGGCTTTTGAAGAACTCAAAAATGTTCAAGTACATGCCTGAACCAGGACAACAAAGCTGCTGCTGATTGGTTGTTTTCTTAAGCCCCGCCTAGGGCCTTATTCAACTCCAGCTCCTTAAACTCAAAGCTATTTTAAAAATGATTGCAAACTAGTTTTGTAAAGATTACATTTCTGCTAAAGATATGATTAAGAACTCAACAGCAACATAAAAATGAATTTATTCGTGAAGTGTCGATTTATTATAAACATTTAAGTAGGTATGCAAAATTACCATCTGGTTAAATATGTTTTTAAACCTTATATTATATTTTATAAATTGCTGTGCAAAAAATCAGTTATGAATTTTTCATCACAGCAAACTAGAACCTGTACAAATTTGTAGTGGATTGTCACATCATAAGTTAATTCCATTAATATTTGTCTTTCCTGAAGTGACATATTTTAAATTTTTTAGCACCCACGTCCCAACTATTGAAATTCACTTTGTCAGTAACATTTGTTCAATACCATAGTAACATTTGTTCAATACCACAGTAACATTTGTTAATACCACAGTAACAATTGTTAATACTATTAATAGCCAATTAATATTAAAAATTAAATTACCTAAGACAGTTTGATTTTATCTTATTGGCTTTGATGTACCTTTCATGACCTCATTTAACATCACCAGAAATTTTTGTATGATTTCTGTGAGAATTAGTTGATTTTTATTTTAATCAAAATCAGAGAAGCATAAATATTATTTTTTAAAAACTGTTTGGTGTATTTTTTTACATTTTCTTTAATACACCACTAAATATTACATTGTAATACATTTATACATCCATACATTTATCAGGATTTTATGAAGGTATCTGCTAAAAACTTGTTAGACTAATTAAATCAGATGGAGCCTGAAATATTCCATGACCTAAATCGCAAATAGAAAAAACCTTTAGACTATCACACTGACCAATCAACTATAAATACAAATATTTCTTGAAATCACCAATGACCATTGCCAAAATATTTGTAACACATCTTTATGACCAGGCCTCAACTTGAAATCTCCGATGTCTCTCAAGGTCATTAACATACTTAGTGGCCTCCCCTGATGACATATTGCCATATTTACTGATGACCTCAATGAGTGCTCCTTTGACATCATCGGGCATTGACTTCGCATTCCTGTAATGACAATTCATTTAAGCTGAAGAATTTCAATACTATTTTATCAAGGTAATACTTTTATATTTTCTAAATCAAATTATGGAACATGAAGCTAGTTTTTAAAATTTTCGTTCATACTTTGCACCATTTTATTCTAAAAGTAAAATTGATATGGGTGTAATTAATTAGAAGTTTATTTTTAGGTTTATGATATTTTTGTATACAATATATAAGTAGATAAAAAACAACTCACCCAGCAATATAAAATAAAGCATTTTCACTACTGATTTTTTGGTAAATAAGCTCCCCTTCTTCTAGTATTTTATGTTGCACATAGACTTTCTCTTCCTGCAAACACAATGAAAAAAAGCATTTCTATATTTTTGATAAAAGCATAATAAAAAATCAATGATACTTTTTTTTTTACTATGATGTCATCTTTGTTACATCACAAGGCACAAACCAGACTTAAAGTAGTAATAATAATTTGACAACTTTTAAAAGTGCAGTACCCCAGTCAGCTGCTGTCTCAAAGTGCTTCAAAATTAAAATAGTAACAGATATTTATAAATACATGATATTGAACACATTAACTTTTGTTAATGGCACAATCTGTCTTTGCAAGCTCTAAGTAACATTTTATTTTTGTAGTATATATTTTACTTTGTTTCATGAATGTCATAAATATTTTTCCTTTGCTTAAGTTGCAATTAGCAAAAATTGAATGATTATCAAAAGCTATTTAGTTTATGTAACATTGATGTGTTAACAAAACATATTATTTCTCATTGTTTGCCTTGGATAATAGTAAATTTATATTTTACTAAGTTGTACAAACAAAAATCAATTTCACTTATGAAAGTCTCCTTTGTTTCAGTAAAATTGATAAAGTAGGGGAGATGAAGGACTCAAACCAATGTGTGAAGATTTTACATTCAATCTCACCTGGTCTCTAGAAAACGCAGTAAAGAGTTTCAAAAGTCCCCTCTCCTTATATTTTTCAAATTCCTCAGCACAGTAATAATCTTTAAGTTTACTTCGACAGCCGAAAAATAACACGTTCCCTGTAGAGATTAAAACATGAACACGCTGAGAATTTCTTGTTTCTAAATCACTTAGTGGATCAAAATGTATGAGATCAGAATGGGTTCACATTCAAAGTGAAATAAATTTTTTAATTTGTATTTGATAATACAATAATATAATAAGTTGGGAAACATGTCAAACAAAACAACCAACAATTTATGATTAATCAAAAGGAGGATGCACCTTACCACTTATATTAGCGACACATCTTTCATGTATCACACTCCTAAATGGAGCCAGTCCAGTTCCTAGAACAAAAACAATCAAAAAAAAAATTTTAAAGTTTAATCTATGATCCTAGCTGAGAAAATGAAAGATGGCCACAGAAATAAAATGAGAGAATTTGTTTTAAAATTATTTATGCATCCTAAATAAATATTACATAAAATATAAAAATCGCATTCACATTTTTCTTTACCAGTTATTAAAAATATTAACCACACTGTGTTAGTATTATTAAAGACAAAGAAAGAGAGCTATCAAGACTAAAATACAATCTGTTTGGTTTATTAACAGCAATTTAATATTAAATGGTAAAAAAATTGTATAGGACAAGGCAAGCCAAGTTTTAAAATTGTAGTTGACAAAACAACCCTTGGTAAAAAACAATTCCAATCAGAATAATGAGTTTATGATGTAACTTTCTCTAAGAATTTGGGAAAGTTTTTAGGATGCAATAATCTTCTATATAGAAGAAGCATCTATAATAGATTAGATAAGATAAATGCTTCATTTTATCCAGCTGAGCTTATTTTTCTGGTGTACCTGGGCCTACCATTATCAATGGCATTGAGCTAATTAATTTTGTTGGTGTACCTGGGCCTACCATTATCAATGGCTTAGAGGGGTCATCTGGGAATGTTATTGCGCCATGCTTCACCCAGATGGGAACGATTGCTGATTCATCGCCAGGTCTTAAACTGGCCAGCCATGTAGAACACACACCTCTTCTAGGTAGGTGGAGTTTAGTCTGATAATTGACCACTGCCATCAAGACATGGATCTCACCAGAATGGGCCTGATTAAACAAGTTTATCAACATCTTTAACAGAGACATAAATAATGTTTTACTTCTTTTAAATAATAAGAAATTTCTTTATCATATTGTCTAAAAAGTGGATTAAAAAAAACCCAAGTTTAAAGTCAAGTCCCAGGATTTTATTTGATCAATCAGGGCTTAATTTTAAGTATACTTGATACTTACAGTTGGTGAAGATGCTATTGAGAAAGCTCTAGGCTGTAGCTGTGGTATGAGATCAAATAAATATTCAAATGGAATAGCTGCACTGGTTTTTTTAAAATCTTGTAAAATCTGGAAGATAAAATAAAAAAATAATAATTACAAAAGTTTAAGTTTATTTTTATCATAAGCCAATTTTCAAGACACATTTTTTTGTGTGCACAAAACCATCAATGAATTCTTTATGAAAACATACATTTAAAAAAATATATTAAAAAAAAAAAAATCATGTTAAGCCTGGTCCCTATTGGAACTCAGGACGTGTTAGCGCATTTTCGTATTATGTATCAGTACTTATGTTAGATATCAGCATTATGTAGTTATCAGTAATTGTGTTTAGATTTTAGACATATTTTTATGAATTTTCTTGTGTAATGAATATACCTGACATTTTTTTTATTTAAAAGTCATTTCTTTACATTTTAAAAATTTTTATTTTCTCTTTAATATAACTACAAGTCACCACAAATGATGACGTAAAACTCTCTAAACTTTTACACATATTCTAATGATGTCAACTAAAAAAAAACACTAATTCTTTTGCACGCTTTCGCACTACTCTTGAATGCTTTAAAAACTATGTATTCGACTTCCGGCAATGGCGGCCGTTCCCTGCGCTAGTGTTACCTCTCGATTCGAAATATTTTTTGGTAGTTTTAACGGGGTTTTTTAACGGATCGAGTAACTGAGTGTTGATGCACAAATGGCAGGTCAGGACATACAAAAAACATATATACATCATGGGTCTAGGACTTATGGATGCTGAGATCAAGGGTGATGACAGACGGACGGACGGACAAAACGGGTGCAATAGCGCATTCGACTTCTTGAAAATGCGCTAAAAATTAAATTGATTATTATGCACTATTGATGAGGGATGAGTTAATTGTTTTGCTCTTAATTCAGTATTTTTTACTAGAGTCTTAGAATAAATATAAAAAAAAGGTTGGAACTTACTTCTAGTATCGTCCTCTTTACTCGATTACAATATGTATAGAGCTCTTCTTGACCCTGCGGAGAGCAAAACTCCTCGAGTTTCTCACGCTCCAGTTCATCATGAGAATGGTATTTCAGCAACTCAAAAAATGACCGGCGTGGAACAGAGTTGAAGTCAAGGTAGTTGGTCAGCAACCATCCCACAGTGCAAGGCCGGGGAAAGTTAATTGGAAGTGGGATATCTGAGATGCAATTAAACAAAGAGGCTAATTTAAGTGGCTTTAGAAAGAGAAAAAAAATCTTAGCTCCTAAAATTTCATTTACATATGTTCCTATTCTTAGAATGATTAGATAAAAAAATAAGTCACATACTTTAAGGGTGAATTTTTAATGAAATAAATAAAATAAAGTTAAACCAAGGAGTAGCCAAAAAAATTGTCAAGTAAATCTATATTATAATTTCCAATTGTTTTCATGATAAAAATGAATAAGTAGTTCTAAGCTTCAAATTTTGTTTGGGAGGGCAATGGGGGTTTCTAAACAGTTTTTCTTTTTCACACAGGTTTTTGCCAAATTCTATCCAGCTAAAAATAAGATTCATTAATAATAAAGTGAAATAGTTTGTAGTGGAAAATACAGTTTTCCTTCAAAAAGACAGCCTGCTTTTTATGTACTGACAGCCACTGTCATCTACTTTATACCTCCTACCTTATTCACTTTTCTCAACTACTTTTTTAGTTGTTGTAGCCAGTGTGAGAATGACTTAGTAAGGCAGATGAAAGGAGTGACTTTTTTTAGTTGTTGTAGCCAGTGTGAGAATAACTTAGTAAGACAGATGTAAGGAGTGACTTTTTTAGTTGTTGTAGCCAGTGTGAGAATAACTTAGTAAGACAGATGAAAGGAGTGACTTTTTTAGTTGTTGTAGCTAGTGTGAGAATAACTTAGTCAGGCAGATGAAATGATTGACTTTTTTAGTTGTTGTAGCTAGTGTGAGAATAACTTAGTCAGGCAGATGAAAGGAGTGACTTTTTTAGTTGTTGTAGCCAGTGTGAGAATAACTTAGTAAGACAGATGAAAGGAGTGACTTTTTTAGTTGTTGTAGCCAGTGTGAGAATAACTTAGTCAGGCAGATGAAATGATTGACTTTTCCCACTATCAGCCATTCAAGTAGTTGATACTTTTGTGTCGTGTCCATGTAACAATTATTCTTTTATTCTTCTTCCTCCTTTTCTTCTGTTTTCTTTTGCCTATAAACACTTTGACTTTTCTTCTTGTAATTTTCCCTTGCACTCTACTTGGGTGCACCATAGTAAAAATTTTTTTTTTAAAATCTTTGTTTTCTGCAGAAGGCTTCATGTGGACAAGCTCATTGTTTCATAGCATCTTTTTTCAGGTTTCTTCCTAACATGGTTTAATGCCAACATTTTTATAGAGAGGGTTTACAAAGCTTCCATACCTGGATCGTTTTCTTCCAGTAAAAATGTCTTTGCTGGGTCCTGCCCTAGCAACTCAAGTAAGGACTCAACAGTGTCTGGCATATTTTGTGGACGGACCATGACAACATCACCAGGGTAATATCTGGGTGATGAGTGAGAAATAATTATAAAACAATTTGGAGCATCAAAAATATTTTTTACAAGGACTTAAAAGAAATGTTAAAAATTTTATTGAAGAAATGTCAATGCTTAAAACCAACATGGACAAACTGCAGCTCACAAGCTGCAAGCGGCTCTCCTGTATTTACATTGGGGGTCACGAACAATTTACGAAAGATATGTTAAAAGGATTACTGGAAGATTTCCTAGCCAGGTTTAATGACCATCAATGCAATTCTCAATGCAATTTTTTAAATATTTTAAAATGGCTCTCAGTTACTTCAGGCCTGGACACCCTGCTTTATACTTTGCAATGATTTAATTGCAAGTTTCCCTAATGATTTACCTTACTTAAACAAATTTAAATCATAATTCACCCAATATAATATTTTATTTTGTATTTTAAAAAAGTATGTAAAGATGAAGCAATACCACAATTTCACAGTAACATTAAAAAAATTTTGAAATGACTCAGTTGAATTAAGTGTATGCTAGAACAGAGTTTTATTTGTACGTCTAATCTGACTCCAAAAATTTCATTTGAGTGAAATAAATTCACAACACATGAATTAAAAAATCTGTACTATATAAAAGTTGCATACCTAATGTTTGACCCGGATATATCCATCTTGATCAATCTGACATCTTGAAAATGATCAGGAGAAGTGACCCTGCTGTTACTCAAAAGACGAGCATGAAATGGGCATAGTGGTCCTACTGTCTTTTGATTGGAATCATCTGTTGATTCATTCTGATGATTTTTTTTCATATCATCTCCAATAATAGCAGATTTTTCTATAAACTTTACTTTATATTTTGGAGGAGGACTGAAAGAACAAAATACAACATAGAATATGACATTACATAAATAAAAAAATCAACACTTATAATTTTATTTACAAAAAGATATGAAACATTGGTTTCACTAAAAACCTTGTAAATTATGTAATGTTAAAAAATACAAATTTTGTTTTAAATAAATGCTAATTTTTTATTTTTTAAACTGACAAAAATACTTATTATTTAGAGCAAATTTGATGATTCATTGAAAAACTTTAGTGCATAATGCTACACATCAAGAAATCAATTATGATATCTTTTAAAGTTTAAAAACAATTGCCTCACGGGGAGTGAAAAGACACGAGTAAATGAAAACAACTCACCAGATATCACTGCTGATGATGTGTTTGCCAGGTGGTAAGGGATATTGACTGAGAATTGCATCCCACAAGTCTTTTAGCCAGGGTGTCACAACCGCATCTACTCTAAATCAGAAATGAAATAAAATTAATCAAAATCTAATAAATAATGTAACAAAACCATTTTGGGTGTTGATAAAAAAATAATTTACTTTAAGTTCAAATACCTGAGTATGTTAAAAATAAAAACAGTAACAAAACAGCATCCATGTTAAAGACTAATTTTTGACTTGCCCCAAATCATGCTGGTCATCAGCAAGCCCTAAAGCCAGAATTGGTTGACCACCAAGTTGCTCTAATCTCTTCTGCAGTCTTTTCCCCACAACATTGTATCTGTTCAATTATATTACAAGTATCATCAGATTAGCACAATGTTTTTTTGTATTAACACATACAAAATAAAACTTTTCCATGTCATTTCAGTTTTATTAAACAGAGATGGTTGGAGCAATCTGAATAGCTGGTACAAAGTTAGGCCAGCCTATAGCTGGTAAGGCTGGTACAAAGTTAGGCCAGCCTATAGCTGGTAAGGCTGGTACAAAGTTAGGCCAGCCTATAGCTGGTAAGGCTGGTGCAAAGTTAGGCCAGCCTATAGCTGGTAAGGCTGGTACAAAGTTAGGCCAGCCTATGACGAGGCTTGTTTTGAGCAGATAAGCCCTTTCACTTTCTGGCCAGTCTTTCTTAAAATGGGTTGAAAAAGTTAAAAACATACATGTGACCAAAATCTTCAGAACCTGGAGCTCCCAAACTTTCAGCATATCAGGCTCTTATGACCTAAATAAATAAGGCTCTTAACGAAATTCTCCAAAATATTTCCTTGTCACAAAAACAATTCAAACATACTTTTGATAGGATGAATCTCCAAGACCTAGAACGGCAAACTGTAACTTCTTCAGAGAACTAGACGGCAAGTCTTTCCTTAGCAGGAATTTCCAAAAGCTCTGTGAGACAAAAGATAGTGATTGTAAGTAGCAGTGCCACTTCCATAAATACAGAAATAGACTTTGATTTATAAAAATAAATTTAGGATTTATTTTCTGTTCTTCTACTGACCTTACTTTGCCACCTGTGTAGTCCTTAAAAGATTATACTAGAAACACTATTAAAAGTCAGGGATCTGGGCGAAAAGGAATTCAAAAAAATAAAATACCTTCATATTATCAGGGGTATCACCTTGTCCTGTAGTTGAACAAACAAAAATCCCCAGTGGTTCCTCTATAAGATTAACCTAAGTAAAAGTGGAAAAAATATATACAGTTACTAATAGCTTTCAATTGCTATGAAGTCCAGCTGTTACTAAAAATGATTTTAAAAATAAATGTTTTTAAGGATATAATTAAAGGAGACATACATTTATAGCTAATACTTATTAAATGATCTATAGCCATAGAATATAGTTAAATTATTCTATTAAGTTAACAGTTTTTTAATTGCAATATTAGAAATGCAACGTATCAATAAATTATAGACTATTATTATTTAAATTTTTTATTTTTTAATTACTAACTATATTGTAGGCATCCATTGGTAAAGCTCTAGATGAAAAGTGCCTTCGTTTAGCCTCTCTAACTATTCTCTCAGCTACATCATGTGCTGTTCCTGTTTGGCTCCCAAATAACACCAAAAGCTTATGATTTCCTACAGGCATCTTGTTTGCTAGGTTCTTTCCTATAGATAACACAATTTAAAAATATTAGTGGAAAATCAATTAATTTTTTTTTAAAGTATGATTCATCTGAACAAATATTTTATTTAAATTATAAAATATATAATTATTTTAAATGTTTCCTGTTGCATTAACAAAAGAATTAACTGAAAACATATAATAGTATAGTAATTTATCTGATAAGGCTAAAAACATATTTCTTTTAAACAGATTGTTTTTTTCGCCTAATTGACTTTATGACTTCACTACAGAACAGTCATTTCTTATAATAGTGCATCTATTCATAAACAGCATTAAGACTGCATATGTCTATTTTCATGACATTCATAATTACTCAAGAAATGAGTTATTTTAAAAAAGAAATCTATATTATTTACTCTGTCTATAAATTAGACAGCGCATAGGAAAAGCTGAATGAAGTGTGTGGCGGGTCCCAGGATATACCTAGGGTATTACTTAAAAGTGGATGTGCACAAAAAGAATAACCAGACCAAAAAAATACTATAATCCTTTATTTCTGTTAGATTAGAGTACTTAACCAGTTATAGAACCTTTAAAAAATCTTGATAAAATAAAAAAAATTTCCACTGCATTATTGGCTAAGAAAGATCCATGACCGACCCATATACCCAAAAGTTTGGGAAAATCCCTGACGTAGCCATTGAACCAAAATTTTATTCACCTTTTCAGAAAATATTTTACTGCACATTTTTAGCTGTGCTATAAATTAAAATAAATCCTAATAGTTTTAGAATTAGAAGAGAAACTAAATATGAAAAAATAAAGAGAATAGGGTTGTTTTAAACTGTAAATTTGAAAGTGGAATATAAATATAAGTAAAGCAGTTTTTCCTGTTATAGCAAACACAGAGCTAATTTTAATTATTGATTCCTAAAATGGAATTCTTTAATACTCAGTCCTAACCCTGCTGGTTATAGTCTTTAAATAATCAGAAAAAAAACATCTTCACCTTGCCTTGTTAAAATTAAAATCACATAACTATATAGCATTCATTTTAAAAAGTTAAATTGCTTGTTTGGCAGATGATGGATAATAGAATGAGAAGTGCCCTTACAATATTTTTTCAAGGAGAAGACTTCTTTCACTTGGTATATTTTTATTTCATGACCAACCAAGATAATTCATGGTATCCTTGTGATACTAAATACGCAGCAAGACATGATAGCATGTCAGTGCTTGTTTTAACTAATTAAATTTTAACCAATAATAAACAATATAAAAACCCAGGTCACTCATTCTGTCTCATTCTGTAATGCTATGGGACATAGAGCAGTTTAGTATTATTTTAGTTTGGAGATTAACAGAGCGTGAGGTGTTTCTCGCCATAAAATATTATATGACGTCATTGTTTGAGCTTATATTTTAATTTTGGAATATTGTATGTAGAGAAATTTTGTGAAAAATATATCATTCTAATGAACTAAAATTTAATTATTCATTCTTTTTATTGAACTCATTCACATATTAATTTTTGGTTGCCGTAGACACAGATTCCAATGCATGCAATAACATTCACATGACATAAGTTACTTGGGCTTTTGAAAAAAGTGGGCCCCCAAGTCCACCTAGTTTAATAATAACTTAACTTTTAGGCAAAATAATTAATTTTGATTAATATTTATAAGACAAGCAGTCTCAGCAACCTATCTCCTGGGGCTTAAGTTTAAAGATTAAAGAAACAAAAAATTACTGGCGTGCTTGCGTGTGTTTATATTGAGCGAGGTGAAATCCGGAAATGAAATTCTGTACTTTTATGGCTGTAAAGGGAATAAGTGTAATTATTTTTATCTAAAACATAATAAAGCTTCTGGTTTTAGGGTATAGGTTAGGTTTGAAATATGAGTTAAGTTTTGTTGTCTTCTTTTTCATTAAAAAAAAAGATGTTGGAAAAAAAGAAATATACATGGTCAGACTTCAGTCAAAGAAAACACTTAGCTCCATGTCGTCATGGAGCTAACTGTTCTCTTTGATTTTACCAGTTTAAGTTCAAGCATTCACTTAGTCATTTAACTTAAGTTAAGTAAGTTGAATAACGAAGTGAATGCTTGAACAACTGAAGTCTTAAGTAAGGCGTAAGTAAGGCACTAAGCAGGAATTAACTATGGCCTTAACTGCACTTACTACTTTTGCCTATGACTATGACTACTGAATAGTTGTTAATGCTTTTAAGTGCGGACAATGCAGAAAATTGAGGAAAAGATTCTCGAGATGCGGTGGTGATGGTGTGATGGAATGGCCATACTCATATACTAAGAAAAAATGCCTCAAATACTACAAGGCATGGCCTGAAATGGAACTCATAGTCGATAGGGAAAGCAAAAAATATGCCTTCCAAGAAACACTTGGACTTGGCGCCGAGAAATGGAGTCATGGAGGTTCAGACATTAAGAATTAAGAGAGTCGGCCATGACTTGAATATCTTGGCCCACGATAATGATGCCTGGAGGTCTCTCGTAGGTGGCCTACGCCCTTACAGGAATCGCAGACGGCAACGATGCCCTCTTGGGCGAGACGGTCAACAACAACAGTCTACGACATGACACTGACACTTACTGTTAAATGTACACTTAGAGTCTTTAGTAATAATTATATTGTTTTTCTGAGTCCACTTCTAAAAATAAATCAACAAGAATAGCCGCCCCTGAATTCGAGTTTCCTGAAGTCTTTTTTACAAGAGCTTATCAAATATTTATTTATTGTTTCGACTCCATTGTTTTCAATTACTTAAATGCACATATTTCGAATAAAGACCTATAACGCTGCCACACGAATCAGTAGAAAAGCTTAAACCTGAAATATAATTTTTCGATATTTTTTAAAGTATTGTCAAAGAGTTTTATTTCAATAATTGCGCTGATCACTATATCTAAAAAGTGCGAAAGTTATATTTCATTGTTGCATAATTTTGTTTTGTTTATACTTCCTTCTGTACTAAAGAAATCAGCTGACTTATGGAGTGATACTGATCACTGATACTGATACGATCGAGAGGAAATTTTCGAGGTAGAGCTGTATAGTTTGTTATTTAGCCTAATTCTTAAATATTAAGACTTTGGTAAAAGCGAAGACTTATTTGGTTTAATTTTCAAGGAGTAATCCGTGCTAACACCACTTACCACTTCTTAATCGTAACTGTAAATTTTAACTTAATTTAATATTCTTAGTCTTAAGTAAGTTTAAGTTCTTAACTTTTATGCGGGATTAAGTTGATTAACTATCCAGAAATACTAAATTGGGCTAAAACCTATATCTCCGACCGGAGCGTCGCGTCTCTTCCCGTTGCTATGAAGGATAGTTGTTATTTTAATTTTAGGGTTTGGGTTAGGTATAGCTTTAGTTAGAATTTTCGGACTATGAAGGATAGTTGTTATTTTAATTTTAGGGTTTGGGTTAGGTATAGCTTTAGAATTTTCGGAAAATTCACGGGGCTCGCACTATTTTTCCGGGCCGGTGACGTGCCATAGCAACAAGATGGCCGCCGATAAGGTCGGCCCGGTCGGAGATATAGGTTTTTACCCTAAATTGAAATAATTTGGAAACTATTCCGATTCCAGTTCTTAGTTCTTAGTAATCTTAAAAATCAAAAAGAGATTAGAAAGTAGGCTAATTGCAGAAAATACTTTTTACCAAACAATTTATACAGTATACAGTCAATACATTTTTCTCTTGGATTTGTTCTCTCGCAACCCCAGCCACAAGCCCAAGCTCAAACCTCGCTCACTCTCTTTCTTCATTCTTTTTATTGTACTCATTCACATACTAATTTTGGTTGTCGTAGACACTGATTCCAATACATATTGGGACGCGTTGGTCGAGTGGTAGCGCGCTCAACTGTCGTACAGATGGTCACAAGTTCGAATCCATGTGAAGGCGAGGATTTGTTCCGGGGCCTGAGGAGTCCCCGAGTCACCCAGCTCTGAATGGGTACCTAACTAGACAATAGTTAGGCGGCTGGGGTAATGCGTGGAACCCCTATAGCCGTGGCCTGTGACCGCTGCATCACTTGCCAACAGATCATCTCTCATGGTCTGTGGACGCAATTATCTTCTGCATAGAAGGAGCGTCTGTAATCTAAGATAAGATTCAACCCCCAGCCTGTTTTCTTCTTCCTAGCAATTTATTTTTCAGGCACTATAAGTCATGAACATTCAGTCCAATAAATGTTTTCTTGTTTTAAATTTTCTTAACATTAACTTATTTACTAAAGATACAAATATATAATGTACTAGCTAAATACCCGTGCTTTGCACTGCAAAATGAGGAATTCAGTTAGCGTTGAGAACTGAGTAACACCAATTCAAAGGGCAAATTAATTTCAATCTGGATCATGCTGGATATACCGGTTTGTCAATGTTTGTCAAGGTCGTGTAAAATCAAATGGGGAATAAAATGACATTAAGGATCTCAAGGCTAAATGGTTTCAGGATGTGCATATCTCATAAGGCCTGAAGATTTGAATCTATGTCATTACAGAGTTGCATTTCTATATTTATTTAAATTGTTTAAAATCTAAAGAGAGCTTAAGATTTAAAAGTTTATGAAAAATTTAAATGGGCCTAGCCTCAAAGGAACAGGTGTTGGGATGCCCCTACTTAGTGGTGTTTAAAAAAAATGTTAATGACGGAAACCCCCGGAATTAATAATTTAAATATTTTTTTAGCCTTTTACCATTGCGGGAGTGCACTCAACAACTTACCAAAGTTTCATGCTTTTACCTACTCGAGAAGTCGAAGAATTAGTGATGAGTCAGTTTTTAAATAGATTATTAAAGAAAAAAACTACATTATGGCCCCCATGAGTGGGAATTTTAAATTCTTTTTTGCCAATTATCCTTGTGAGAGTGCACACTACAACTTCCCAAAGTTTCATGCTTCTACCTACACTAAGCTGGAGAGTTAGTGATGAGTCAGTCAGTCAGTGAGTTACTAGTCAGTGAGGGCTTTGCCTTTTATTAGTTTACATAACGGATACATATTTTAAAATATTTTTACTAATTTGAGTAATTTTGACATTTAATTTATTTAAAAAACCATGGTAAAATGATCAAATATGTACCCCAAAAATGTATGAAATGTTAGTAAAAAACATAACAAACTTATGAATTGAAATCCTGACCATCTATAAGGCAGTCTGACATTATGCCTTTAACACTTTTAAATTCATGTTCAATTATCCTTAACCTTAAAAAATCATCCATAATATTAATAATATGCAGACTTCAACCCACCTATCAGGAGTTTTGAGGGCAGAAGCAGACATTATAATGTTTAATGTTTATGAATGGTGTGGTTTTGGACAGTAATCTGTACATATTACTATGAGGCTAATAAATTTTTGTATGACATGGTCTAACCAGACCTAAGTTTCATGTTTTTCAAGGCACACTTTTGTTACGTAGGATTCAATTTGTTTTATAGTGGAAACCCATTTTTCATTCAGGGGCTTGTCAAATGTTGTTTTTTTTTGTCTGCTGAGGAAGAGGCAACGTTCTATTCTTTTTATTTAAATTATCAGGAACAATCTGAATATGTATAGATATATATTTAATATTTAACAATATAATGGCAGCAAATTGAAATTTTGAAAATTTCTTTTTGGTCAATTTTTATAATCTGGCTCATAAAGAAGAATGGTGCAGTCAGATTAGTTGGGATGTGCCATGGCTTAAAATTTTCAAAAATGTTTATTTATTTTTTATTTCTATTTAAACTTAATTTTTGTCATGACAGCAGGTGGATTTTATTTCCACCCCAAATAAAAAAAACAGCAGTATTGAATAAATGAGCAGAATTAATACTTTAAAATTTTGTTCCATCTCAGTCACTCGACTGCCACTCCACAATTTGGCTTGGCCAGTTTTGTTCATTTTATTTATCAGAAGGAGAAATCTTCATGTCTAGGCTTAGCCGTATCTGTGTGAAGGCTTTTATGGTCAATACAATGGACAGTGTCCACGAGTTCCAGCTCTCTATTGTTGGGAAGTTGTCAAGTTTTAAGATCATGCGATAGTATGAGGAGAGAGAAATGAAGGCTTTGAGTCAACCACAGGGGGATTATTGTAAGAAAATAGTTAAAGACTAAATTTAAAAAATTATCCAACATAATTCTTTACTTGAGATTTATCACATTTTGATTTTGCAGAGGGGTGCTAAGCCAATGATGAAGTAAAGGAAGCGTGTGGAAAATATTATTTTAAACAATATATGATAGTATAGTTAATAGTATTTATGGTAAAAATCCTTACTAAATGTTTATTGATTCAAATATTGACAAGGGCTGCCTTTCATCATAAATGAATTATTATGTTTATGCATAATGTATTTCTAGTGATTTTAGTTACTCAAGACTTAATATGGGGTTCTAATTCAATAAATATGTATTGGAATGGAGTTCATAATATTATCTAAACTAAAAGTTTTGAAGAGATTAAAAACATCTTTTTATATAGTTATACATTATGCAGCACTTCTATGTTTAATCAATTAAGTGCAATCCTAATTATAAAATAAAGTGTCTAAAGACACTTTCCACAAAACATTGAGCAAATGTCTCTCACAATTATGAAACATAAACTTCAATATCATCAATGGTGTTTTTAGTGGGTTTAGTGAAATTCTTATGCTTTTAACTGACATCTCCCACATGTTGTTCAAAATATCTTATTCATGCAGGTGAAAAGTTTCACTTTTTGTAGATGCATTATTTGACTTCAGTTGGTACTTGCTAATCTTTGTAAAAACTGAATGCCTTACTCTGATCTAAGGTTGGACGTACACACAGCTAATGATGCTGACTCTGTTCCATCTTGTCTTAATTTGTGGCCAGATTTTTATAGCCACTGTGGCACTTAAACACCAAAATGTAAGTGGTTTGAGTTTTAAAATAATGATATGTATATTAAAAAATATATATTTAATATCCCATAACATCTGTTCTTTATTATCCATTTCAAAAAATTAAACAAAAGCATAACATACTTTATAAAAATAAAATAAAATGGTAAGGATATTAAAAGAAAATATTAAATTACATGACTGTGACTCGGCTAAAACCTACTGTAATAGTCCAGTAATAATTAATGCCCAAGACTGTGGTCTATATATCAACTAACTTGATTCCCCTCCCTACATTCTTTGCACACTTCACAATACACCAACGCTTATTCCAGATCTCCATCCACATTTCAGTATAGCCATTCATGAAAGCCACATTCAAAACTCAGATATGACAATAGTGAACTCAGGTGATAGAATTTTTTTTCTTTTTTCCCTATCCCACAATCAATTATATATTTTTACTTTTATAAACCTTAAAATTCAGGTCTTTAAAATGAGCTCAGAGACAGCTATAAAAAAAGTTCATATTGTTTTCATGAATCATCTTGGTAAGCCTTTAAAAATTTGTTTCTGTGTTGTAGAACTCTCAAATATTTTTTATTTTTTTAGTGGTGTATTTATTTCTATGTAAATAATTAATGGATTACTTAACTGATGCTTTAATTAGGTCATTGATTATGCACCTAATTGTTGTGTTGATATATTCTTAAGTTCTAAGATCTTAAGATCTTTTACTATAACTGACTTATTTCTACTTCTGTTGTTGTACAAGTATTGAAGGCCTACTTCAATGCTTACATGATTTGTGCTCAAATGAATTTTACTTTTGACTGCTTTTATATATATACACTTGTATTTAATAAGTTTGGAATAAAAGTATTTTCATTTTTTTCAGATATTTAAAATTGCTCTTCCTAATTTTCCAGATGTTGGCTATTATGATGGATTAGATCAAGATGCTGGATTCGCAGTCCAAGTTCTGAATCGCTACCAGTCGGAGTACTTTGTGAGGGCCATCAACATATCCCGCAACCTGATTAAACTGGGTTACACGGAGAGGTTTATCTACACCACTCACCCATGGCTAGTCTCCCTGTACCTGAATTGCCCGAATATCAAACTAATGGGAGTCCAGTTAAAGGTGAACAGGAATTACCTTGACCTTCCAAACCCTCACCTTGACCTACCCAGCCCTCCCCTGTCTACTGTCCTCAGCCTTTCTCTTTATCACTATGTTAACCCTATTCCCTTGGTAAGGTCCCCTTACTTACCCTAGAGTTCCCTTAATCAAATGTTGAGCCTAGACTTCTAAATGAGTTTTTGATATTACAGTGTGAGGAGAGCATTCCACACAACTCCTTTCTAAAGATTAATGATGTTAAAAAAAACTGTTTCATTTTTATTATCAATGCAGTGTCCAAATAAAACCGAGCAAGATGACTTCAGGAATGCAGTTGTTGAAGGGCACATCGCCTGGCACGCCTTCACCATGAACATTCAGACTGATTTCCTTGGTGCCAATCTCTTCTCCTATGGGCTTGAGCTTGGCCAAAGGCTGGACGCCATGTTTGGTATACACAGGCAACATGCCACCATGAGCCAGAGAGATATCCCTGGTAATGTCAAATAATTATATGAAATTGTTTAGTCTGCTTTCCCTGTGCTGCTCTTTCAACAAAAGGTTTATATAAATTTTTTTAAGTTTACCAAAATCCAACCGATGTGTAGTTATGTATAATTTTTATATATCATAAATTAAAAATAATTAATTGCTATAAAAAATGGATGTAAATTTATCATCAATACCCTATAGTAAAAAATTTGTTGATTAGTATAGTTCATTTCAGGAATGACCAAAGCACTGCTTCCATTACTGGCCTCTCATGGTGTCAAGGCTATTTCAGTGGGGGTCAACCCAGGCACTGCTCCACCAGACGTCCCTTCTCCCTTTGTGTGGAAGCTGCGAGACACTGACAAAGAGGGTCTCCTCGCATTCTGGGTCAAAGGTGAGTCAAAGGCTTAGAGAGTTAAGCAATTATTTGGCTGACTAGTTTTTTTCAGGATGTTTTCACAAATCTCTGTTTAAGAGGCAATAAAGCAGCCGAAGTACCTTGTTAAAATTTTTATCTCATATCTTAAACATTTCATTTGCCTAAAAATTTATACTTTTTCTGCCATGCATAATTATTTCTTGATTCATGATTTTCAATAAATTTTCCTGTCACAAACCTAATTGTTTGAAACAAAATCTTTTAACTCACAATATTCTGTAATTTTTAAATAAAATAATAATAAAATAACCAAAATAAAAAAAACTTAAAGAAAATAACACAAATGTAATAATAAATCTATTTATTATTTTATTTCCCATTACAAATAATTAAAGTGGCATAAAATAGTTATGGATTGTTTGCATGTAGTTAAGACACAAAATAGAAATCCTAAGATGCGGTCCACTTTTGAATGTTTCAAGCTTGTTGTTAAGTGTGTGTATAAAATCCTCCACCAGGTGGCTACCCTCTGAATCCTGGACCTGACCCAGCACATCCCAGGGGATTGGCCAGGGACAAGTGCATCATTGCAGATGGTCTGGAGGAAGTTCTTTGCTTTGCTTTCAGAACAGACAACACTGGTCCACCTGTTGAAATTTCGGTGAGCACTTTGTTGTTATGGAACTCACTCCACTGCAGGGTATCACAATATTGACATTAACTCTTAAAGTTGCATAAAGGTTTTCAATAAACTTCTACCTCATTTCTGTAAGGATTTCCCGTATTACGATCAACTGGTTATGAAATTAAAAATTTGCGCAAAATCCATTTATAATATTATTGTCATACTGACTACATTTTTTAGGCTAAGAATGGTTATTTTACACATCCTTAAGACCATACTGAGTTTAAAACAATATTTACCTGTAGTTTAGTACTATTATTTTAGTAATAAAGAATAGCGAAAACGTATCTTCGAAAAAAACCCGTTAAAACTACCAAAAAACATCGCGCATCGAGCAATAACACTAGCCCGGGCAACGGCCGCCATTGCCAGAAGTCAAATACATCATTTTTCAAGCATTGATGAGCTTTTACTTTTGGAGGTCTCATTTCTAACGAGAGTGGTATCTAGGGGCGCTTTAGGACGCTTTAAGGATAGCGGGCGGAGGCTCATTTCAACGCTTTGCGACTTTAAGAGTTAATATGCAGAGAAAATTTTTTCTTTATTGTTTCTGTGTCTAAGAGTATCGCAATTTAATTAATAATTCAGAGTGAAGAATCACACTTATTTCTAGATAAAATATCTAATTATGTAATATCAAAACACAATAACTAAAATAAACTGTATTTTTGCAAGAGTGACACAAAGATGAATTTTTTCAAGCACTTACCTAGAAAATGATGATACTCAAGACAAGTATAAAATGATTAAATTAAATTTGTTTAACATGGTCTTTCAAAATCAAGCCACAGTAAATGTCATTCCACAATCTGATACATAAGGGGGCATATAGCTTTTCTATTTCTTGCTTCCTGGTTTACTTTCATATATTAGTTTTGATTAATTCAGTTGTTAGAGATTTTAATATGCATTTTAAATTTTAAAATGATACATAACAGGTGTATGTCTTATAAAAATAAAGATGAGCTTTTGAAACATGTCTTATAAAAATGATCTTTTGAAACATGTCTTATAAAAATGATCTTTTGAAACATGTCTTATAAAAATGATCTTTTGAAACATGTCTTATAATATAATATAAAGCTGAGCAAAGTGTTGTTTTAGACATATTTTTAAGAAACACATTTTCTCTATTTATTTGAGAAAATCCCTCATGTCTTGTTTTACTTATTTCCATTGTTAGGAAATTCTTGGCTATTATGAAATACTGAGAGCAGAATTTCCAGGGGCAGAGCTTGTGGCCTCGACCTTTGATAACTATGTGGAGGTATTAGAGACAGTCAAGTCCACTTTGCCTGTCAGATCATTTGAAATCGGTGACACCTGGATTCAAGGTATTGCCAGTGATCCTAAAAAGTACACCATGTACCGAGCTTTTGTCAGAGCCTGGGAGCAATGCAGAGATGCAGGTATTTTTGCGTCTTTTAATTTATTTTTAAAATTAATGTATTCTTATTTTTTTGCCTCCAAGAATA
The DNA here is from genome assembly GCA_002072015.1 of Radix auricularia. NCBI lineage: Eukaryota > Metazoa > Mollusca > Gastropoda > Lymnaeidae > Radix > Radix auricularia. The sequence goes on along the minus strand of MUZC01004723.1, from coordinate 780,047 downwards.
TATTAGCTATAATATTTATTGAGATTTTTGTGTTTAAAAAAGGCCTTGCAATAAATTTAAATTAATTAAAATATCCTATGTAATATTTTAAAAATATCACAAGTAATTTTTGAATAAAAAATAGGTTCAATGTATTTTGAATAGTTTAAAAAGTATGCTCATGTATCTTTATTAGGGATGTAGAATACAAAATGCAAATTTTATTATTCTTTGATGTATTTGTTTTCTAAATTTGACATATATCAATTATTTATTATTAGGCAAATGCCTTGATTCTGACCCTCGTATCCAGAACATGCTGCGTTTCCTGATCAAACTCCCAGAACACACCTGGGGCGCCCACGACTTCCTTGATCACGTCAACTGGACCAATGCCAAGTTGGCAGCAGCTAGAAAAAGTACGATTTTGAAGTTTTTGCCAGGATTTTCACTTTTAAATATAATTTTTTTAAAGAAATTTTTGTTTGAGTTTTTGAACATCAGAGCTCAAAAAGCTTGCTGGTCTAGTATAGATAATGTTAGTGCTGTAGAGGAAAGCATTCATACATATTACCATTATGGTAACTTTTCTTCTATTGGTTTCTTAATAATGGGTCTAGGAAATGTGTGGTTTATTTTGATTGGTAACACTTATATTTATTTTGCTTACTGCCTGCTATCAACGGTTTAGTTTGTCTATAAATGTGATGGCCTATTCAATGTTTACATAAAAAATTATTTCCTCTATCAGCAAGCAACTATACAGAAACTGAAGACACCTGGAGAGAGCAGCGTCAGTTCTTGGACTTTGCGTTCAACGCCCTGGATGACCACCCTTTGAAAGACTTGGTCAAACAGGAGTATGGGGACTTGTACGCGACTCAGCCTGACCTCTCAGGTGAATAAACATACATGGAGAAATATGACCTCAAAATTGTTTACATATTTCGTATGCCGATCCAGACACAGAAGTAGCGTCTAAAGAAAATTGAAAAAGATGACAAATTTATTAAATGCTTCTTCTTTAAGGCCCATGAATGTTGCGCCATGAAAAGAACGCAGTCAAATAATAATTTGTTTCCATGTTTCTATTTTCAATAGTAGAACTCAATGATTTATTGATTGCCTTGTACCAGGATATTCTGCTGCTCAAGTTGGTGTTGATTACAGCTGTCCGGGGGGCGTGATCCTCAGGTTTGCCAATGATGGATCCCTCAGCAGACTTTACGACCCTGTCAATCAGGTAATTCTGTCACTACATTGTCACTTCACTTCAACACACTGTCACAACACTGTCACCACACTGTCACTACACTGTCACAACATTGTCACAACACTGTCACCACACTGTCACTACACTGTCATCACACTGTCGCTATATTCCACCACACTGCCACAACACTGTCACTATACTTCACCACACTGTCACAACACTGTCACCACACTTTCATTATACTGCCACTAAACTGTCAACACACTGTCACTACACTTCACTACACTGTCACCACACACCACCACATTGTCACAACACTGTCATCACACTGTCAACACACTGTCACCACACTGTCACCACACTGTTAATACATTGTCACCACACTGTCATTACACTGTCACTACACTTCACACTGTCACAGCACTGTCACCACACTGTCACCACACTGTCACCCCACTGTTAATATACTGTCACCACACTGTCACTTCACTGTCACCACACTGTCACCTCACTTTTGACGTTACAAAAAAATCCTCTCGGGACCAACCATACTTTAAGTAAATGTAAACCAAAGGATTGAAGGACTTTTCTTGTGTGTGGTTTTGTCAACTGACAAAATAATTTGTTAACTACACAATGATTTCAAGAACAAAAAACTTCTTAAATAGAAAACTGATTTAAATCAGGTGACATTTGATTTTATATTACATAGAAGTCTATATCATCATATGTAAATTGTAATTGTCAAAACTGTTGTTGCCTTATAGAAAGAATAATGAGATGATCAAATTGTTAAGAAAGTGACAAACAGTAAAAACATCAACATTCAAAAGTGTATAAAAATGGAACATTAATCATTTGATGTGGTTTTTTTTTTTTTTAACTGACAAACAGTAAAAACATCAACATTCAAGAGGGTATTAAAATGGAACATTAATCGATTGATGGGTTTGGTTTTTTTTTTTAACAGCGTGAATGGGCCACTCCCACATGGCCCCTTGGTCAGCTGACTTACGACACGTATGTGGAGCAGGACTTTAGTGATATGGCCAAGCTGTACAACTATGAGGCTGGGGTCGGCTACAACAAGGATGGTGTTGACAAGTTTGCTAAGCCTGAGAAGAAGAGATGGGACATAGGGGTTCTCAATTTGTACCAGAGAGGTGGGTGTCACCAGTATCTGCTAGTTGCTGCAAAGACAGCCAAGCTGTCCCATTATTTTACTGACAGGACAATGAATTATAGGAAATCAGAAAACTACTGTCTATTAGCTTTATTTTTCATGTTATTACGTGATAATGATTTTAGTGCCACAGTCCACCAAAGAGGTGGTGACCCATAGTTTTACTGAAAAAATAAGAAAAATGATAGAAAATCTGAACCCTCCTGTCTATTAGTTACTTTGATGATATGTGATGATGGTTGTAGGGCCACAGACCAACAATTATTATGAATTTATATGCATTATAGACTTAAATTTGTTTTGAAACAATTTCTTAGTTTTAAATGAAATTAATGCTAACAGCCTGTATTTTTGGTTTGTCAACCGCACGTGATGGCACGACAAATTTATAGTTCCAGATTCAAATCACTAACAATGAAAAATCTTTAAAAATCCACCAGATTGGTTTCCTGGTCTTTGTAACAGCTAATCAGATTGATTATTGTATTACTGTCTTATCATGTTATTGTAATGGCAGCTTCCCTTAAATGGTTTTTGTTGGTCTCTAATTTTATAACATTTTAAAAAAAAGTAAAATAAGGTTCATGGTAATCAGAATAAAATGATGTATAATTTGTATAATCTAACAATTCTTTTGTATGATTGTATTCTATTCCTACACCTGTAATTTGGTTGTATTATTACTGCATTCTATTTCCACACAATAAGTTCTGTAATAATTCATGTAACATATAAATATATAACCTATAATTCTATTGTATGACCGTTTTCCATTTCTACACATATAATTCTGTTATCTTATCTTAGATATACAGACGCTCCTTCTATGCAGAAGATAATTGCGTCAAAAGACCATGAGAGATGATCTGTTGGCAAGTGATGCAGCGGTCACAGGCCACGGCTATAGGGGTTCCACGCATTACCCCAGCCGCCTAACTATTGTCTAGTTAGGTACCCATTCGGAGCTGGGTGACTCGGGGACTCCTCAGGCCCCGAGAACAAATACACACCTTCGTGTGGATTCGAACTCGTGACCATCGGTATGACAGTCGAGAGCGCTACCTCTCGACCACCACGTCCCACATATTGCATTATTATTGCCTTCTATTTCCACTCTCAGTCAACTCAACAGTCTGTGACTTCTGGGTCAAGGCCACCACAAAAGATGACCAGACTCGGACCAAGTATGGGGCACCACAGGCGTTTTATGTGAGATATACAACCAACCCAGCAACCAAAGGTGAGCGCTTAGCACTGCTCTAATATGGTGATTCTCAAACCAGCATAAACTAGCCCAATATACAACCAACCCAGCAACCAAAGGTGAGCTTTTAGCACTGATCTAATATGGTGATTCTCAAACCAGCATAAACTACCCCAATATACAACCAACCCAGCCACCAAATGTGAGCGCTTAGCACTGCTCTAATATGGTGATTCTCAAACCAGCATTAACTACCCCAATATACAACCAACCCAGCAAACAAAGTTTAGCTGTTAGCACTGCTCTAATGTAATGATTCTCAAACCAGCATAAACTACCCCAATATACAACCAACCCAGCTACCAAATTTGAGCTGTTAGCACTGCTCTAATGTGGTGATTCTCAAACCAGCATAAACTACCCCAATTTTACACTGAAAATATGAATCTTTCACTCAAATGTTAATTACAATTTAAACAGAATATATTGATCAATTCAGGCTTAATTAAAATCTTCAGTTAGTTTTCTGCTTCATTGTAACTTAGAATAATTAAAAAAAAAAATGTTCTGTGAATTAATGTTCAAGGAAAATTTGTCAATACTCTGTGTTACATTCTCTTTCTTTCATGTCTCTGACATTACAGCTATCGATATAACATTGCTGATGATGGGCAAAGTGACCACAAGACTCCCAGAATCCATCTCTTTTGGCTTCTCTCCACAAAATGTGGATGGCTCGTGGTCCCTGAGTAAAATGGGGCAAAGTATCGACCCTTGTAATGTTGTCCTGAATGGCAGCCAATATGTCCATGGTTAGTACATTTCAGTATCTAATTTTATACTCACTGTGTATGTCCATGGTTAGTACATTTCAGTATCTAATTTTATACTCACTGTGTATGTCTATGGTTAGTACATTTCAGTATCTAATTTTATACTCACTCAGAACGTCCAACTAAAGCTTCCCGGGTACCCCTCCGAAGTTTCGAACGGTACCTGGGTACCTGTTCAAAACACCGCATAAATTTTTGCTTTAATGACTGCTATACAAAGCAATGCAACCTAGCCGCCATCCATGCATCTCATGTCACACAACCTAGCCGCCATCCATGCATCTCATGTCACACAATATTCATGACGTCAAAATTTTATTCCTGATTTAAATGCATTTGTCATGCTCATAAACTAAAACTACAGTAAACTGAACATTCAAACAAAATGTGAACAACAATGACGTAACGTTCACTCAGGTCGTACGGGCCCAGCAGCTTGAATGTTAATGTCCGCTAATCGTCGCAAGTAACTGTTTAATTTTTTAACCTTTAAATACTGAGACTTCACATGTCTTATTAAAATCAGTTTGTTCTGCTAGGTTTACAGTTCAATAAAAAATTAAAATTTTTAAAAAGTGAATAGATGGGGTGTTCGGTTTGTTATTGGTGTCAGAGGCTTTGAGGTGGGTCACTCTTCATATCGACACCTGTGTGAGGGTGGATACAGTTTACATCACCAAATATTGACATACCAATCGCACCCAGGAACTTTTAAAGTTGACATCAAGCCCAAATTATTTTCAACCCTTTGTTTCTGTCCAGATTTGAAAAAAAAATAAAAAAAACTTTGATTTATTTTTGTTACTACAGAGAAATTCTTTGAACAGGGTAAAACATCATATGAGGTGTTTTAAAAGATTTTTTTAAAAAGTATGGTAAGGAATGGAGTGGACTGAGGAGTGAGGGGCGGGGGTGGGGTAGATAATCAACATGAGCTCACCAGTAACTCTTAGCCGGTGTAATGTCAAAGCCTTGTTAGCATCCTGTCACATAATAAAGGCAATGGTGTTATTACTAATAACACAAACACAGCCTTTCTCTCTGTTCCAGCCTCTTCGGCAGTGCAGACGTGTTTTCCTTGATTCATTCAAAGAAACAATAAACAAATTTGTGCTAACAGATTTTCATTTCATGACAGAGAAAAAAGTTGTTTTAAATTACATTTGTTGTTTGTTGACAACTTACCTTATTTCATGTTGACAGATATTTCTTCCAGGTGTTTTCATGTTGACAGATTTTAAAAGAAAAGTTTAATTTGATAAATTGTTCTTGAGCCACAATGTCAACATAGAAGAGCCACATGTGGCTCACGACGCGCAGTTTTCCCACCATTGCTATAAACATTGCAGGCACATTTCACGGTACCAGGGCGCAATTTTACTACCCGGGTAATTGCACGGCGACGGGTATCCAGGTTCCCGGCACCTATTGAAAGGGCCTTCTACTTGTACATTTCAATATCTAATGTTAAACCTACCATAGTTTGTGCATTTCAATATCTAATGTTAAACCTACCATAGTTTGTGCATTTCAATATCTAATGTTAAACCTACCATAGTTTGTACATTTCAATATCTAATCTTATTCCTGCTCTACTATACTAAACAACACCACCTCTGTTCTTATGTACAATATCATTAACTAATGTGTTGTGTTTTCTGCGTCAGGTATTGATAAAGGCGTCAGCCTGCTCAACAAGTCTGGCCATGGCTTGGAAATCTTCAGTAGGGATGTTCCCATTGTTCTCATCGGCACAACCGATCGCGTGGATTCTCCCTTCCCCGTTCCTCTCCAGCCCATCAAGTGCTCCAGCATCAGGACAATGTCCTACAACATCTACAACAACATCTGGAACACAAACTATATCTTCTGGTATCCCTACAACAATGAGGACGCCAACTTGAAGCTCAAATTTGCAATTAATTTTGTGTAAAATAAAAACTTTGTGTCTTTCAAAAATATACAAAAGTTTAAATGGTAAGTTCAAATTAAGGGTAAACAAATTGCTTTAGTTCACTGGCCCTAATGCATTTAACATGTCAGAGATGAAAATAATAATTGTTTATAATGTTAAAATTTTTGTTGTTGTTATGTCTTGATAAGGCAAATTACATTAACACAAAATGCTGTGGGTGTTATTTTCATTAAAAACATTCTTGCTGTATAAAAATAAGTATTTTTTATATGAGACCAAATAAAATCGTTAAGATATTAACTCCCCTAAAACTACAATTTAGTTATCTTGATTTGTCGAGCAGTTGCTAAGACTTTATATTATATTAAATTATTTTTTAGAGGAAAATTGTTTTACAATTTTTTTTTAAAATACTTGTGAGTAGTGAGTAGAATTTTTATTAAAAAACTTTTTCTGTTGGCGTATTCACTTCTCCACGTCTTTATTATTTCTTATAGTGTGAAACGTTTGAGTTAATGTTTTGAACTGGTTATACCCCACCTCCCCCACTTTTCTATTGGTTGATGGTCGGTAGGTGTGTTACTAACCCCCATATATGCATCATTCTTGAGCCCAATTTGATATTGATATAAATTCATATTATAAAATACGTTTTTTTAAGAGCCCCATTTAGTCAGTCTTATGCCAGGGATATCATCCATTCATTAACAATGTTTTATGTCCGTGGTTAGTACATTCCACTATCTAATTTGGCAAAATGTCTTAAAAAACTTTTATACTCAGTAAAAAACAACACATGAAATTTTGTAGAGTTGGCTTAATTTTCACGCTGTTATACAGTCCTAAGTTCAGCTCTTTTTGATCTAAGCTTTTCAACTCTACTTCTTAGTGTCTGAAATGTGCTATATGAACTGGAATTTATTCAATAAAGAATATAGGCCTTTGATTTTTTGTGTATGTGAATATCATGAAATAAATATTTTATAATTAATTCCTTTAAAATCATGCAAAAAGAATTTTAGAGCTCCACCCCAGAGCTCAACTTGTCTGTATAAATATAACAGTTTTGTTAGCATCCCATACAATCATCCTAATATACTTGTAATATTTAATCTACTTACTGCTGAAACTTCTTGTTTCAACATCTCACAAATTATTTAGAGCTAACAAAATGACCACCAATGTGATGACTTGTTTTTAATGCCATGCACTAAAAAGACTTGAACACATTGGTTATGGTGGTCCAAGCTAAACTCACGAAGTGAATAAATAGTTCATCAAGTTGAGGATTGTTAGGAAAAGATGAGGCAGGGCGACATGAGCAGATTTTTTGTGGGGTAATTTCTTCTTTAGACTCTTAAAGTCATGACTGAAAGTTTTAGAGTAGAAAGAATTTTCTTTTGATATTTATAAACAATTTTCATGTCGTGCCTTAGTTTCTTGCCTTCTAAAGAGAAATAATCAATTTTAAATGTCTGTTCAAGTGGCCTGTGTTTTACTTTTAAAGCCAAAATATGTTGTGCTATTTATTTGATTATTATGTACTAAGGTCATATTAAGTAAAGCTAATGTAGTTTTGAACACAACTGCTGAACATTCCTCTATCACATTTCCTTTGAATCCAGATGAATAAATGTTTTTCTGATCTTGATAAATGTTTGACTTTTAATTTATTTAATTTCTTTAATACCATTGTTCTAGTGTGTGATGCCACGTTTGTGTGTGGTGTCATGTTTCTGTGTGGGGTATGTTTGTGTGTGTGATTGTTTGTGTAGTTATGTTAGTGTGTTATTAGATCAGTGCGTGTAATCATGTTTGTATGTGTAGACATGTTTGTATGTGTAGACATGTTTGTGTGTAATTGTGACAATCAGTAAGCGGGTTAACTAACCAAACTGCCCCGGACAAAGCGGCCCCTGTCAAATTGGCCCCAGACGAATCGGCACTGGACTAATAGATGTTAAATGGAATTTTTAAAAATACAACGCAATATTATAAATTGTATTTTTACTCACCGAAACAGTCAATTTCAATAATAACAACCTGACAAGAAAAAAATTAAGAACTTATAAAGAATAACTTATTAATTAAAAACACTAATAATTAATAGATAATAACTCATAAATTATCGTAGCAAGTAACAATTGCTTATTGAGAAGAAATGGTATAATAACATCACAAGAAATAATTGTAAATATTGCCCACATTCTTAAAAGGTGAAAATTTTGACCAAATTTTAAAATGCAAAAATAATTTAAAATGTAAACATTTGTTAAAAAATGTTAACAATTTTTCCGGTGCCTTTTGACGCGTCATTTCAGTAAAGATACCGCTTTATAACCAAATGCTTTTATTTTTGTTTTTCCTGACTCAGGTATACTATTGTAGGGCCTGTAAGTAGCTAACCAATTGTCACTAATGATAAAAATATCTGTTTACAATGGCCGGTCATTTCAATAGGCTTCACACGACGGTGTCTTAAAATGGTATAAAGTGTTAGTGGTGTCTTAAAATGGTATAAAGTGTTAGTGGTGTCTTAAAATGGTATAAAGTGTTAGGGGTGTCTTAAAGTGTTATAAAGTGTTAGTGGTGTCTTAAAATGGTATAAAGTGTTAGTGGTGTCTTAAAATGGTATAAAGTGTTGGTGGTGTCTTAAAATGGTATAAAGTGTTAGGGGTGTCTTAAAATGGTATAAAGTGTTAGTGGTGTCTTAAAATGGTATAAAGTGTTAGGGGTGTCTTAAAATGGTATAAAGTGTTAGGGGTGTCTTTAAATGGTATAAAGTGTTAGGGGTTAGGCCTGTCAACGGGTACCCGGGACCCGGGTACCCGTTGCCGTGAAATTACCCGGGTTGTAAAATGGCTCCCGGGTACCCGTGAAAATGTTACAATATCTTTACCACCGGTGTTTAAACTGTGGCTCTTCTGTGTTCAAATTTCGGCTCGCGAATAATTTATCAAATTAAAACTTTACGTTTGAAATAAATACGGTGAAATGCGTATTAAGATGAAAATGCTTAAAAAGATATACGTGTTAAAGGGAAATAAAACACGGTCCCGACCAAACTACAAAGTATTTTGATATACTTTTTTTTTCCCAGGAACATGAAACAAAAATCCTTTAAAACAAAAAAGGTTTTAGTGCTTTGAATTGTTCAAGTAAGGAAAATAGAACTAGAACACACCACCGATAACTACTATTAACTAGGAAGGGCTAGAGATGACCTTCGCACTGGCTTTGAAATACGCCGCTCATCGTTGATACCGATCGAGCAAGCCAATGCCCCCCCCCCACTAACATATGTCTCCAATCCTATCCCCACTATACTTTAAAAGAAATAAACACCTGCTATCTTCTGGGGGGGGGGTAAATTTTTATTTTTATTTTTTATTTATTAAATCATATTTGAATCATTGAATATCTTTACTGTATTGCAAAAATAAATACTGGGGATGGGTCCAATAAGTAGGGGCAAGTCCTGAAAAGTTAAGTTAATTAAAACAGTTGTCAGTTACAGCTATGAACTAGAAATAACCCGACATGTCATCATAACCCCCCCCCCCGCTCAAAAAACCTTAGCACCCCTTTGCTCACTGTTTTTACACCACTGTACTACAATAGCAAAGTAGTATTTCAATGTCATCATTTTACAATAGTTTACTCATTACATCAAAATTTGTAGTTCAACAATAAACAAAGCAGTAAAAGGCTAATGGTAGTAATAGCGGGAACATTAACGAAATTTTTGAGGACTTTCGAACGGGTAACCCGGGTACCCGTTCAAAGTTTTGACTGGTACCCGGGCAGCATTTTTCAACAATATTGACAGCCCTATTAGGGGTGTCTTTAAATGGTATAAAGTGTTAGGGGTGTCTTTAAATGGTATAAAGTGTCGATTACTCTGTTATTGGATGATAAGTTCCTTGTCTTGTCTTATCTATACAGATGCTCCTTCTATACAGAAGATAATTGCGTCCACAGACCAAGCCGGTATGTTGGCAAGTGATGCAACGTTCACAGGTCACTGATTTAAGGGCATTAGCCACCCGCCTTTATTTCCCTAACTAGTGTTAGATACTCTTTGGGAGCTAGGTGGACTCAATGACGCTTTAGGCCCCGGGAACAAATCACTGCCTTCACATGGATTTGAACGCGTGACCATCGGTACGCCAGCCGAGCGCACATGCCACTCGACCACCTCTATATTGAAAAGTCTATAGCGGGGCTTAAAAAACACAATACAGATTGCAAAGGGTCAAAGTCTGCGAATACCACGTAGAACTCTGTCATTATAATTAATGGTCATCCCACAAACTCTGAAGTATGCTGATGTTAGCAGTACTAGTCTTAAAGCAAAGTTTTGATTTTATTTGGGGGGTGGGGTAGTGGTGGAAGTGGGAGATTGCTTTTAAAAAAAAATTGTTTGGTCCTCTGCGTGATTAAACTTGTTGAGACTTTTCTTTAACTGAAGAGTTGATTTTTAATCTTGAACGTCTTGTTGAAAAAGCGATTCTTCGCCGTCCTGGACAAAACCTTAATGAATCCTCGGATATATATTTATTGTAATATGATAAGGGTATATTAAAGGGGTAGGGGGAGTACTTAAATAAAATTTTGCCTCCATTTAAAAAGGGAAGGTTTCTAAATTTAGGATTTTATATTTTATTTACCAGATTTGACTCCTACAACTCTCTCTCTCTCTCATATATATATATATACACACACACACACAGTCGAACCCGGTTATGTCGACGGGCTAGGGGTTTCCCGAAAAGCGTCGAGATAATTGGGTTGGCGAGATAACCGAGGTCAAGATAAGTAAGTTCGACTATATATATATAGTTTTTTGTATAGTTTTGTATGTATAGCTTTGTTAGACACCATCAATCATTTGCTGGAAATGTAATGGTGTTTGAAAAAAAGTTAACAAACATTGAGTTCATGAGGAAGTAACAGACAGAAACTGTTGGCCGCCATATCAACACGCCATCCTAAACATTCTCCCATGACTAAACATTCTCCCATGACTGAACATTCTCCCATGACTGAACATTCTCCCATGACTGAACATTCTCCAAATATTTGACCCATTAGCAGATTAGTGCGCTATGCCCATTAACACATTGAATGTACTGACGTTTTAACCTCCAACACTCATGTATCATGTATTGTGTTTAATTTTGAAGTGTTGCCATTATATTGTTTTAACGATGTCTGGCTGATGAATTTTAGGTTTATAGTTTTGCTGCATTTGTCTCTAGATTAAAAGTGAATTGCTTACAAGGACCTGTTCCAACAGCTGGATTTTTAAATAAAGAATAATACAGTGTTGACCACAGACTACATTCGTTATAACATTCTAAGGTCAAGGAAATGGAATAATTAGTTGAACGATTAGAGAAAATATACAGTGCATAGACAGTGATTTCTGTTCGTGACAGTGGCAGGTGAAACTGACTCATCGTGATCAGCACATTGTAACAACGATGGGCTGGTTTCATTGTTTGGTCACCTGTGTCTTTTTTATGGGTTCAGTTGTCTCGCTCTTGGTGGAAAACGAAGTGGTAAGTTTGGGGCTTTAGAGGAGAGTTTCCAATTCGTGTCATTTTGAGATGTAGAGAATGAGAGAGAGAGAGAGAGAGAGAGAGAGAGAGAGAGAGAGGGGGGAGGAAGGAGAAATATAGAGACAGGGAGAGAGAGACAGAGAAAAAGGTAGAGAGGCACGGAGAGAGAGAGAGTGAGAGACAAAGGTGTAGACACGCAGAAAGAAAGAAAGAGAGAGAGAGAGTGAGAGACAAAGGTGTAGACACGCAGAAAGAAAGAAAGAAAGAAAGAAAGAAAGAAAGAAAGAAAGAAAGATTGAATTTTTAGACACATAATATGTCAACATCTAAATAAAAACATTTCAATAAGTAAGTTATACGATGGGAGTTAATCTTAAATAGGTTCAACTGGATGAGGGACAAATATAACGTCATGCAACAAGGGAGATAAATTTAGGTTGTACCAAAAAAAATGTGTGGACATTTTAAAGGGGTCGACATAATTACTGGAAAAAAAAACTGTGGGAGTAGGGTGGTGTTGGATACAAAGTGTCCCCATAAACATTTAGCTCATGAACGCATAATAATTAGATTTACAAGAAGGATGAAGTTTAAAGCAATTCTAGGCATTTCTCCATTAAGAAATATAAAAGAAAACGTTCTTTATGGTAATAAGTTACTTTACAAATGCAAATATTTGTATATTGCCACTCAATAAGAAACATGGTATGGAATCTGTCCGTCTACGAAATACGACAGATTAATCTTTAATATTTGCAGCTCTTGGTGTGGCTGATGAGACCAATCCTTGAGTGGCAGTCTCTTCTGCATTTTACACACACTAATGTAGTCGGGCAGTGCTGCCTGGCCTATCTCCTCGCTCTTTTTCCAACTGCTTCTTCCCTAGATTGCTCCTCTGCTCTTAGTGATCCTTCTTTCACTATAGCCCGCCACGTGGTCCTATCCTCAGCCAGGTTTTCCCAGTTTTGTATATCAATGTTGGCTACTTTCATGTCTCTCCTGCATATGCCCGTTTATCTGAGACATGGCCGACCAACCGACCTTTTCCCTGTTGCCAGCTTGCTGTATAGCACATCTTTGGGTATGCGACCAGTTTGCATTCTCTTGACGTTTCCAAGCCAACGGAGTCGTCTTTGACTTAATATGGCTGGAATGCTGCTCATGCTTGCTTGAGCCAGGACCTCTGTACTGGGGACTTTCTCTTGCCATTTGATGTCATTTGATAAGAAACAACAGCAGCATTATCACCACTTAAAATCGTGTTACAACAAACTTGGTTATTGAGACAATATCCTGATTGCCAAAGCCAGTCATTTGCATGCAGCCTCATTCATTCTACAGCTCATATTAGAGCTCACTGTTAGATTTCAATAGTTTCCTCACAGTAATGCTCTATTCGTAAATATGAACAGTGACAATAAAAATAGATTACAGGAAAAATTATAAATATCTGATGTGCTTAAAAGTTTATTTTTGAGCGGAAACTATTTGAACTAAATTGAATGGAGTGAAAGCCACGTGACAATAACTTACACATAAATTGTGGAGTTTTGATTAAACTAAACTCACTTACCATTTTGTTTTATCATTGCAGGCTGGTAATACAACTATCGAGAAAGTTCACATTGTCTTTATGACACATTTAGGTAAGGAATATTCTACCTTTAATAGAATATGGGACCCCATATGTAAAGTAACTATATTTTACTTATTTCATGGAATGTGAACCTAAACATACATGTTAGAAGAGGAATCACAACGCGTCTAGGAGTTAATTAAGTACGTCATTTGAACATTGATAAGCTTTCCTGGTTCTTATGAATGGTGAAGTGATTGATGGCAACCGTGATGTAGGCTGCAATAACACGTCACATAACAAGAAAAAAAAATGCACATTCTTTTAACTAATTAAAACAACCGTTTTTCAAATTTGAGTACATACATTTTAGAAATGACAGTACTTATTTAAAAAATGTCAAATGAAATATACCCCCCCCCCCCCCAAATAATTACATTAATTGCTTTTTAAGCATCATGGAATATAATAATATAACCCCTTTTCAGTCCATGACGGACTCTAGGGCAAGTGAAGTAGCGTTCACAAGTTATTAAGCCACCACTAACGAGCAGGGGATTGTGTGGCTAGCACAATGCCCCGTGGGCCTTGCCAGTAACGTGGTTTGAACTCGTGACTAGAGTTCTTCCCACCGTTCAGCAGTCTAAAGCGCTACTACTTAGACCACCGCATCATGGAAATGTGTTAATATTAAGATCAATAAAAAAAAAAAATTAAATTAAAAAAAAAGCACGCGCGCGCGCGCACACACACACACACGCATGCAAGCAGTGGCGTAGCTAGGGGGGGGCGGTGGGGGCAGTCCGCCCCGGCCGGCACTCATTCAAAGGGCGGCATTTATCTTATCTTATATGTTACAGACGCTCCTTCTGTACAGAAGATTTGGGGGCATTTAAAAAGTAAAGCCATTTCCAACAACCACCCTTTTTCTTTTGAAGGGGAAAAACCAAAGTGAAATATAATATTCTTAATTTCGAGTCTTAATTTACGGATTCGTGCAACATTTGTTTGATTACATAGTGGTTTGTTATAACTTAAGCTAAACCGTTCTGAAATTAAAAATCGCTAAAAAAAAGTATTGATTTGTTGGAAAAATTAAGCGGTATACTTCACATATGGTTCTTTTATAAGAAAACTGCAGAAAAAACAACACATCACCGCTGGTCCGAATATATGTCGTATTAATATCGCCACGACAGTATCTGCGTGGAATTTCGACATGCGCAGAATGATGCGCTAACAAGTACGTTCATGACATGGTGGTTCAAATATTGTTTTTACTGTTTAACTTGCAAGTAGTAATTTATATTACTGTTTCAGTTTTCATAAAATCATTGTAAGGTAACTTATTAAAGATTTTTAAAAAAAATTATGCAGCCCGAACAGCTTGTGTTTTTTATTAAAATACTGTTATTCATTAAAAATGCTACGCTTATCCAATTAAAGTAATGTGTAAATAATTTGAATTCTTCTATTGTATGGAAAATTATTAAGATTTAAGGCAAGAACACGAAAATATTCAAATTTCACCGCTTATAACCACTAAAATAGCATCAATAATTTTGACAAAGACATACTTAAAAATTTCAAGCGTCTTGGAAAAAATGACATCTGAAGTAAGTGATACAATGACATAAGAGGCTGGAGTTTTACTCAGTTTACTGCAATCTGTTTCTTTTCTATGGTAACTCAATTTATGGGAACTTTAAAAAAAAATAAAAATATTCAAACCCATTTCGTGGAACATAGATATGTGCTAATACAGAACGCTGTTATAGAAAGTTGGAGAGATCAACTTAACGCCGAGTTAAAATTAGGAAAACATGCGTGGGGAAAATTCAGAATACTTGGTTTTATCACTAGAGCAAGAAGTACATCGAGTAATGTTTTTGTTCATGGATGCGGTTGTTATGACATAAATGTTTATATATAATACGATGTTATCTTCATGTAAAGCGCCGTGAGTGTGAGCCCAGTTCCTTACAGGGATACAGCGCTATATAAAAATCCTTATTATTATTATTATTATTATTATTATTATTATTATTATTATTATTATTGTTGTTGTTGTTGTTGTTGTTGTTGTTGTTGTTGTTGTTGTT
>MUZC01004723.1:728641-751988 GCA_002072015.1 Radix auricularia | reverse complement strand
AAAAAAAAGGTTGGCGCCGTAGGCGCCCAAAAAACGGGGGCGCCGCAGGCGCCACGGCGCCTGGCACAATCTAGTATGGAAATATTCTCACTACAGGGCATTCCTGAGGACATTAGATCCCTGCATGGCATCAGGTCTGTTATGGCAGTAGACCCTTGTATAGCGTATTATATGAAAGGACACTGGACCCCTGCATGGCGTCATGTATGTTAGGATATTTAACATTGACCCCTGTAGGACGTCATGTATGTTAGGATATTGAAAATTGGCCCCTGCATTACGTCATGTATGTTAGGATATTGAGCATTCACCCCTGCATGGCGTCATGTATGTTAGGATATTGAACATTGCCCCCTGCATGGCGTCATGTATGTTAGGATATTGAACATTGACCCCTGCATGACGTCATGTATGTTAGGATATTGAACAATTGACCCCTGCATGGTGTCATGTATGTTAGGATACTGAACATTGACCGCTACATGGCGTCATGTATGTTAGGATATTGAACCCTGCATGGCGTCATGTATGTTAGGATATTGAACCCTGCATGGCGTCATGTATGTTAGGATATTGACCCCTGCATGGTGTCATGTATGTTAGGATATTGACCCCTGCATGGCGTCATGTATGTTAGGATATTGACCCCTGCATGGCGTCATGTATGTTAGGATATTGACCCCTGCATGGTGTCATGTATGAAAGATATTGACTAGATGCTATACAAAAGTTCAACGGATCTATTTCATTATTTTGATCAAAGATTTAACTTCGCCAAACATGTTTATTACATCATTTATTGGTCGATTTTAGAGAAAAAAATTCATAGTTAAAAAAAACAAAAAAACTCTAATCTTTCTCAGAGTTACTGAGTATGCATTCAAAATTCTCACTGCTACAGGGGCCTGCGAGAAAAATGACCACCGGATACAGCAAATGTTCCGATATCTACTGAAGATTCCCGAACACACGTGGGGTTCACACGGGCAGGCGGACGACGTAACTTGGACAAACAGTGAACTTGAAATGGCGCGTCAAAGTAGGTTGTTAGGTTAACTATATGTCCTGTCTGTTTTGTCTGGGAGCAACCAGTGTCTTGAGGTGACGCGACTGTAAAGTTTGATATCATATTAATATGGAGCTTGGTTTAGGTAAGCCATCCGTGTAGACACAAGAAGCCATCCGTGTAGACACAAGAAGCCATCTGGGTAGACACAAAAAGCCATCTGGGTAGACACAAGAAGCCATCTGTGTAGACACAAGAAGCCATCTGGGTAGACACAAGAAGCCATCTGTGTAGACACAAGAAGCCATCTGGGTAGACACAAGAAGCCATCTGTGTGGACACAAGAAGCCATCTGGGTAGACACAAGAAGCCATCTGTGTAGACACAAGAAGCCATCTGTGTAGACACAAGAAGCCATCTGTGTAGACACAAGAAGCCATCTGGGTAGACACAAGAAGCCATCTGGGTAGACACAAGAAGCCATCTGGGTAGACACAAGAAGCCATCTGGGTAGACACAAGAAGCCACCTGGGTAGACACAAGAAGCCATCTGGGTAGACACAAAAAGCCATCTGGGTAGACACAAGAAGCCATCTGGGTAGACACAAGAAGCCATCTGGGTAGACACAAGAAGCCATCTGGGTAGACACAAGAAGCCATCTGTGTAGACACAAGAAGACATCTGGGTAGACACAAGAAGCCATCTGTGTAGACACAAGAAGACATCTGGGTAGACACAAGAAGCCATCTGGGTAGACACAAGAAGCCATCCGTGTAGACACAAGAAGCCATCCGTGTAGACACAAGAAGCCATCCGTGTAGACACAAGAAGCCCTCTGGGTAGACACAAGAAGCCATCTGGGTAGACACAAGAAGCCATCTGGGTAGACACAAGAAGCCATCTGGGTAGACACAAGAAGCCATCCGGGTAAACACAAGAAGCCATCCGGGTAAACACAAGAAGTCATCTGGGTAGACACAAGAAGCCATCTGGGTAGACAGAAGAAGCCATCCGGGTAGACACAAGAATCCATCTGTGTAGACACAAGAAGCCATCTGGGTAGACACAAGAAGCCATCTTCCCATTGCACACAAGACACATACACCTTATTCTCTTCTCAACGCCTTGAAACCCGACACAACGCCAGAGTATCCAAATGAAAAACATCCGACGGCGTATGGCTGTGTTTATATTAAAAGCTAATGAAATGTAAGGCTCAACCATGTCAATAATGTTTCCATGTTTATCTGTTGGCTTGTGAATTTAATCCCTTGAACCCCCACCCCCAATTAGAAGTCAACTTTATAAACATCGATTGGAGCAAGCTATTGTGAATATATGATTATGTTTAATTTTTTTTTTAATTAAAGATTCCGTTCATAACTGCGTTGTGTTTCGATTTCCTAGCTGTGTTATTTATTTAGACAACATTGCTGCATTAAACCATATGATAAACTAAAAACAATATTACATGACGTTGTTATTTCATACAGCAAAACCCTTCCTGATCAATGAAGACACTTGGAGAGAACAGCGAGAGTTCTTGGACTTGGCCCTCTCTTCCCTTGGTGACCATCCACTAGCGGCACAAGTCAAGCTCCAGTACGCAGACCTCGAGGCCACTGAGCCGGACCTTTCTGGTGAGATTCTTTAATGTCCCAGGTTTTGAAATGCCAAACAGCACTATCGAAATTTTAATCGTAACACAAGTTTCAGATCAAATAAATACAATAAGTAGAAAATATCAACAGCCCGATGATATTGGGCATCTGACCAAAAAATTCTTTTCCAATAATTAAAAATATGTTCTCTGCATTGTGAAATAAAGATGGTGGTTATTTTTCGATGGAGAAGTTCGGCTAAAATTTTTAACTAACAAAAGTGTAATTTATGAGATCTTATTTATTATATCTTTTATCGTAAAACGGTCATTAAATTTTATTTCTTTTAAAAAATTATAATTTGCAAATTGTTTGGGAAAAATTTAACTGTTTTTTTTGCCTCAGTTGTTTCTGTGTTTATTTGGTTTTTTAGCTCTATATTGACCACATCTTCCCATTTTAATTAAAACTTTCTCTACATTTTATTTTCTGTTTATTTTGATATCCTTTTACTTTCCTCGATGCAATGTTAGTTGGTTCAATTTCTTGATAATGATTTTTGTTTACTGGTCAACTTTTGAACTGGCTGCACACTTTCTAAGACGAAAGATTATTCTTTATTTCTATAGGGTCTCTTACGTGGTGCTGAATTAACTTATAAGCCCCACAAGCCATAACTTAAGGCCCCCACTGTTCGCCCCCCCCCCACCAAAAATATAAATAAATAAACTATATAAATATTGCATAAATAAAAATATAATTTTCAGAGCAAGCCGATATCACATACAATACCTAAACCCCAAAAAGGCTTCCATATCTCAAACAACTGAAAGCTTTATCTAGTCTAAATCCAAACACCGCTCTTTCTGTTGTCTGAACTAGGTTACACGGAGGCCGACCCCAAGAGAACGTACCATTGTAACAACGGACTCATCATTCAGTTCTCTGAAGATGGCTCCATCTCCAGACTTTATGATCCGTTCAACCAGGTATCTGACAATTTTTGTAATCGTGATCTGGTTTAATCCAGACTTTCTGATCCGTTTAACTAGTAATCTGACAATTTTTTGTATATTGTGATCTGGGTTAACCTAGACTGAGACTATTTGATTATGGTTCGTATCACGGCAACAGGGGAGGCTATCCGCATTGTTTTAATTTACATTGATTGACTTATTGATAATGGTTGATTTTTAAAATAAGAAATTTGTGAAGTGTCAAATGTTGAAAACACTTCGTTGTCTGGAAAAATAATCTCCAATTTTTTCTGTAAATGAAGTTGGATTTTTGACTTATGAACACAAATGACTCAAACACAACTGACTAAAACACAAATGACTAAAACACAACTGACTAAAACACAAATGACTAAAACACAAATGACTAAAACACAATCTAAATTCCTGGAAGCTAACTAAATCAGTTGATCAAACTCGGGAAAAAATCTGATGACTTTTATCTTGCAAATAATAATAATAATAATTTTTAAAAAAATAATAAAAATAATAATAAATAATAATAATGATAAATATGAAAATCACCCATCATTATTGATAAAATTTGTAACATATTTCAACGGAAGGAATTCTATTAATTTCTAAAGGTTATTCTTAAGGACTTGGTTATTAATGGTTGTATTATTTGATATTGCCATGTTCTCGACACACATAACTAAATAAAAGGCAAAAACCTTGTTTCAGAGAGAATGGGCGTCAGAAGATTCTAGACTTGGTCAGCTGATCTACGACACGTTCGTCATAGCAGACTTTAATGACATGGCGGCACAGTACAACTACAAGGCAGGGGTGGGCTATGACAAACCCTACATGACGGAGTTTGCACAACCAGAGAAGAAACGATGGGAGTTCACCATGCTAGGACTATACAGGGACTGTAAGCTATCCTATCTTATAAATTATAGATGCTCTTTACGTCAACTACATCAGTGCTTCTCAAACTTGTTAGTATGGTGGACTGGCAGAAAATTTTTCATTGTACCAGGGACTGGTGCACTATTTTTCTTATACTGACAATGAAGCAAAATGTAATTTTTAAAAAAAAAATTGTTTCATTTCATGTGCTAATTGCAGAAAATTTGACGTATGCTTTGTGCCTATTATTAATATACTAGTTCAAAAGCCTGCTGAAGCTGGCAGAACGAAATCCCACAGAAGGGATAACAAAGATATTACCAAAAACTGCAATAGAAAAAACCACGTGGCCTTTATTGCCATGAAAAGATTACGATATAAAATAAATAAAAAAGAAACGTATGACATACTGTAATAGAAAATAACATTGGTTTTCCAAGAACGTGATGTTTTCCAATGTCATCTAGTAGAGCATCCAGTTTAAGTTTGAAAACGCGTGCGACCAAATCTGGGCGAAATTCCACTGATTGGCCTTGTAAATTGGTGACAATTTCAGGCCATTTTGGGTTGCATGTGATAGTAATGAAGAAGTCGGGTTTCCCGTACTTTCTTACAATCGCCATGGCATCTTGATAATTTTGGAGCATGTTCCTGGGGCTTCCCTGGAAGGATGAAGGAAGTATTAGTGGTTTGCCTGGCATAAGGCCTTGTTGTCTCGCTTCGGTTTGCAAGAAATCCATCAAGCCAGTGTACTTTTCTACCCTTAGTTTTGACTGATTTTGTCGCACAAAATTGAGTCTGTTTCCCTCCGTTTTGATGTAGCTATCCACAAAATATTGCAGGGTGAGTTTTCCAGCACTCAGGAAAGGATTAAATTCATCTCTGATGGCAAATCGGTAGCCGTAATACTGCATTTGAGTGACTCTTATTCTGGGATCCGTGGATGATGGCCGACGCAAGCTTCTTATACTCGTAGGATTATATTGAAGTTTAATATCTGGTGTCCAGTTTTGTTCCCCATACGGGAATAACACAGGGTAGACCATGGGATCCAAGTTGGGGTCGAGAATGCTGATTATTTGTGTTTTACTTGCGTGTGAAATTGTTTTGCAGTGTATTATGATGTCCCGTTCAAGAGGAGGTTCTCCATCCGCATTTTGGAAGACGAAATCTTTTCATTGGAACGTTGAGCATTGTAACGCCTTTGGTCATCGTTTCTATCATGAATGATGGCCAGTGACACAGTTGTAGGTAGTGTATTCCGTAAAGCTGCTTCCGCCAGACATTCTTGTTCCACTTCACACAGCATTTTTCATGCACCTGCAAATGGATTGTTGTCGGTCATGAATGAGCTCAGGAGCGCAATGAGATCGCGGTTGCATGTAGAGTTAGGTCGCATTTGCATCCTTTGTTCCGAAGCTTCATCAGGATCAAGGATATACAGCTGAGCAAATTGACGACGATCATCATTGTCAGGATGCAGAGCCCCAGATCTGTGGTAAATCTGTCCGTGGATGCGAAAGCAGTAGGGCCCGTATCCGGGAGGAGGAGCGACTTTAGCACCCATTGACGCAAAGGCTAAGGCACTATTAATAGACCTGATTTTGTCCATGAAGTTTTGGGAGTGCTCGTGTTCCCCGTCATGAGCGTCCTCAGTAAAGGTGATATGCGGATGGGATCTAGCGTCATCCAGATGAGGTGCAGGTACTTCCCTTAGTGTAGCTGACCGACGTCGTTTATTAGTGGCTGCTACTTCCGGTCTACGGGACCGTTGTTCGTCGGTTTCACTTGCTCTTCGAATGCGATCTTGTTGGTTTCGCGTTTCTCGACGCCGGGATGCCTCCTCGTGTGTTTCTGTTCTTCTTCGATTCCTGTTATGTTTGTTTCTGCGACGTTTTCTATCGGCAATTTCGGCTTCATCGAATGTTCTTTTTTCGAGGCATAGTTGTCTCGTGGCAATACGCGAAGGTTTGTAAATTTGTGGAGTTGAAGAAGAAATAATAAAGCAATGCGAACGTGACATTGACGATGTGTACAGGCGTAGGAGAACGGTGTCATACCTTGAATGCGGCGCAGCAATGCAGTTGGCACTGGGTCAAGAACCGACGACCGACACACCGACATCAACCGGTTGGTGGTGACTTACTTCATGATTTATAACGGAGACAAACACGCATAGGCTGGTGGCCGATGTTAGACTCAACACAAATGTGTGTTTGTGTGTACACAAATACTGATGTCACAGGTTCGTGCGTTGTTTCGGTAATTGATGTTCTGAGCTAAAACTGGATGTCCTGTCTCCCGACATTTCAATGGGCGCGACCATATGTGCGTCAGGGACCTGGTAGTTACCGCCATTGTCTCTTGCACAAACACACCCAGGAGGGTCAGTCTGAAGAATAGACTTATCCAACAGTAGGGGACTCTTGCATGACATAGGATGAATGTTGTATTTGCGTTGACCACCTAATAGTTTTGCCACAATCACTCTCTCCTTTCCTGTATAAGCTCTCTCTTTCTACTTTGCTTTCATTGACTCTTTGAAATTCCCAACAGCTAAATTTTATTATTTTTATTTTATATTCGTTTTATTTGTGTATTGTTTGTTCGTTGAGGAAGGCTCTTTGCCGAAACGTTAGCTGTTTTGTTACGTCCTGTCAAGCTAACTCATACCGTTTTTACTTCTTTTCCATTTACTGATGTTATCACTTGTGTCGATTTATAGTATTTTAATTAAAAGGCATATAGGTAAAAAAAAATGTTGCTTCCGAATCTCAGGTATTTCTACATAGAACATTTGATATATCTGTAAGGAAAAAATCTGATACTTCTACATGCACACTTCTGATATTTTTTCATATAAACATGATATTTCTACATATATCTGATATTTTTACATGCAAACATCTGATACTTCTACATGGAAACACCTGATAATTTAAATGAAAAAAATCTGACATTTCTACATGCAAAAATTTGACAATTTTCAGCTGACCCCAGAGATTCCTACTGTGGATTTTGGGTCAAGGCCGAAACAATGGATTACACAGCTCGTAGCAAATATGGCGCGCCCAGATTTTTTTATGTTCACTACCAAATTGAAGAGTCAGAAAAGCGTATGTTTTGTGGTATTTTTTCCTGCTAATATTAAGAAAATGAATTCTGAAAAATAAATAAATTCTTACGTCACTTTCAAGACTGTTAGGTCTGTGAGTTTTTTTTTTTTAAAGAAATAATAATAATTTTAAATAGAGGGTAGAAATGTGTTTAATCTATCAAGTAGGAGTACGTTTTCTTTTATGGAAAGACTTGTGTTTTTCCTCTTGATTTTCACTCATTCACTCTCCATTTTCAGGGTTAGACGTGACACTGTTCATGATAGGTAAGGTGACCACGCGGCTACCAGAGTCCATCTCGTTTGGCTTCTCACCTCTGGCTGAGAACTATACGTGGACGTTGGACAAGTTGTCGATGAAAGTTGATCCCTGTGATGTTGTGTTGAATGGGAGCCAATATGTACATGGTCAGTTGATCCCTGTGATGTTGTGTTGAATGGGAGCCAATATGTACATGGTCAGTTGAAAATAGTTTTCAAAATTTGCAACAAACCGTTGGATTTTAACAAGACTACAGATTGATTTTTTTTTAGTTTTAAATAAAAATTAACTAGAGACACACAATTGAAGTTGTGATTATGGCTTGTACTTCTTTTAAAAATATCTATTGTGTTCTATATTTTTACATTCAGGCATCAACACAGATGTTCACATTCTGGATAGTCATGATGCTGGATTACAACTGTGGACCCAAGACGTGCCATTAGTGTTTATCGGCACCACAGATCACGTCGACTCACCGTTCCCGGTGCCACTCCAGCCCTTTGATTGTTCGAGTATACGGAACATCTCCTTCAACATCTACAACAACATCTGGAACACCAACTACCCCATGTGGTATCCGTTCAACCCCGAAGACGCCAATTTTAAAGCCAAATTTGCCATTAATTTTATATCACATTAAATCTCATTTTATTTTATATCCCAATAGTATTAATTAGTTTGGTTGAGACAAATTTACTATGTTTATCTTAGTTTATCTAAAGTGTGTCTTTGTCAGATTTTCTTATTAGCTGGCTGTGATGTAGATAAAACATCGGTCGTCTGGTGCAGTTCAAAGTGACAAGGGTGCTGAAAATTTTTGGTATCACCGTCTACACTCACCCTTTTTACAATGTGTTTAAATAGTTTCACTTGAAAAAAAATTAAGAAAATAAATGAGAAAAATGAATGAAAAGATCATTGAAAATTTATTTGGGAAACGTAATTATCAATAGCAAACAATAATTATAGGTATTGTTTCATTAATTGCAATTTCTTCAAAATGTCTATGTCCATGCCAAGAAATCTTTTAGCGTGTCAAAATCATTATCAAAATTAACATTCAACAAATTTTGATTCGTTGGTTGCCCAGAGCAGAAAGCCATGACAGAGTTTAGAAAGTCTCCCCTCGAATAGAGACACAGACACTCAGATGGTAATGAAAAGGTTGGCGAGAGAATCAAGATAGATTTAAAGCATGTACCATTCAGCTGTATATCATTTTCAATACATCAATATCTGACCAATCAGTGAGTTAGCGAACTTTATTATCAGTTGTCATTGTGTGTCTACTTGTCCATTCACAAAGATCTAATCTTTAGATAACTCGTTGTACAAACAGGACACTTGTTAATTGTGATTTTTTTTCAACTACATATATTTCAAACAGTCTCAATAACATCTATGTCCTGCTCTTTTACCATAGAACTGATATTTTTATAATGATAAATAAGACTATAACCCAGTTTCTCCCAATGAAGGAGTCCAGCATCTTATAACTGTACATCTGTCACTCTCTTATTAAACCATAAACTTTTCACAGCCCTGAAATTCCATTAGGCTTGATTTGAAAAGTTTTTTTTTTAAATCAAAAAAGAACTAATATTTATTTTAAAAGATTGTAAGTGCTTTACGTAATGATAGAAAATGGAAAATTTCATTGTACAATTTAACAGTCTCCAGAAAGTAGTGACTATTAAATGAAGAAGAAATATGATTATCACCAAGCGGAGCAAGATAACGATTTATTCCATGCTTCCTCATGGGAGTACCTTCGTTAGCCAGCGGAGTCGCTACTAAACTAAACACATATTCTGTAGGCCTGAGATTAATCTCTTAAGGCCTTAGCTAATACTTGGGCAACCTGCTCCATCTGTTGAGCTGTGCCATACAACATTGTCTTTACATGGGCCTCTTTTGTCTCCAGTACCTCCCCGGCTATGTCTAGCATGGGACATGACGTCACCAGGTGTGTGGCCGTCTCAGAGGCTTGGTTGCAATGACGGCAGTTCGAGTCCCTGTTGAGGCGCTACTATATGTCTAGATTCAAAATACGTATTCTAAGTTCTTCTGCAAGTTAAATTTTTAGTAAATTTAGTAAATTCACCAATGGCTAATGAATATACCATTCTCGGCTGAAGGAAAATTATATGAAATAAAACCTATCAGCAAGTGTGGACAAAACAGACATCAAGCAGAAAGAGCGAGACCGTTTTAATAAGGCAACAGTGTTAAAGCACACGCACACACACAGACAGACAGAAATAGAGACACAATACAAAGCTTTGGGTCAGGTGTCAACGTGTGAATGAAAACAATAAAAACATGAAGTGTGGTTTAAATGCAACATTTCCCTGTATAAGCTTATTCTCAACGTCGTTTATGTGGATTTGGCCAATCACTATATCAGTATCAGCAGACAACACCACATAGTTCTCTTGCTTCATCGCCAGTCAAACAATTCTGTCAAGTTTTTCTCTGCTGCACTTGTGCGAACTTATTTTAGTAAACACGAAGATCTTCTGTGAGATGGGGAGGTCTAGGTGGAATTATATTGTTTCACATTGGACAACAACACACATCTATTTGGGATGAGGATATTATCAGGATATACGAATATGTGCGTGCTGTGAATGTAGATAAACCAGGTCGCCTCCCCTTGTCTGTCGTTACCTCGTCGCTGAATTCAAATGAATTTCAATTAAACATTTGAAGCGAAACAATTATAGGGGTGTAAGTAAGGAGTTTAAAAAGTTCATTTCTTGATCTTTGTAACAGTATCAGTAACTGAAATTTTTTGCCAGGGGAAAAATAATATAAGTGAGATGATTGAGCAAAACATTTTGAAATGTGAAATAAAATATATTAAATTAATGGGCTGCTCGCTATGGGATCTTCAAACTAGAGTTGTTGTTACAGGGGTTCAATATTATCTGGGTTGTCATAATATTATGAGGGTTGTCATAATATTATCTGGGTTATCATAATATTATCTGGTTTGTTATAATATTATATGGGTTGTTATGATATTACCTAGGTTGTTATAATGTTATCTGGGTTGTTATAATATTATCTGGGTTGTAATAATATTATATGGGTTGTAATAATATTATCTGTGTTGTAATAATATTATCTGGGTTGTAATAATATTACCTGGGTTGTTATAATATTATCTGGGTTGTTATAATATTATCTGGGTTGTTATAATATTATCTGGATTGTAATAATATTATCTGGGTTGTAATAATATTATCTGGGTTGTCATAATATTATCTGGGTTGTAATAGTATTATCTGGGTTGTAATAATATTATCGGGGTTGTCATAATATTATCCGGGTTGTCATTGGAAGTCATCTTTATTATTCAGTTATTTGAAATAGTTTTTAAACAATAATGTCAGAATAAAAGCTAAAATTATTATTTAACGTGTATGGTGCTATCGCGTTTAGTGTAAAACTACTCTTTAAAAAAAAACAAAAAAAAAAACAAACAAACAAACAAAAATATGTATATTTAAAAAAAAAAATTAAAAATAAAAATAACCGAAAAAACACCAAAACAAACAACAACCAGAAGCACTTTATTTACATTGTTTTTAAAATATTATTAAATGATTAAAAGCAAATTAAACATGATGTACAAAGTTAAGGAAAATCTTTTTACATCACACATTTTCTTATTCCGATACCCGTGTGCCCTCAAGAACTCCGTTTCCCACTAATGAAATGTTCAATTAATTGTGCTGTTCCGTTAAGACTTTTGTCCCATGTGGCGTCTCAATTTCCCCACGATCTTTCATTGTGTCATTGAATGTGTGTGTCTGACAACAAAGGGGTAGGTGATAAAAGTGAATCAACCATCACATACAATCAATAGACGATATCTCTTTAAGAAACCGAGCTTATCTGAGAACATTATGGAGTTTCATATCGCCTTGCCCTTGGCTACATCTGAACTATTGTAATTAATAAGATACCACTTTATCTGATAACAGACGCGTAAGTTATACCAAAATCAAATCGGAGTTTTGATTTAAACAAAAAGAAAATCGAGGGTACACGTTCAGTGATTAGTAGTCACTAGACACAGGACATCTTTAGTCCTCCACTAGCAACTAGACGGACCGTATTGTAACCACACCCACATCTGACAGTGGTCACTACGTTACGATGGCATGGTTACACGCTGTTCTCATCGCTTGTGTTCTTGGTGTTCTTCATTCAGCCAAGATTCGGGATCAGAAGGTAAGTGTGACGTCACAGATGAGAAATTAAATATTTAATAAGGCTCTTAATATCGTCACATATTTCGGTATTAAAGACATGAATATCATTAAATCATGTCAGCTAAAAGACGCAGCGGAATCAAAGCATTATACTTTGAAGACTTTTAAACTTCAACTGAATTTATTTCAAAATGAGAATTATTTTGCTTTTCACGCAGCGTCTGAAATTTAATTGTATAACATTGTGCAAAAATGTTTTGAAAGAAATTTCGGAAGATAAAAATTAAATTTAATCATGACTTGAAAACTTCTATCATCATTAATTATGATATTATTTTGCTAAATGCTAAAGTCAGTTCTGAAAAAAAAAACGTTTCGTGTTTCATCAGAATCTATTAAAATAATGCTTTATTAAATAATCATTAATAGATTTGTTAAAATGTAATCATTGTTTCAAACATCGCCTCCAATGTCTCAGGTTGACAGCTCAGCCATCAATAAAGTTCACATAGTTTTTATGAACCACCTCGGTAAGTGGAGCCTGTGAGTTAATCTTAGCAAATAGCAAATATATCGTATCAAAGGAAATAATTGAGGCTTGCGTCTTACAAATGTATGAGACATAATCTCAGAACTGACACCAACACGAGTTGTTTGATGCAGTGAAAAAGAAGAGCTAAAATAAACCAAAATAATTCTTGACTATAAAATACATTAGATTTGCATATGGAGCTTTGTTTTAAAATGGAAGATGGTATAAAAGTTGAAACAATAACAGTCCTTTATTCTGTGTAGTCAATGACCTAAATCTGAAGGATGTAAATTACTGCTTCTACATTGCAGACTTTGCTTACAATAGTTTTTACGCATTTAGACATTTCCCCATAATTTTACACAGACGTGGGTTACGCCGATGGAATAGATGCCGACGCTGGATTCATCGTCCAAGTCCTGAATCTTTACCTGAAGGAATATTTCGTGCGAGCCATCAACATCTCCAGGACTCTAGTAGAGGGAGGCTACACGGAGAGATTTGTCTACACCACACATCCATGGCTGGTGTCCCTTTATCTCGATTGTCCCAACATCACGTTACTGGGAGAACCCCTCAAGGTCTGTGCGAAATTTGTCAGCTTTGTGGGTTAGGGATCACTGCTGACATTTAAAGTTCTAACATTTGTTTCAGTCTAATTGGTCAGGGGATAAGAAATGCATTTATTGAGTCTTAAACATATCATGTTTTACAATATAAATGAATTATTATATTCTAAGATCGACCCATACAAAAAACATTGGTAACATAAATAAATGCGTGTACGGAATATCTACTGAATTAACGATCCTGAATTATGGTATGTAATATCCCACTTAATTTTATACTGTACATGTATTATATTACATTTCAAATAAAACAAAAACTTCAAGGCATTGTGGAATTTTTAAATAACTCGCGCAAAGATGTTGTAGGCTTGCAAAAATGTTCAATCTTCTCAATCTATGCGACGTAATATATGCTCGAGCTACTAAATTGTTATGATATCCAATTAGTGATATTCAATAAACAAATTCTTATGATATCCAATGAGTCATATTCAATAAACAAATTCTTATGATATCCAATGAGTGATATCGGATCCTTGCACGACATCACTAATTTATGACGACACGGACTAATTTATATTTTTAGAGTCTCTATCCTTTCCTTTACAAATGTGCTACATGAATTCTATTTCATTCACAGAAATACTAAACAATATGCTTCGCACAAAGCACACAAGTGCTTTATTTATAGAGCATTATATGAGAGTTTGTGTAGCCATCAATCATTGATGAATGGAGTTATACAAAAGTTTCCCCATTTAAAAAAAAGAAATAACACGCATCTCTGAAGTATGGAAATTTAGAATATAATTTAGCAGGGATTTATCGGTCTAGTTATAGTAGAATTTTAAATGTAATACATTCCATTAAAAATATACATTTTAAAGAGAAAAACCCTCAACATTTTTCTGTGCATGATGGCCCATCTATTTTTGTGAATGCTTATAACGAAATAATGTGCCCTCATTGTATTATAGTTTTTGTTTGGTCCAAATCAGTGCCCCACACCGGACGAACAAGATGACTTCAGGAGAGCTGTTTATGAGGGTCACATCAACTGGCACGCCTCACCTTTCAACATGCAGACGGACTTCTTGGGGACATACCTGTTTGAGGCCGGCCTGGAGATTGCTCAACGTCTTGATGCTATGTTTAATATCATCAGGAGTTATCCAACAATGAGTCAGAGAGATGTTCCAGGTGAGATACCCCAATACCCCACCATGAGTCAGAGAGATGTTCCAGGTGAGATACCCCAATACCCCACCATGAGTCAGAGAGATGTTCCAGGTGAGATACTCCAATAGTGGCCCAATACCCAACCATGAGTCAGAGAGATGTTCCAGGTGAGATACCCCAATACCCCACTATGAGTCAGAGAGATGTTCCAGGTGAGATACTCCAATAGTGGCCCAATACCCAACCATGAGTCAGAGAGATGTTCCAGGTGAGATACCCAAATACCCCACCATGAGTCAGAGAGATGTTCCAGGTAAGATGCCCCAATACCCCTGTCACAGATGACCAATTTTGCCCTTGTAACTTGTTGTTGTGAGTTGCGCACGGTGGTATGTTTGATGTTGGCTGTGGTGGTATTAAATGTTAGTGGGGCGAAGGCGTGAAACGTTCAGTGTGTTGTTGACGTCAGGGGGACATGTGTAGGAAGAAGGAAGAGCTGTGTGTGTTCATGGTTGTTGCAAGTAGAAAACTGGATTAAAGTTTGTTGTATTCCGGGCAGTGTTTTTCTTTCTGTGTAAGGATATTGTGTATGAATCTAGGAGCAAGCAGTGCAAAATATAAGTTCCAGTGACGCTTGTGACAACCCCACCATGAGTCAGAAAAATGTTCCAGGTGAGGTTAGCTGTGTTCTTTTCGTATAATAGAACTGCCGCTGTTGTCACGTATTGTGCAGATCTGCAGAACTATTTCTTAACTTATTCAATGTCTTCAACAAATGTTCTGGAATTTTAAGTCATTTGAAAATGCATTTAATAATATTCTAACCACATTAACATATTTGTGTAGACTTATTAAAAAGTTTTTTTAAAAAAAATTATAAACTATAAACAAATATTATTATTTTAAAACTGGCATAATATGGTTGTGTAATCCTTGCAAATTCCAGGGAAGGTTGTTTTGAATTAGCCAAGCACATTGCTACTTAATGGTTGCGTTGAAAGTATAAAAGAAGATGATGCCATACAGATATATATGATGTTTCTTTAAACACCTTCCTTACCTATAGTGTTATCCATGTTCAATCTTGTTAGAGATTTAACTTCTATGTATTAATTCGTGCACATGAATCAATGTCGTCTTCTGATTGTAAACCCCATCATCTTTAGGCATCACAAAGGCCGTCATCCCGTCCCTTCTCATGTACGGCATCAAGGCCATATCCGTGGGCGTTAACCCAGGCACTGCCCCACCCGACGTCCCACCAGTCTTTGTGTGGAAGTACTCAGAGTCGGATCCAGATGGGGTCATGGCTTTCTGGGTCAAAGGTAACAGTGGCGTAGCGAGGGGGCAAGGGGCAAATGCCCAGGGCGGCACTTTGCCAGGGGCCGCAAATTCCTGGTCGTTAATTAGTTTCTAAGAAAAAATTTATAAGAAAGCCAAGCCTTTTATCAAATTTTTTAAAGAAAAGACAATAGCAGAAATAAAGGAACTATCCTAAGGCATGTGATCTTTTCAACCGTCAAAACTTCAAACTCTTTATTGGATATAAATACTTCTGCCACTATTGCTACTGTACTGAAAAGTATGTAAGTAGTATGAGAATGTAACTTTGATGTGGGGTAGCTTGAATGATTCTTGAAATTGACAGCCTCTCCTGTTGTAAAAGC
Organism: Radix auricularia; assembly: GCA_002072015.1. Lineage (NCBI taxonomy): Eukaryota > Metazoa > Mollusca > Gastropoda > Lymnaeidae > Radix > Radix auricularia. The sequence continues at coordinate 735,959 of MUZC01004723.1, read as the reverse complement.
AAAACTTTATATACATGAAACACGAGTTAATAAACAAGTCCGAGGAGCAGCATATTGTGTGTAAATGGTGGGGGAGGCGGCGGACGGCTAATTCCTCGTTAATTGGCTTCAAAAATGAAAAGCGTCGCATAAAGTTGAATCCAATATTTTTATTTAATTCAAATAACTAGAGAAACTATATTATATACGTGAACGTTTCTATTGCCAGAACTTCAAACTACCCTATGAAACTAAAGTCTTCTGATACTAATGCAACCGAAATGAAAAGCATAAGGGCTGAATTAGTGTATGAATATGACAAAAAGGTTCTGGTATCAAATTTGATTTTAACGTAATTAAACTACTGGATTTTTTTTTTTTGGCGCACTTACATGATTTATTATATCAAATCATTTTTATTTTAATGTCTTTAGATTTGAAGATTCAACAATAATAATAAACAAAATTGCTTATATAATCAAATTAAAACTTTGCACACATATATCATATATCCAAACCTAACCACCCATGAAAAAGTGCTCAACATTTACAAAGTTTTTTTTTGTTTTTTTTTTTAAATTGGAAAGAATCAGAAATCAGATTAAAATAATGGACAAAGAACAACAATAAGTTTTAAAAGAAAACGAAACAAACTGATTGGACTTTTTGTTAGAATTGTTGACATTATTAAATTCTAGAAAACTTATTATTATTATTATTATTTGCAAAGTAAAAATAATTTAAAACTTGTATTTTAAAATCGAATTGTTTTTTTTTTTCTTAATTTCTGATGTTTTTTTAAACACATCGCCACTTTCTGGTACAATGTACAGCGTCTTCTAATTGTGACGATAAAAATAATTTTGATATACACAAATTTAGGAACTGTAATAAGTTTGGATCAAATTAGCTTTTACCAAATTTACTTTAAAAATATTTTCTAAATATATATAGAAATAATTCGCTTACTTTTCCTCTGGCCTACAGGTGGCTACCCTCTAAACCCTGGCCCCACTCCGATTGAACCAGGTGGTCTGGCCAGAGACAAGTGCATCATCGCTGAGGGCCTGCAGGAAGTTCTGTGTTTCGCCTTCAGAACGGACAACACGGGTCCCCCGGGAGACATCGAGGTCATAACCGAAGTTCAAATAATTATTATAAAAAAATCGTTTTCCTTTAAAAGAGTCACTGGTAATAATTTGCGAAGCATTAATATTTGGACTATCTAAATAAGTCATGAATTGTTAGTTAAATAGCCGAAAATTAAAATGCTTTCTACAGAATTTTATGACTCAAAATATGCTTTGGGTTTATAAACTATGAAGATTTTCTGTCTTATTTTCTATTGTAAACACGTCGTCTTAAAAGTTATCCACAGTTGATATTAACGATTCAGGAATTTTAAGTTGTAGTGTTTTGTTTATATGGTTATTCTTTGTCTTACTTGTTTGTCCTCACCCCCGGAACCTCATCTCCCCCCCCCCCCGCTCCCACACAAAAAATAATTATAAATAGATCAATAAAAAATTTATTAAAAAATATTTTTAAAATGCACAAACCATATATTAACGACGCTTTTCAGTTTTTTGTTTCAAAATATGAAACTTTAATTCTTTCTAGTTATTAGAAAAAACCAAAAACGAAAAAGACTTAGTGTCAAGAGCTGTTCGCATTTATTTCTGTACAGTTAGCGTCGTCATCTCTTGTGTCTTGTTTATTTAGACTGTGCTCGGATACTACGAGATTCTTAGAGCAGAGTTCCCAGGGGCTGAGCTGGTCGCGTCCACGTTTGATAACTACGTGGCCGTGCTGGACACGATTAAAAGTACGTTACCTGTCCGCACCTTTGAGATTGGAGACACCTGGATCCAGGGCATAACAAGCGATATATGGAAATATTCTCACTACAGGGCATTCCTGAGGGCATTAGATCCCTGTATGGCATCAGGTATGCTACAGTAGTTCATTTTGTATTAGGAAATATTGTTCTTCATTTTTAATTTTTATAAAATAGAAGTTGTGTTTTTTTACTCATTAAATTATTGTATTCCCATTTAGGGGACTGCTCTAAGAATGACCCTCGCATACAGAACATGCTTCGATACCTGATCAAGATCCCCGAGCACACCTGGGGATCACACGGACTTATAGATTACATTGCTTGGAGCAACCAGGTTCTGGAGGTAGCAAGAAAAAGTCAGTTTCAAATATTTTCTCTTTTAAACAATTTAATTAATGAAAATTTGTGGACAATTTTTAAAAAAAACTGAATCATAGGACACATTATTATTTTTTTAAAAATCTAATGAACTATAAATTGTAAATAATCTTATAAAAATAATTGCTATTAAAATATTAACAACATTACTTTTTTTCATTCTCCTTTTAAGTCATTATATGTTCGGAAATAAAACAATAATACTAATTATAGTGTGTTTGATTGTCGTCAATTAGTAAATATAAAAGTCATAATTATATTCTACAATTATAAGAAGCCCACAGTGAAAACTAATTTAGTATTTGATCTCTTCACACAGCGAAACCCTACCAGACCAATGAAGACACTTGGAGAGAACAGCGAGAGTTCTTGGACTTGGCCCTCTCTTCCCTTGGTGACCATCCACTAGCGGCACAAGTCAAGCTCCAGTACGCAGACCTCGAGTCTATTGAGCCGGATCTTAGTGGTAAGACCCAAGGTTTTAGTATTGATTTGCTTTGGAGGTTCTTTTGTCTGTTTATACTAACCACCTTTTTAACTTGGTTTGCATCAAGACAACTGGTCGATAAGTGGGCTAATGATTGTAGACGAAAGATGGAAATACAGAAAGGCAAAGCAACTGGAACAAAATGAGCTGGGCAAATAGCTAATACCAGAATAGGAAAACATGATGCAATAGAGGAAATCCGGAATTTTTGACTAATTACCAATATTTATTGATCAATACGGCACATATCTTGTTTTGTATTGTGACGTACTTGTTTTGAACTTCATCAAATAAATACAAATAAATAGATACAGAAATGACCACAGGGTGTTTTGTAATTTCCGTCACTCAGAAAATTGGAAGGAGTGGGGTATATGTTACTAGCATAAAATTTCCTTGACAATGTCATTATTTGCTATAACCTTTGATTAATGGATTTTTATATTTTTTTTTTGTTTCATTCACTCAAGGATACATTGAAACTGATGTTGACACTCCCTTATACTGCAACAACGGTCTGATCATTCAGTTCGCTAAAGACGGCTCCATCTCCAGACTCTTTGACCCTTTCAACAGGGTACTCATTATTTAAACTTTGATATTAACCTCTAATTAGACACAATTAACTTTTTTGTCACCACTGTCCCTCAACATTTAAGCCCTGCATCATCAAAACTTTTAGACTTTGAGCTAAATTTGCCACATTCCATTGTGTGTGTGTGTTTGTGGAAGTAAGCTCTCCTAAACTTTCTCATATATTCTTATATTTTAAAAAAGGGTTGGGACGGCACTTGTATTAAAAGGGGAGTAATAACATACTCCAGTTCCCTCAAATTGCTCCAATGTTGATATGAACATATGTATATGATCTATTGTAATACTTTGTCAGAATCTCGACTTCTATTTCTGTTACGATTACAATACTTCTATTCGTTTACAAGAAAGTAAAAAAAAATAAATCAACGCTTAAATCGTGTTACAGAAAGAATGGGCGTCCGAAGATTCCCGACTTGGTCAGCTGATCTACGACACGTACATCGAGCAAGACTTTGTGGACATGGCCAAACAGTACAACTACGTGGCTGGTGTGGGCTACGACAAACCGAACATGACGGACAACGCACATCCGGAAAAGAAAAGATGGGAGGTCACCGTGTTAGGCTTGTACAAAAATAGTGAGCTATTGTGTAGAAAACTAAAATTAACCAACCTATAACTATAGCCACAGATGAAATATTAAGCTCAACAATTTTTCTTCAAATACACAGCACATTGGTTTTGGTTTATTTAATTGATATGTTTTCTATAAGATTTTATTGTTTTAAACACTCAAGATAATAATCTTCTAAGTATCTCTCACTATTTCGGAAATCAAAATATTCAGCCAAGTATTATGTTTTTAACGCAATTAGAAAAAATTGCGTTTATATATTCAAAATGTCTGTCAAGCTTGATCCTGCAACTCCTCCTGAACCATACCGGATAGAGTTCGGGTCTTTAGCAAATATGTTAAGGAGGTCCCACGCGTGTGCAACGGCCACAAAAATACCGAGAAGGTTTACTGTATTTCCCAGAAAATTAAAAAAAAACGCGAAAAATATAAGTATTTATCAATTAATTTCTCACCAACCATAACATCTATCTGATTGTAACAAAAGTCAAACGATAGCTAATAATATTTAGATTGATGTTGAAGAAGGACTATTTGAAACATATGCCTCCCTTCGACTCCGATTATTTTTGAAGCAATTTTTGAAAGCAATTGTTTTGTTTAGTTTTCAAAATTATTGACTTTAAATGACTTTTAATTTAATCTAAAATGATAGTTAGTGGGGTTTTCCCGCTTTTTGAATGCTCATGTTAGATTGTTGCGTGGTTCGTATTTTATTATACTGACGCATTATTGGTGTGAATTAGCGTTAGGGGATATGACGTCATTCTTTGTTTACTTGTTGAATTACTGATTTTAAATGACTTTTAATATAATCTGGAATTATTTCCTTTGAAAGAAAATATGTAAATTCTTTGTTGGAAATAGCGTTTAAATAATCATTCGAGTTTTTATTACTTTTTTTCTTTTTATTAACCTGAAAATGAGCAACTAATAACATATATAGAATAGAAAGATTTGCAAATTTATGGATATGAAGTTTGTTTTATAAATATATAACTATTATTTAATCAAACTATGAAAATGATTATTTTATCTGTTTTGATTTCCTTTGTATTTAATTAAAAATATCTGATTTAAAAAAAAAAAAATAAGAAGGAGAAATAACTATAAAATAAACATAACAGCAAAGGCTAAAATATAATCAACAAATTTAAATACTTAGTCTTACCGGGAAACTTTCTATTGCATGACGGGATTTAGTAAAATCTTGCAATCAATATACATATATATATTAGAAAGAGTTCAAAAGAACTGCTGAGAATGATTATATGGATGTAATTCTGAAAATGTTCATTTTCAGTTATATTGAATAATTCAAATTGTGGTTTCTGGGTCAAGGCTGCAACAGCAGACGACCAAACAAGAAGTAAATATGGCGCCCCGAGAGTGTTTTTTGTCCATTACGAGATGGAGTCCTTGGCTAGATGTAATTTTCAATTTTTTCCAAAAACATGTAATATGTATAGTCTTAAACTAATGTATGAATAATTTATAAATTTATTTCTAATAGTAATAGCTTTATCGACGAGAGCGGCTTCTTAAAATATAAAATGGTATCGAATTAAATTTATTTAGCTTAGCAATTTTTTTGCAATAATATTGCATTTTTATTAAAAAAATTTAATATATTTTTATTTTTATGAATTTTGCTTTCTGCATTAGTTGTAATTGAAAACCAAATGTCCCCTTTACCGTCGTCTTTCTTTTCCTGCTATTTATCACCATGATCTCAAAATTCATTGTCATTATTGGAAATAAAATCAGTTTCATACTGCTCTTTCAGGGATAGATGTAACATTATTCATGCTGGGTAAGGTGACCACACGGCTTCCAGAGTCCATCTCGTTTGGCTTTTCTCCTCTGTCGACGAACCACACGTGGACGTTGAACAAATTGTTCATGAAGGTTGATCCCTGTGATGTGGTGTTGAATGGTAGCCAGTATGTACATGGTAAGTTGAATGTTAGCCAGTATGTACATCGTAAGTTGAATGTTAGCCAGTATGTACATGGTAAGTTGAATGGCAGCCAGTATGTACATGGTAAGTTGAATGATAGCCAGTATGTACATGGTGAGATGATATAGTGTAACCCACTGAACAGTCTCAAATGAAAACTACACAGTATTATATTTAATGTACATAGAAATATGGAGCCTCAGTGTTGGCAAGGCCCCAGGGCATTGTGCTAGCAACACAATGGGGTCATTAAGAAATATATTAACTGTATATAATATTATATTAACTGAATAATTTGTTATAATATCAAAGATATTATTGTATTAACTCTTTATAGTGTTTCGCCTTTCCCTTTTCCCCAACTAATTAAAGTTAAAGTGTTCGTTTCTTATTGCTAATTTTTTTTAATACAATTAAAAATTAACACAAATAATTGGCTATTTAAATTCTAGTCTCTTACACTGATATCACCCGAATCACTTCTCCAATCTCACCGTGCTCGGTCTTGTTGTACCCAGGTATCAACACGGATGTTTACTTACTGGACAGTGAAAATACAGGATTACAACTGTGGACCCAAGACGTGCCATTAGTGTTTATCGGCACCACAGATCACGTCGACTCACCGTTCCCGGTGCCACTCCAGCCCTTTGAATGTTCGAGTATACGGAACATCTCCTTCAATATCTACAACAACATCTGGAACACCAACTACCCCATGTGGTATCCGTTCAACCCTGAAGACGCCAATTTTAAAGCCAAATTTTCTATTACTTTCATTACTAAATGAATTTCATTTTCATAAATAAGAAAAGCTTTGGACAAAGAAAATAAAATTTTTGCAAATGCTCGTGTATGTAGGCTTTTGTTAGTGTCCTAATAATTCAAACATTTAATTCAATTTTAAATTTATATGGAACTACATACTGTAAAACTTGCTTTTTATTTAGGTTTTACTGCTAAAAAAATTAACGCAATTAGATTGTGGATAAATTAGAAATAGTACTGAAGTCAGTACTTTTGATACCATGAAATAGTACTGAAGTCAGTACTTTTGATACCATGAAATAGTACTGAAGTCAGTACTTTTGGTGCCATGTAATAGTACTGAAGTCAGTACTTTTGATACCATGTAATAGTACTGAAGTCAGTACTTTTGATACCATGTAATAGTACTATACCATGTAATAGTACTGAAGTCAGTACTTTTGATACCATGTAATAGTACTGAAGTCAGTACTTTTGATACCATGTAATAGTACTGGAGTCAGTACTTTTGATACCATGTAATAGTACTGAAGTCAGTACTTTTAATACCATGTAATAGTACTGAAGTCAGTACTTTTAATACCATGTAATAGTACTGGAGTCATTACTTCTGATACCATGTGATAGTACTGGAGTCTGTACTTGCGATACCATGTAATAGTACTGGAGTCAGTACTTCTGGTACCATGTAATAGTACTGGAGTCAGTACTTCTGGTACCATTTATTGTATTAAC
>MUZC01004723.1:707396-727855 GCA_002072015.1 Radix auricularia | reverse complement strand
ATAGTACTGGAGTCAGTACTTCTGGTACCATGTGATAGTACTGGAGTTAGTGCTTCTGATACAATGTAAGAGTACTGGAGTCAGTACTTCTGGTACCATGTGATAGTACTGGAGTCAGTACTTCTGGTATCATGTGATAGTACTGAAGTCACTACTTCTGGTACCATGTGATAGTACTGGAGTCAGTACTTCTGGGACCATGTAATAGTACTGGAGTGAGTACTTCTGGTACCATGTGATAGTACTGGAGTCAGTACTTCTGGTATCATATGATAGTACTGGAGTTAGTGCTTCTGATACAATGTAAGAGTACTGGAGTCAGTACTTCTGGTACCATGTGATAGTACTGGAGTTAGTGCTTCTGATACAATGTAAGAGTACTGGAGTCAGTACTTCTGGTACCATGTGATAGTACTGGAGTCAGTACTTCTGGTATCATGTGATAGTACTGGAGTCAGTACTTCTGGTAGCATATGATAGTACTGTAGTCAGTACTTTTGGAATCATGTGATAGTACTGAAGTCAGTACTTCTGGTACCATGTAATAGTACGGAGTCAGTACTTCTGGTATCATGTGATAGTACTGGAGTCAGTACTTCTGGTACCATGTAATAGTACGGAGTCAGTACTTCTGGTACCATGTGATAGTACTGAAGTCACTACTTCTGGTACCATGTGATAGTACTGGAGTCAGTACTTCTGGTACCATGTAATAGTACTGGAGTCAGTACTTTTGGAATCATGTGATAGTACTGGAGTCAGTACTTCTGGTACCATGTGATAGTACTGGAGTCAGTACTTCTGATACCATGTGATAGTACTGGAGTCAGTACTTCTGGTACCATGTGATAGTAATGGTCTTGATACGTGTTCAAATTCTAACCCTATCTAATAGTCTTGAGGCTCTTCTCACACTATACAATTCTCTATTATGCAATAGTCTAACACAGTAAGAATGAAAACAACAGCTTTCGGTCTGTGCAACAACGACTTCTTTAATCATTTGAACATCACATTTATTATAGCTGCTCTCTCTGAGTTCACAATCACGCACGAGTTCCCTTCACAATCCCAACCGCACGCTCTAACAACAACGAAAATGTCTCACAAATTACTCACAAACTTTATTATTCTCTAGTAATTAATTTTTTAAAATTTTGTTACACACATTTAGGATACGTCAATTTTAACTCCTTCCCTAACAGTTCTCCAAACTTTCATCCTAAAAACGTGATTTACAATCTCACGGAATCTGGAATTAAAGTTGAAGTAGATGAACAATTTCCCACTTGCATGCGCCGTGAGGACGAAGTTTGTCGAAACAGTGGCGCAGGCGTGAAGTCCATTTAACTTCCGACCCGGGAAAAACTCCGGAACGGCTGTTTCCGCCAGGGACGACACGGAGATAATGAACAAGCAGAATCCTAGGACGAGCGTAACCATGGTGACAGCCTTAACAACTTGCAGCTCTTTTGTACTTAATATGACGCTATGCAAAACCCGTGATCTCGGCTTATTTATTTGTTTGTGAGTGTGATTTATTGTAGCTTCGGAGGGAGTTTTATTTACCGTTGTCTTTCCACGGGTCATTTCTGTCCTCCTCCTGGAAGCCTTCACCAGAGAAGATGTCAAAACAACCGAGCAGATTGTAGCTATCAAGAAAAAACATACCGGAAACACCGTTCTGCCGACAATTTTTTCCAGGTTTTTTAAGAATGTGAAGTCTTCAGAGAACCAGATGGTGAACCTCGTCGTGTTGGTCATTGGGGTCAGCTGCCACGAGAGACCGTGCGCTCGGAGCACGGGGATACGGAACACGGAGCTGGCGAGTAGCGAGACGAGGATGACCAGGGCCGTCCTGCCGACGGTGAACACGTTCTTAAACTTGAGGGGCGTGGCCACGCAGCAACACCGGGCCACGGCGATGAACGTCTCGATGCACGTCGAGGTGTCGAGAAAGATGTACTGGTACCACGAGAGGTACCCCACCAGCGAGAGCATGCTGACCGGCGTGTCCTGTTGCCATGGAGACAGGGCGATGATCATGCAGACGTTATTGACGGCACAGCACAGGACGAAGCTGACGTCAGAGACGGACAGTGCCCAGAAGGACAGGTTCATGCTGTCTAACAGGCCGAGCTTTGAGAACACTATTATGTTCAGAATGTTGGCGAAGATTCCGAAGGCTTGGAGGAGAGGGTCAAGGACTTTAATGTAAACGGTCATGATGACGTAGAGCTGCTGCTCGGTGAGGTCTTCCAAGTACTCCATCATGACTGTGGTGTAAAGTTTAATGAACATTCAAGAAAAGTTTCACATTCATGTTCAGTGCTTGTGATAAAATAATGAAGTCAAGTTTCATAAAACAAAAACCTAACATTAGGCTAAATATTTTAAAACTAACAACATAAATATGCAAAATTTCTGCCAACTTCAATGATGTAGCCAAACTTTGCAAAAAGTTTTTTAAAAATTCGGGGTTTTTGTTCAATTATTTTCTTAATTTACAAACGACATCTTATTCGCAATGTACCCATGTTTAAACTGGAGGATTAAAAAAATTCAACTCTGAACTGTCATGTATCGAGTATGAAACTAATGCATTCAACTTCTAAATGTGGAGCTTGTGATGTGTTACTGACACCCAAACTCAACGCCAAAACAGTTAAATACACCAGTAACTAATTTAAGACACGAATACAAATATTTTTTTTTCTCTCATTTTATTACAATTCCCACAGGTTTAATGAAATTAAATGTGTGCTTCTTTTTAAAAAAAAATATCACATATTTCTTCTTCGTACATCATCCTGGTTCGTGCATTACTAAATTAAATAAAGTCGTGTCGTTACCTTCATCGCAGCATGCAATAACAGTTGTCAGTGAGTCTATAGCAGTGATGGCTAACCAATGGCTCGCGTGCCACAGACGGCACTCAGAAACTCATCAGCCGGCAAGCGAGTAAAATATTACATCCTTAATCAAGCCAGCTAAGCCAAACCCTATTTTCCCTGTTTCATTTCAGTGTTGGCCCTTTGCTATACAAAAGTTGGCAGTGGTTAGATTTTCGGCACGCTGCCCAGAAAAGGTTCGCCACCACTGGTCTATAGTCTATATTTTAGTGTTCTCTTGTTCTTGTTTTAAAATGTGTATTCTAAAACAGAGTTTTGAAGCATTACCTTACTTCGGATTAGATTTTAATATATTCTTATCTAGCGATAGATAAGTTTGCCTCGAAAGAAATAAAGGATCGATCGCAAATACGATTTAATTTTTTTAAAAACATTTTTAAAATAGAACCAATACCAACAATGTCACGGTTAGATGTTATGGTGTGAGAATGTCTGAGCGAAAATGTAGGGTGAATGATAAACAAAGCGTGAACACCCGTGGACTTGAATACTCGCTCACCGGGTGTTCACAGGGGAGTGTGTAGAGATGTCAGGTGAGAGTGTCAATGAGGGTTCAGTGTGTATTAAGCAGGCAGAGGGAGGAGTGTTGAGCGTGGACCAGGACAGTCCTGTTTTATCGATATGTTGAGAGAGAGAAAAACATAGTGAATGTATTCTATGATAGCTGCTACACTGTATTGCTATGGATATAGATATGTCTATATATACTGTAAATAAACGTCATTTTCTCTGTTGAGTCAAGTCTCGTGAATACTTTTACCACACTACTGTACGTCTGATGTTATATCTGTGGTCAAAACGGGTGGACCTAAAAATCCCCCTAGACAGCGAGTCCGCCACAAACAATTACATTTTATATATGATGTTTCTAAAAAAAATTAATTATCATATACATTATTGTATACATTTTTTCACGATTGTGCTTTTTCATGTTAATTGTAATTAAGGGAACACGTAAGTTTACAAATGAAAAACCGTGTTTAATTGCGAAAATTGTAAGCGCTTAGAAAAAAAAAGTAATCTAAAACTCAAAAGCTAAAATTCCTTTACATAGATACCTTCAATCATTATAAAATTTATGTCTGATAATTTTGATTTACAATCGCAACCTTAAATATTAATAAAAATGTTCGTGCAGCATCGCTTAGTTACAGAGACTTTTTTCTGAGCGAGTTTTTATTATTAATATTTTTGTATAAAAAAATCATGTACACTAATGAGCCAAAAAAAAGGTGTACTTTCTTAAAAATTCAAATTAATAATAGAGAGATGTTTCAAAGAACATGCGTCATAGACAATTTTTGTGCAACTCGAGCTATAGGTAGAATCTATACTATAATCACCAACTACAAAGTTTGCTATCTTTGTTTTGATCAGAAGTGTCATCGTATTACCGATTCTTGCTTTCAGTGGAACTTTGGTGAGGCTATTGGCAGTATGACAAGATGAAAGGTTTGTACGGCCGTTGAGAGATCGTTTATGTGTGCACAGTTGGCTTAGAGGGCAACCAGGTCAATAAAATCAAAGTTGTTTTGTTTTGTTTGTTTGTTGCTTCCATACATTTCATTGCAGGACCGTAGCCAGCGTAATCGTGTTTTCTAACCCTCACTTAATAACGAAATGTTATAGATGGCGAGGGGGGCAATTGCTGTGGACACACCTCTACACTTTCAGTACACTGATTGATGGCTGATAAAACAGATTAATTTGTAAATGAGGGCGAGCAAGAAGGGTTGGGTGTGGTGCTGACAGTTAATAAACTTCATTGTCTATGTGTCATCAACAGGGGGCGTGGCAAAAATGGTGGTATCCACATCTGACCTTGAACTTTGGTTCTCAATCTTGAATAGTAAGTTAACGTACTAATAATAATTATGTGCCATTTTCAACTCACACCCATTGCTACGCCCCTGTTCATCAAATATATATACCTTTTTTATAGGATTTTCAAGGTTAACATATTAAAAATTTGTTGTTTTAATGATTCTTTTCAAATACCAATATATGATAAATTATGGGTATACATTTTCGTATTTGGAATTGTATTCAACAGTTACCACAGTCTCCAGCACCGCTCTAGATGACATCCCAGATATGCCACTCATGGAAGAACTTGATGTCGTGCCCACACAGGAAGAGCTGACCAAAGCAATTGACAGTCTAGCTTGTGGAAAAGCTCCGGGGAATGATGGAATACCACCAGAGGTTCTAAAGAGTGGCAAGACAGCTTTACTCCAACCATTGCACGAGATTCTGTCCCTCTGCTGGGAACAGGGCTACATCCCCCAAGACCTAAAGGATGCAAATATAGTGACACTATATAAAAACAAAGGTGATAGGAGTGATTGCAATAATTATCGCGGCATTTCACTCCTTAGTATTGTAGGAAAGACCTTTGCCCGCGTTATACTAACACGTTTACAAAGCCTAGCATCCCGCGTCTATCCAGAATCTCAGTGTGGTTTCCGGTCCGGTCGGTCTACCATAGACATGGTGTTCTCCATACGACAGCTCCAGGAAAAATGCAGAGAGCAGCAGATGCCACTATACATTGCATTTGTGGACCTTACAAAAGCCTTCGACTTAGTCAGTCGCAACGGGCTATTCCAAATACTGGCAAAAATTGGATGTCCCCCTCACCTACTTGCCATCATCAGACAGTTCCATGAAAATATGCTTGGCACAGTACAGTTCGATGGAGCTAAGTCAGAGGCCTTCCCTGTCAGCAGCGGAATTAAACAAGGTTGTGTACTCGCACCAACACTCTTCGCAATATTCTTCTCTGTACTTCTTCGATACGCATTCAAGGATAGCAGTGAGGGAATCTGGTTACATACCAGAGCTGATGGAGGACTTTTCAACACTGCCCGCCTCCGAGCCAAGACCAAAACGACGGATGTCCTAATTCGAGAGCTACTATTTGCGGATGATGCGGCACTAACAGCACATACAGAATCTGGTTTGCAACAACTCGTGTCAAGCTTCTCCAATGCCTGCAAAGAATTTGGTCTGCAAATCAGCTTGAAAAAGACAAACATCATGGCCCAAGACACTCGACCTCCTCCTACCATAAATATCGATAATGAAAACTTGGAGGTTGTGGACAGCTTCACCTACTTGGGATCCAAGGTCTCCAATACACTGTCCATTGAAGAAGAAATAAACAGCAGAATTGGCAAGGCAGCCGCAACAATGGCTAAACTAAATAAGCGGGTCTGGCAAAACACCAAGCTAACGGAGAAAACCAAACTGTGCGTCTATCGAGCCTGTGTCATCAGTACACTACTATATGGGAGCGAGACATGGACCACTTATACATCACAAGAGCGTAAGCTTAACAGCTTCCATTTGAGATGCTTGCGCCGCATCCTTGGTATTAAATGGCAAGAAAAAGTGCCTAATAGTGAGGTACTAACGCGTGCCAATACCCAAAGCATGTTCTCAATTCTTAGTGAAAGACGCCTGAGGTGGCTAGGACATGTCAAAAGAATGAGCCCCGGCCGCATCCCGAAGGACCTCCTATATGGTGAACTTGCTTCAGGAAAGAGGAAAACAGGTCGCCCACGCTTGCGATTTAAAGATGTCTGTCAAAGGGACATGAAAGCAGCCAAAATACATACAAGTGACTGGGAGTGTAAGGCAGAAGACCGATCTACGTGGCGCACAGTTGTCAAAGAGGGCGTCATAGTAGCCGAGGAGCGAAGAATGGAGGAGGCTGCAGACAGAAGAGCTAGGAGAAAGGCCAAAACATTTGGAAGCACAGAACTCGTGTGTAAAAACTGTGGCAAAGACTGTCACTCAAGGATAGGACTGCACAGTCACTCGAGGAAATGCAACCCAACCCAACGGTGATGCACCATCGTCTCGCGAGACGGAAGGATGCCGGATACATTTTCGTAGAAACAAGCAGTGCTTTTATTTCAGAGGGAACTCATGGGACCTGAGTTCCCATACCTTTTTTGGCCAGATTCGTGTATATTTATATTATAGACTATTATGGTATTTTCTGACATAAGTTAAAAAACAGATGTGAAATGAGTTCTCAAACATTTTTCGCTAGAAAAAAAGGCACTGGAAATAAGTTATCACAGAACAAACTCTACTGGTATGTTAAGGAATGCCCTTTTAAGATATATTTTTTTTGTTTAACCAATAGTTTAGTTAATGCTTTGAATATATTTCAATTGAAATTAATTTCTTTTTTTTGTGTGTGTGTGTAAATAACATGTCAGCTATCTATGAAAGACATTTGAAGAGTTCTATGAGGGGTAAGAAACAATCTCGCTAACTTTGTAACATCAAAATATGAGAACATTGACACTGATCAGACTCTGTACTCTGAGTGGATCATCCTGTCTTACTTTTTGAGGGGATCACCCAGTCTGTTGTGTCATTGACTGTGATCAGACTCTGTACTCTGAGTGAAGCATCCTGTCTTACTTTTTGATGGGATCACCCAGTCTGTTGTGTCATTGACCTGCCTCAAGGTGAACTCAGCCGCCACAACTTGAACTTGAAATAATTCTTAAACGGATAACGTCTCTAGAATTTCAGGTCTCGTCTGAGAGTGTAGGTCAAAGAAAACTGAACCCTTGGGTGTACTTAATGGTGTAAGTTTAATATCACAGTTACGTAGGTGGGTGTGTATGTGTGTGTGTATGTGGGGGGGGGTTGAGTGCTCAAAGAACGTGATCACAATGTTTATAGTGCAGTCTCTTAACTGGAGGCAGGATTAAGTCCCCAATCACCTCCCTTCCCCTCACTGAAACAATAATTAACCACTGAAGTTCGGGGGAGTATGTGGAGTCGAGATGTCTAGGGGCAGTTAATGATATTTATATTAAACATTGGGGTAAATTTACCATCTTAAGATAGGAGAAAGGCCAAAACATTGGGGTAAATTTACCGTTTTAAGATAGGAGAAAGGCAAAAACATTCCGGTAAATTTGCCGTTTTAAGATAGAAGAAAGGCAAAAACATTGGGGTAAATTTACCGTCTTAAGCTAGGAGAAATGCCAAAACATTGGGGTAAATTTACCGTCTTAAGATAGAAAGGCCAAAACATTCGGGTAAATTTACCGTTTTAAGATAGGAGAAAAACTAAAACATTGGTGTAAATTTACCGTCTTAAGCTAGGACAAAGATCAAAACATTGGTTTAAATTTACCGTCTTAAGCTAGGACAAAGGCGAAAACATTGGGAAGCAAAGCTGTGATAAAGGCTGTCACCCGAGGATAAGACTGCACAGCCACACGAGGCAATACAACTCAGACCAACTGTGATGCACCATCGTCTCGCATGACTTAAAGGATAACGAAACGATATGAAATGTACCGCCTGCATCCCTTATCGTTATTTAGATTAATCTTTAAAAAAATATTTGGTAGTTCAATAGGAGTTTAGGGCTTAGAGATTACAAAAAATAGCATCGTGATTTATGATATCACTGCAATATTTAAGTACAATTAAACAAGAAAATTGATATAATTTTTGAAGGGGAAAATGCGTTATCAATTTTAGCTTTCAAAATCCAAAACCATCAAATGTAAGTAAATTTGATGTTGATGTATCCGTATCGTCCCTATCATACTTGGGACTATTCATGCAGATTAATATTTGTAATAAAATCAAATGGTCCACGCTACACGATTCACAAGTGTAATTCTAAAGTGTGGCATTAATGTTAAACTTTTATTGTAACTTATAATTATACAAGGGAATAGAGCAGGGTTGGCCAGACCTGTAGTTACTGAGAACCATTTTAAAAAGAAAAACAATTGTTAGGAGACTCATTGAAGCACTGTGGGTCAGGACACTACTATCAATGAAAAAGTCCATTTGAGATTTATGCTATGATATATATTTTTTTAAAAATTCTAATTTAACAAATAATTAGTTTTGTTTTAATACTAACCGTATTTGAAAAATATTTTCGTTGCAGTATCACAATTATAAAACAATTAAAAATGTAAACCTAATGAATAGGAACACATTGCATATAGCCTTACAATTGCTGTCAACATTAATTGTTATGATTTAGATGAGATGTCTTATGCAAGCAACTTTCTTTAAATCATGTTGGTAGCTAGTAATAATAATAATAATAATAATGGCCAAGGGATTCTGTGGTTAGGCTCGATCCTAAGACTCTCTTTTAGCCTCTGTTTGACAGACCAGCACGTTACCGCTGGATCACCGCCCCCATGAGTAGTTTGTGGTGCCAAGGTGTGTCAGAATAAGATAGTTTAACAAGAGCAATGTTGAGACAGTAGTTTGTGGTGCCAAGGTGTGTCAGAATAAGATAGTTTAGCTAGAGCAATGTTGAGACAGTAGTTTGTGGTGCCAAGGTGTGTCAGAATAAGGTCGTTTGGCTAGAGCAATGTTGAGACAGTAGTTTGTGGTGCCAAGTTGTGTCAGAATAAGATAGTTTAGCTAGAGCAATGTTGAGACAGTAGTTTGTGGTGCCAAGGTGTGTCAGAATAAGATAGTTTAGCTAGAGAAATGTTGAGACAGTAGTTTGTGGTGCCAAGTTGTGTCAGAATAAGGTCGTTTAGCTAGAGCAATGTTGAGACAGTAGTTTATGGTGCTGACACATTCCAGACTTTAACTTTCTCTTAATTCAGATCAAGCCCAAATAATTTAAACCATTTGTTTGTTTCGTATAAGATAGCCTTAAAAACTTTTATTTAGTTTTGATATGTTGTTTTTAAACGTAACGTTATTTTTTTTTATAACGTAACATGTTCGCGAGACGCAGTGTGAAAACAAAAGAGCCGCATGCGGCTCGCGAGCCGTGATTTGGCCATCGTTGGAATAGAGCGTTACCTAACGAATTCAATTATCTAAAAATCTATACATTTTTCTTACATTTTTTTTGAAAGTAATACAGGTAGCCTTTATATTTTCCATTGAAATTACAACATAATATTGAAGGATCTGCTTTTTCTGTTGTTGAATACAGTAAGGTTAGAAACTTTAAAATATATATATCTTATTATAAACGTGTTGAACGTGGAGTGTTCTCTGCTCCACATTTATTACACTAATGATAATAAGATGTTAGATTATTTATTCTAGATCTAAGATAATAAGATGTTAGATTATTTATTCTACATCTATGATAATAATGCTTTCAGGATGCTGACAGAAAATACACCTTAAAAATGTCTTCGAATGTTGGCCAATCTTCAACATGACATACCTATTAAATCCTTTACATAGCTATAATAACCCTCAGTTGGCCTCAGTGGGGAAGGCAAGCAATGCTTCTCCCTAGGCGGTAGTTAATATTATGAATAAAGAGATTGGCTTTCTCTCCAGCAAACATCCAAGGTTTATCATGAACTGGGGGAGGGGGGCGATTCTAGGCGCACTCCGAGTGGCCCTAAACATAGCTGCGCCGCTACGCCACTGAATATACCACCTAATTATCTATCATTTCTATTCATTTTTTCAACATGTAATATTCTAATTCCCAATTTTTAAAGCTTTTATTTCCTCTTAGGGGTGTATTTTCACGTAAAAAAGCTTATAAGAATTTCCATTAAAAGAAAAACAAATGAAATTTAGTAACTAAGCAGGAAAATAAAATTATTAATCTATTTAATTGTGTCTGCCATATATTTAAACACCATAGCTTCAAATGCGGTTTTTCTTTCAGAGATAAAACAGAACTAGTTTGAGGAGTGCTCAAAGTTTAAAAAAGAAAATCCTTTGTAATTATGAGCGCTGATAATTATAAATTACACTACACCGAGAAAGATCAGGATCAAGGTATTCGTTATTTCAGTGTTAGCTTTCTGTTAGCTATCGGAGCTTTCTAACGTCGTATTGATCAGATATGAGTCATGTGGCGTGGAGTTAGGATATCGGTGTTCAAACAAAAAGCTTTTGTTTACGTTTTGTTTTTATGTATGGCGCTGTTTATTAATTAGTTCAACAAGGGAGTGGTTAAACTGTGTGTGTGTAAAAGATGAGGGGAGGGGGCGAGTGTTCGACGTTTGAGGACGTTTGGTGTGAGGGGTCAGAAATGATTTCAACAATTCAATTTTTTTTCTACGATATAATTGAGATAAACCAATGTGTTAAATAAACAGTCATTTTAGCAACTATTTCATTAAAAAAAACTTTGAACAGACCAAAGCATTTGTTTAAAATGTTTGGGATAAATAATTATAATTAAATTCTGAATATTGCCTTTCAGTTGATCGATAACGCGCACAAAAGCTGATTGATATTGAAGAAAAATAGAAACTTCAAATAAAACTAATTTGATATTAATTGTGTATTTTTTTCTATTCCCATAGTTTAAACACATAAATCTTTTATAAATGCTTAAGGCCTTTAGATGTTAGGTGTAATCCGCTTTTATTCGAGTATCTAGAGCCAACTTCTATTGACAAATTTCTAACAATTTTAAGCCACTTCGTTAAAAACTTTTCCAAAGGCGACAGTTATGTGAGAAAAAAACAACGGAATATCTTCGAACAAATATTAACATTGTATGAAATGTGTATACATGCTCCTCTATTAAATAGAAATTTCAGTCTACATTCGATAAGAATAAATTACGTCAACAAAAATGTCAAATATTTTACAAAGTTATCGCAATCAGAGTCGAAATTTATTCAAATTACCTTAAAAGTTTAGAAAATAAATATATTTTTTAAAAAAATATGATAAGAAATATTTTTTAATTCATTGGTAAAAGAAGAATCATTTGGCACAAATTATTTAACATTTTGGTTATTGTTATTTCTGTTCACCTCTGTGCTTAACTTCTCTTCAATTACGTCCTTTCCAGGTGGTCCATTTATCCAAAATAATAAATAAAAGTACTCAACTTGTACTGCTGATACACAAGTATACAAAGTGTACTCGCTGATCTAAAAGAGGTATACAACTTGTACTCAATGATCTACAAGAGGTATACAACTTATACTCAATGATCTAAAAGAGGTATACAACTTGTACTCAATGATCTAAAAGTATACAACTTATACTCACTGATCTACAAGAGGTATACAACTTGTACTCAATGATCTACAAGAGGTATACAACTTATACTCACTGATCTACAAGAGGTATACAACTTGTACTCAATGATCTAAAAGTATACAACTTATACTCGCTGATCTACAAGAGGTATTCAACTTGTACTCAATGATCTAAAAGTATACAACTTGTACTCGTTCGCCAATAAGTATACAAATTGTACTTGATCTCCAAGAAGTACACAAATTGTACTCAATCTACAACAAGTAAACAGCATGTACTTTATGCTCTACAAAAAGTATACAACTTGTACCCAATGATCTAAATATCACAATTTGTACTCACTGATCCACAAGAAGTATGACACTAACAATGGGAGATTTTAGAATGGCTTTTTATTAGATCATCATTTATTTAATATAAGCTGAAGAAATTTAAACCCTTTGAGCTACACAGCAATGCAAAGCAAATGGGATGTTAAAATGTTAATTAATGATTATACTTTGTACTTTATGGTCACAGTTTATAGGGAAACTAAAAACATAATTTCTGATAAAATATTTGGGTAATTTAAAGGAAAAAATAAAATTATCCTATGTAAATTAAAAACATGGTGCTTTAAAATATACTTAGGGGCACAGAACTATCAAAAATGACACAAGGAAAACACAGGGATAAGGAATAGATCAAATTCTGTAAAATTAATACCACTTATAAAAGTTAAAGAAGTGACAGACATGTAATTATGATTATGGTTACTTAGTCATAAAATTCTAAAATGAAATTAAGTAGTCATTATAAATAACCATAAAAATACTGATTTTGGCATAAGATATTATAGTAAAACTGAATATAAATTGAATCCTATTGAACAGAATATAGAATCTTTGCATTGATTCTCCTAATACCAAACTGACATTAAACCTTGAATGGAAATAAATGATAAGATATAGAAAACAAAATGTTAACTGGTAATATTTTATTCCATAAGGAGAAATATCTACACAATAAACAATATATTTGAATTTAATACATTAGCAAATTTTATCTAAAAAATTGTCATAATTGACTAACACAAAAAATGTATAAAGGCTACTGAATTTTTTATATTTGTGAAACAAGCTTTAGAAAAACGGCTGTTTGTTTAATATTTAAACAAAAATTATTTCAAATATTTAACAATAAGTTTTTATGTCATGGTTGTTTATTGAAATTTTATTCCAACAAATAAAAAATTGAAAAAACCCCCCCCAAAAAACAACAACCCAAAACTGGAAATAAGCCATCAATAATCAAATTGATACAAAGGTTGACTATAAGAAATATGTTAGTTTAAGCAATACTTGTTAACACATTTTTATCAAAATTGAAAGACATTATTTCAATAGAAACCATTAGCTAAGTTAAACAAGTTAGAAATGTTGCCTCCTCTACTGCATGATATGAACATAGCTTAAAACTAAGTTTTAAAATTCTAGTTAAAAATAATTACATACATTCAAATAGACAGTTTTAATAACACTAAGTTGATGAACAAAATTATTTCTGAAGGCAAATATAACGTTAATGCAGAAAAATGTAATAAAATGACCTTGCTATGCCAACAGCTAGAAGATTTTGGCAATGCGTTATTTTAAAGATAGACTTGCTCCATAAGCTATGATAATAAATATATATATAAATGCATTAATATAATGTGAAGTAAATAAATTATGAAACAAATTAGATATAGTTTTGAATTTTTTTGAAATAAAAAATGAAAGTTATGTTTTAAAGGTGTCATTGAGTGATACTGTGAGACCACAAAAAACATCAATTTTTATAATTTATTTAAACTGATATGTTGTTCATTACGGAGTAGTCTGTTGAAAAAGCAATTTAGCAAATAGTCTTTTTTTTTTGGTCTAGTCTTTCTTTCTATTTAAATCTACACATTATTAATATTATTTATATAACAATAGTGACATTTTTACATGAAATTCATGATTAAAACAAAAGTGGCTCTTCTTAAATACATTAAAAAATGTATACCAAAATTTCCTATTTGTTTTGTTTATAAGTGTACAGTTACTCTTAAATTTTCAAATTATTAATTTGCTTCCACCATTTGGCAGTAAATTTTTTTATTTCAACCAATGTAATTCAAAAACAAAGAAAAAACTAAATTCTCAAGTGGATTTTTTATAAAATCGTAAATTAATGCTAAGTTAATGAGGACGACTCTACAAAAAATGATAAAAAAATAAAATGAAAAAAAAAATCAGCAGTTTTTATTTCCAGAATTTGGTAACAATGAAATTTGCTGGAAGCTAATTAATATTATGAACATTAACGACAAAAAACAACCAAATTCTCTTTGTTTAAACAAGTTTGATATATCTGTGTATTTTTCCTGAGGAGATACCCATTTTTCATGAAACAAGCCTTGAATGACCAGCATTAGTTGTAGAAGTGGAATGGTTGCCTTCACATTTAAGGACTGTTGAGCCACTGTCTGATGATGCCCTTTTCTCTCTCCCTCGCTACTATCACACCCGGAGGATCAAGAGGATTTGAGGCCCTAAAACAATAATCCAGTTTTAATTAAAGCCTTATCTGGGAGATTGAAATATTTAATTTGAAATGTTAAGTAAGAGCAGTCACTGGTCAGCTCTATGATCTCTCTAATGAACATGGGGCTCAAAAATAAGAGAAATCTTTATTAAATAGTTATTGAAAGGAAAACTTTTCATATTTTAGAATTAATTACATTAAAATGAAAAAAAACCTGTATGTCTATCTTTGAAAGTATTTAATATGATGAAGACTCCTTTAGACTTGGCTACCCTAACCCTTATTCCTCTTTTACATCCCCAATCATCCAATGGTTTAAGACAGGGGTCACCAAAATTTTCTGCCAGAGGGCTGCATTAACTGTCAAACAGCAGGTTTGGGGCCTGACTACACACAGTTCTGTGGTAAACTACAGGTAAAAATAGTAAGGTTGTTAAGACAGCTCGTTTTTGAGGACCGGCTAACCATTCAAAAAAAGACCGGTTAACCGGTCGTCCTTATATCCCTAATGCTTTGAGAACTAACAAGAGAATGTTGTCGCCTCGCGTCGTCTGATGTGTTTACCTCTCTTGTGTGTGATGCCGGTCAACTCACATATTAAAATTAATAATATAATAAATTTATAAAGCTACGGAGTAAACAATGATGATAAAATGGAATTTATTTTTTAAAAAAACATTTTTTTTTCAATCGTCAACTCGCCAGAATAATTGAATTTTGCGATTCACACGTTCACCCTCCCCGTTTTTTTGTTTGTTCAAATAGGGTTTGAGCTACACTCGCTGTACTGTTAATGTGGTAAACAAATGCCTTTGATAGGCAGGAAAACTGTCACTAAAGGACCGAACTCGAATTTGTGGGCCGATTAATCGCCCGGTATCTTTGCTACGTCTTTCAAATACCTCTCGTAATATAGGTACATGCACTTCACTAAGCGGCGTGCGCCAATACGTTTTTTGAATGCCTGAAATGAACTATAAGCCCGGTGATCAGAAAATGAGGATAGGTCACTGGGTCATATGCTTTTATAGCTTTCTTTGTCTTTATAAGAAACAGACTATAATAAATATAAATAGAAACAGCTCGGCCTTGACCTTTGTTGACATCAAACACGCACTGTTAGTAACTAGTACTATTAGTTGTGAACTTCAGTGAAGCAAGGCTATAACGCGTCATGTACGCACGCTTACAGCTAGGAGACTGAAGGTTTGAATGCCAACCTACTTGTCAGCTGGGCCGTGGTATCGCTTTTACTCACCGTGACAAAGCGAGAGGGAGAGGCGCGTTAGTGCTTGTGTTGTTTTTTTTCACTACGTGACCGCTAGTGTTTTTTTTTTTTTTTTTTTTTTCGGTTACACGGTCCTGCGGTCCTGAATAAAGATGACCGATCCTGATCTGAGGACCGGTTAACCGGTTAGCCGGTTAACCGTTAACAAGCTTAAAAAATAGTATCTTTTTCGGAAATTAAAAGTTGTCCACGGGCCAGACGAGAGGGCCTCGCGGGCCGCATCTGGCCCGTGGTCCATAGTTTGGAGACCCCTGGTTTAACTCTTTTTCTCCAGAACAACGCTGCCATCGTTGATTTCAAAATGACATTTCTGCCGGATCAACGATGGCAGCGTTGATTTATTAAAAGGGAATAGTTTCGTTTCTTTACATATCTATTTAACGAAAATTAGTTTTAATGTATTCTAGAATGATTTCCCTTGAATTAAAAAGTCGAAAATCGGTTGTTTGACCGTGTTTTCACCACGAAAGAAGCATTTGAAAGGCTTGTTATCATTTTCGTTTTTACGTTTGTTTACAAACATGGATATTCAACTAGCTCATCTGGTTATTGATCTAATATTATTCTAAATACTACGATGATAAACAAGGTATAGTTTTTTAAAATGATTATTGAGATATTAATTTTAAATTGCCGATGAAACATACGCTTAGTCTTAGTGCTAGTACTAATAGTTGTAGTTGATAAAAAAAATAAGTTGACAAGTCATCTGTTGATAAACATCATGTCCCACCTACGTCTCAAATCTTGATGAATATTTATACTACAAATAATAATATTGACTATATTTAATGTAATTTGAAAGCTGCTAAACTTTTCACTAAAACTAAGTGCAGTTTTAGATATAATTTAAAACAATTTCTAGTTACAATATGTATAGCTTCAAGTTCCATTGTAAACAGTTCAATTTTTTTAATAATTTTCCAGTGTGGGTGACCATGGATAATGTGCTCTTATATTATATTTATTTGCTTATTTGAAGTGACATTGTTTCTATTTGGTGCAAAAATGAATATAGTTTCTAAAAAACACTACTTTATTACATTTTAGATAAAAATCTAAATTTTAGTGACTTTGAATGAGGTTTTGTAAAAAAAAAATTAAAATTTTTTAAAATAAAACTTTATTTTCATTACAACAAAATCATAATATTTTATGGAAATAAGGTCAGGAGTCAGTGTTGCCTAAAAACATCATTCATTTCCCTTTAATTCAATACCAAATATATCATTATCTGTTAAAAAATAAAAAAGTTATTAACATTTTAAGATGGCATGGTAGCTCGCGACAAATTTCCAAACTAGATAATTCCGTCAAAACGTGGAAAATAATTACGGAGAAAAAGAGTTAAGACAACAAGATAAATAATGTGTGCAGATAACTCTTTACCTTAAATCTAAATGATGAGCTCCCCCTATCACTGGAACAGCCACAAGTGAATTGGAAATATCCTTGTTGATCTGTTGATGATAGTCAAATATATTTTTTTAATGCATATTCTAGATACGCCACAGATTTTGGATAGTGCAAATAAAGGGGGTGGGGAGAATGGACACCAACTACAGCACGAAGAAATCTCAAAACAACGCGAGTGAATGTCGGTGGGGGGAAACCACTGACATGGTTTCAAGGCCATTCGCACTGCAGTTTTTTTATTTGCCCACCACCCTTCACCGTGCTAGCTTGCCAACCATAAACTGTGATTGGCCAAACCTAGCAGGGGCCTGTCATGTTCACAAACAAAGGGGGAAAAGAACGGGCAAAAAGACACATTTTTAAAAAATAAAAAAATAATATTAAAGCTAGAGCTTGAAACCAGGCTTTCCGCATGTAAGGCAGACGTGATAATGACTACACTATGAATCACATGTTATTCTGTGAAGGAATAATGCTAACGAATGCAAAAAGCATTGTTAGACCTGAAACATGCCCACCACACACCCTTTTTTTTTAACCCGCTTCATTGCATTGGTCGACCCCAGTGAGGGTCATTAATCCTGCATGTTTGCACATATTTGCTTTGGTGTTTGATATATTATGAATAAATATAGTAGGTATGTTTCACAAAATAAAAAAAATCGAGCTTTTGAAATTAAAATTTTAAAACAGTATAGTGATTTGTTTAAGATGATAAAATGAATCAGGACCAGGAAAAATGTTTAAATGTTCACATTTTGTTATTATTATTATGTGATATATAACACTTACCCCTCCTCCCATCCAAGGGTCAAGGTTGCCATTAGAAAATATAATATTACTGGCACTCTGGATTTCTGAAATTTTGAACAATTGAGAGCAATAAGCCACAGCGTGCAATATTGAAAGTCTTATATCATTTATATTATGATTTTATATAGGAGATAATTAAGTCAATATAATGATAATGTTTTCATTGAATATAACAAAACTAGATACTTTGACATAAAATAAACATTTTAGAAAATAAAAATTGAACAGAGAACCTGCAAGAGAAATAATTATAAATATAAGAGATAATTGAAATCTAGAGATGACTCATAACTCAGAATGAACAAAAATTATACTCTGCGAACAATTGAAATAAAATAAAGTCTGGCTTCTAAATCTTAAGCAAAAGATTCAATCAAAGAAGGATCCCTTACTTTGGCCTAAGAACTGTATGGCAGCCCACTCTTCTCTTGGTGTTATTCCATAAGTTTTCTGACAATAAACTGCTCTAAGCTCAGGAGTCCATGGAAGCACTGGGAACATGTCTGTGATGTTATTGCTACCTCTGGGGAGGGATAGCTCAGTGCATGCCTGTAGAAGTAAGTATGAAAATATTCAAGTTGATATAACTAAAATTTAGAGGATTTCTATTTGATAAAAGCTTTACTCTCAAATCCTTATTCTTTTGCTGAGAGGAAATGTAAGTTAAAAGTTGCATCAACGCTTTCAAATTTTATAGTTTGCAGATTCTAAGTTAATTTGTTTAATGTTGAGCGCTTCTTTTTCTGACACTAAAAATTAACTCGACATTTATCCAGCAAAACTGTTAATTATAACTTGATAAAGAATAGTTCTTCTTGACTTGAGTTGAGCTATTGAAAAGAAAACAAACCATTTCAAGTTCTATAAAGCTTTTTAAAATTAAAAAACAATCACAAATTGAACAAAGTATCGAGAGATTTAGAATCAGCATTTATGAAAGTAATTTTAAGTTTACATTATATAATTTAGTATATTGACCTGGTAGTCCCAGGCAATAGCATCAGGTCCTGTCCCACATCCAGTGGGGTCAGCACACTCAATAAATTCAGAGAAAATATCAAAGCATTTCTCAGTTGAGCTGTTATAAAAGACGCCTGTAAAAAATAATTAAACAAAAATTTAAACAGACCCTAAAAACCCATTTTATTAATTAGAAAACTAAAAAATTACTTGATAATAAACAAAAAATACTGTAAGTAGTAAATTTTTGTAAGGTTGAAACTATTTAATAATTGGTATAGTCAGTATTCACTGCATATTGAAATGTGTGAATTGCATTATTTTTTAACTAAAACTAAAAATTTTCAGTTTTAAGAAACAAAATCCAAGATTCACATTCAATTACATGATTAAAACAATATATGTCAAACTTTATTAATAGACAATTGCATACATAAATGTTTACACTAATGTCTTCATTAGTACAATGAAAATCAAACAAGTTTTTAAATAAATTAGTTTATTCACACAATTTGTGTTTGCGTATCTTATTTTTAACTTGAAAGCTTATAGCATTTCTGTATGACAAATTAATCTTAAAGAAATAACACAACAACAATACAGTTCTGTGTCATATATTACCAGCAGCTTCAGCTAAACCATTCAAGGGGTTTGTTCCATTCAGAATTTTACCACAGCCAACCTGGCGATGATAAACATTTTACTTGAAACTCAATATTTTAGGATTTATAATATACGGCATAGTTTTGTCCATTTAAGTGGATACTGCTGATTTTGTAAACAGCAAATCCAATGATCTAAATTATTTATTAAATTCTTGTAGAAAAACATACAGCATCATGTCAAATGTATTGATTATTTAATTTATGGCTAATGTCTATAAAAAAAAAAAATAACAGCTTCATAAAAACATATTGTTACTTTTTTAAAATACAAATGTTCCATATTTTTATTCATATAATTGCAGTGAAATAATCAATGTAACCATTCCACCCATATAAGCAAAATTTAATGCATGCTAATATTTATTTTTTTGGTGCTTATTCTGATGAGAGCTTCAAATCACCTTGACAGGGAATCCAGGCAAGTTTCCCATAAAACCAGTTGGATACGGATAGTCTAACATGGCCATCATGGTGAAGGCATTTCTGATCCACCCTAACAGGTGGCGGTAGGACTGATTGTCTGTCAATTTGCCGCATAGTTTGAATTCAGTGCTTATCCTATCCAAACCTGTCAGCAAAATATTTATAAAATAATAACCAAGTATCATTCTTTACAATAGAAAAAGCCTGATTTCAAATTCCATATACATCAAATTTAAAATTTCCATTTGTTTAGAAATTTATAAAATTACAATTAAATTTCAGGAAAATATTGAAATGACATACTAATAAAATGAGTTATTTAGATTTATTTTTATTTGAAGTTACAAATAAGCCATTCTACCTACAAGTGGGTAAACCATGATAATATATTCCCGTTATTAATAAATACAAATATTTATAAATAAAAAAAAAAAA
>MUZC01004723.1:656472-704907 GCA_002072015.1 Radix auricularia | reverse complement strand
GGGTAAAAAATCGGCCAAAATCGCGTGACGTCATTTATGGACAGCCCCCTATCTTTATCAGTGGAATAGAAAAAGAAAATCACTGCCAGTTTCTTATAGTAATGGATAAAAAAAAACTTAAAAGAAAAAAATCCTTCAATGTACAAAGTGCATTCTTTCCAGAAAACTAATAGCACAATTCATAAATCTATTCGTAACATGTCAGTCAGTTAGACAAACTAATTCTACTACAATGAGAATAAAAACAACCCGTAAAAACAAAGTTTTTGACTATAAATCCCTTATAAATGTGACAGAAATAAAAGTATGGATAATATTCAAAATAATATGCACTGCGTGACAAACAAACATTTACAGATTGAACGTGACTGAACTCTCTTGGTGTAAAAAGGGGATGGGTGGGGGTGTGGTCACCAATGGCGAGACTGAACTCCAGCAAACAAGTGAATGTTAACAAAAGACAGCTACCATAAATTTATATAGAGATAAACTAAAAGTGAATTAATTTAATTACGGTACATTTGATCGATCTGAAATAAACTTCCAGGTATTTGCTTTAATGACATTCTTAAAAAGACTATCAATCAAATTGTTAAATATTGCATCCTTTTTTTATTAACATTGAAAGATAAATCTAAAATAGGGTGCACAAATTTGAATGTCGTTTTGGGATGTGAAAGAATGCGCTACATGTGGGTGAAATTAATAGAGAACCCTAACAAAATTAATGGATGTTGCGATGACATGGTGTCTGACTTGAATGATTTTTATCCTTTTCATGCCTTCGACCTACGTGAAAGAAGAAATCATAGGGCCAACTTACCTGTGTAACATGTTGAAAGAAGAAATCATGGGGAACAACTTACCTGTGCAACATGTTGAAAGAAGAAATCATGGGGAACAACTTACCTGGGTAACATGTTGAAAGATGAAATCATGGGAACAACTTACCTGTGTAACATGTTGATAGAAGAAATCATGGGGCACAACTTACCTGTGTAACATGTTAAAAAGAAGAAATCATGGGGAACAACTTACCTGTGTAACATGTTGAAAGAAGAAATCACGGGAATAACTTACCTGTGTAACATGTTGAAAGAAGAAATCACGGGGAATAACTTACCTGAGTAACATGTTGAAAGAAGAAATCATGGGGGCCATCTGGGTCCTGCATATAGAGTGGTGCACTGGCTGCTAGGCTGCCGTCAATAATGTTTGGATACTTGAACCTCATGTAGGCAGCCAACATGCCGCCATAGCTAACAGTGATCAAATCAAACATATTAGAGGAGGCATTTGAAAGGCTGCTATTGCTCAATATGGTACATATGTAATGAAAGGACAATGCTAAAAAATATTATGACGGCCATGGTACTCTGCTTAAAAGAATAATAGTAAAGAAAAAGAATATTGTAAATTATATTTCATTTTAATTTAAAAAAAAATACATTTCAGAAAATTCTAAATTACCTTCCTCCAAATGCAATTATTTTACTGTTAGTGGCATTCAAACGTTTTTTCAAGTCAGTAAGGAAAACTGCATAGTCTGCCATAGCTTGCTCAACAGTAAGAAGTCCTAGATATGGTGGCTGGAAACTAAAATTGCCAAATGGCAGAGATGTTCCATAATATCTCTGCAAGCAAGAGATACATGTTACAAAGATTAGACTATTTTTCCAACAGAAAAATCAAAACATTTAAATATGTACAATATGTTTTCAAGTTGTTAAAAAAAAATTTTTTTTATTACAATATAAGTAGCTATGATGCTCAAAATCAAAAGTTTCACTTAATTCAAAAGGACACTGCTTGTCGTCATATATAATGTATAAATTTGTCATGTGCTAAAATATGGAAAAAGAATATAAATATACAAACATTTTTGTTTTGATAAAAAAAGAGCTTTCTCAACATGTAAAGACAGACAGCATTCACAAATATTGTGATCAACAAAAATTTAAGCCATTTTGAGAGTCATTAATATTAATATTATGATTGTAACATGCTCAACACAGAAATATTTAGGATGAAAAATTTTGAGTAAATTTGAGAGAGGAATATAAATAAACAGTATTATATTTATTTTACTCACATGTTCAGGAAAAACAACATATGCACCAAACTGAGGAGCGATCTCATGTACGAATCCGGTTGCAGTCCAGAAGCCTTCAATAGCTCCCTCATTACCAGCATAGAAGAAAATAGGACCTCCATTGGGATTCCAGTTCTTATCTTGAAGTTTGTAATAATAAAATTAATAGCATAAATAATATTCAAGAAATTAAACTTTAAGCAATTTACTTAGTCTATTAAGTAAGAAAAAATATTAGGCATAAATTTCTAGACAGAATTACTAGGAAATAAATAAAGTAAGCATCATTTTAGCAAAGCACTTTTCAAATAGAGAGACTTACTGCTCAAAGTTTGCAAGGGGGACAACTGCGCTTAATGCAGATATCGGGAATATTAACTTTAGATTGAGGAGAAAGACATTTTCTAAATAATTGTTTTTACCATAAACAAAAAAAGAACTACAATTTTTAGTTTAAGTGGGGGAATTCATATTAAAAAATTAACAAAGAATAATTCTCTCCTCCCTCCTATAATAACATTCCACTACTTTTTCCACCCAACTTCTTCATGGTTATTCAAAGTTATTCTTTGTCTCCACATTTCCATTCTCATTCTCGGTACAATCAGTTTATCTATGCCGTCAATTTCCTCTTAAATAAAATCCTATAATTTGATCAGTCATTTTATTTTTATTGCATCTGGCATGAAAGATAATTTTAAAAAATGTATTATTGTTCTATATTAAATTAAAAGTACTCATAATTTACACCTAAAACATTTTAAATTATTTTAAATGCTCTCTATTTCCTTCACAGTTTTACAAATCTGGGATCAAACATCTTGAGCACCCTCTCACTAGAAGATGAGATAATTGGTAGGATAGGGAAGGCAGCAACTGTTATGGCTAGACTGTACAAAAGAGTCTGGTTCAATGCCAAACTCACAGCAAGGACTAAGCTGCAGGTATACCAGGCCTGTGTACTGAGCACGCTCCTCTATGGATGCGAGTCATGGACCACTTATACCAAGCATGAAAGAAGGCTCAATAGCTTCCACCTCAGATGCCTGTGCCTCATCCTTGACATCAAATGGCAAGAGAAAGTCCCCAACACAGAGGTCCTGGCTCAAGCAAGCATAAACAGCATTCCAGCCATACTAAGCCAAAGACGCCTCCATTGGCTTAGACACGTCAAGAGAATGCAAACTGGTCGCATACCCAAAGATGTGCTATACAGCAAGCTGGCAACTGGGAAAAGGTTGGTTGGTTGGCCATGTCTCAGGTATACAGATATATGGAGGAGAGACATGAAAGTAGCATACATTGACATACAAAACTGGGAAAACCTGGCTGAGGATAGTACCCTGTGGCGGGCTATAGTGAAAGAAGGATCACTAAGAGCAGAGGAGCAAACTAGGGAAGAGACAGTTGAAAAAAGAGCGAGGAGAAGGCCAGGCAACACTGCCCCAGACATTTGTGTGTGTAACATGCAGAAGAGACTGCCACTCAAGGATTGGTCTTATCAGCCACATCAAGAGCTGCAAATAATAAAGACTAATTTATCGTCTTTCGTAGACGGACAGATGCTATACATGTCCTTGATTTTGATGTCTAATTGCTTGAGTGCCCCACCTACCACAAAA
The DNA here is from genome assembly GCA_002072015.1 of Radix auricularia. Lineage (NCBI taxonomy): Eukaryota > Metazoa > Mollusca > Gastropoda > Lymnaeidae > Radix > Radix auricularia. The sequence goes on along the minus strand of MUZC01004723.1, from coordinate 701,193 downwards.
TTTACCACTAGTACTAGTATTATATTAAGCAATTTTGAGCAATGTCATCTAAAGTCTAAATGTGATCAGTCCAGTGACATGAGTTCAATAATGATAACGGCATTTTAATTATATTATATTGACAATATTGACAATGATTACAAAGTTATGTCTACTCTATGCTGATAAAACCATGACTATGACAATACACAATGATAATAAACAAAGTTTAAAATTCAAAGGTTTTTACAATATTGTTTACTTCTCAAATGAAATTACTTTAGTATTAGTAGTGACGACTATTGACTGAAATGACTGTGACATGAATAACTGAACTGAATGACCTAGTTAGTTAAGAAAGTTAAGACTAGAGTAAGTTAGATTAATACTTGAGTGAAAGTGACTTAAGACAAGCTTAGTATTAGTATAATTCTAATGAATTAATAATACTAATATAATAGTCTAGTCCAGTAGTCAGTAGTACAGTCGAGTCAAGTCAAGTCCGAATTCTCTACATACCTTGATATAAATAATGCATTTTAAAAGTTTTATTTCCATAAGACATCAAATTAAAGTGGTCAATATAAGTGTCAAAGTAACCTTCCTTGTAAGGAAAATCGGCGTTGCATATTACAAGAAGAAGAAATACGACACTTGAAAGAAAAATCATGTTGCTTCCTCCGTCTGCCATTTTGAAAATGAATGAAAAACCAAATCACATGATCTTTCATGTGACTCTCATAAGTTTAAAAAGAAGATATTTCCTTCAGTCATGACTCTAAATAACGTTTAGCTCCCCTTTCTTTCATGATACTAATCTTTGGTGTCACAACAGTTGGACTTAAGATTTTTGTTAATGAAACACCTTGTTTCGTTTTAATTTAAAGTAAAGCAGCGATTATAACAAACAAAAATATCTACACCATCTTACCACAAAACTAGCACAAAAAATGTCTACTTTTTGAAAGAAAGTAATTTATTTAATATTTAAACGAATTCACTCTTTTGTGTCGAGAATGTATTAGACCCATCCATAAGAGTGGGGGACTGCATGTGTGATACACAAATCAAACTCATGCACTAGTTTGGTAGTTAGTACACTTTTAATTTCAGACTCTAGTCTAAAATTTTATTGACATTTTAGATTTTATTCCAAAACTTAGAGAAAAATATTTAACATCATCTCCTTTTTACTGGTAAAAATAAATAAATAATAATTTTAAAAAATCTTATTCAAATGATATTTCAGTTTATTATTTTTTTCATCGGTGAGTGAAATCGCCAACTATTGACATCAATTTTCACAATTTGAAGCACCCTTTGTTCTGTATCAATTCTTGTCCTCGATTGGCTATTCCGATATCACATTATCAAAATATAATTCTAAGGTTTTATATCACTTTTAAATAACGCATGTCCTCGTAAATCTCTATCTTTGTATGGCAATAATTACATTTGCACACACAAAAAATATTATTTTTTAAAAATCGTTCTTAAAACTGTATAAATATTTTTAAATAATAAAATCAGATTCATAGAAAACCGGAATGTATATTTTAAGGGTGTTTCAAAAAACGTTCTTAATTATACCTTATGTTTTCAGTGTTGAACAGAAGGGAAGACTAATTAATTCGTTAGATTCAGAGACTAAATTTAATTAGTGATCACACGAGCTAATCAAACAATTTGAGGTCCTTTGTAAAGACCGGTGGAAATACCCGAATTTTTTTAAAGGAAAAAAATAATAAATATTGCCCATATAATTTCTGATTATTGATTAAATGTCTTGTGAAAGGACGTCACAACTCTGTTATTGTCGCCAACACCTTCACCACATTGACATTTAAACCTTAATTGACAAACTGACTTAATTGACGGACTTTGGTTAACATAGGGACTTTTAGGATCATATAACACAGTTTGGAAGTTAGCCAAGTTAGAGTGTATGAGTGTATCGTTTTTCGTTTATCATCAAATTTTACGCTGTCGTACTCGATTGAAACACCCCCAATCCATTAAAAAACAACAAAGTGACTTGCTTTAAATAAGAATAAAGCTGAATGTTAAATTTTATTACGTTAATATGTATTTTTATTTTCAAAAAAAAAAATAATAATAATTTAAAAAAAAATATAATTAAATTTAAAAAATAATATTTTTAAAAAAAAATCAGAACGATTTTAAATTAGACAATACTCTATCACTCTTTAAACATTTAAAATCTAATAAAAATTCAAGATTGGAAATAAACCATGGATAAGATTAGGACGAAATAATCTTCTTTATAAAACGAGCGTATGTAACTGATAAGGTACGATAAGAATAAAAAAAATTAGCTTCATAATTATGCAAAAAATACCAATTCTAATGAATATACTTTCAAGTAAAACTTCTTCAAGTCAGAGCTTTCGACAAAATTAAAAAATATTTTTAAATCTTTCAATGACGCAGAGATGTTAGCATTTTGAAATAAACTCTTCATGTATATATATATATATATCAAGCATTTAGAAAGTGCCCCATTAAAAATTTATAACATTTATAATTAAAGGGAAACTTTGATATAGAATTAAATTACGGTGGAATTCTGCACTTTCATCCCAGTTTAATGGTTAATTTCTAATGATTTATATAACAATTGACGGGACAATATACGTAGCAGTGTGCCATAGTTGGTCTCCGGGGGTCATTCGACCCATTAGGTCACAAGGTCACAGGGTCTTTAGAACATCGTGCCATCTGATATTCCGTGTTAACAGCACGTGGATGTAAGGGACACGACGAGTTGTCTAACAGACAGGACTGGGATGTAAGGGACCAGTTACACGAGTTGTCTAACAGACAGGACTGGGATGTAAGGGACCAGTTACACGAGTTGTCTAACAGACAGGACTGGGATGTAAGGGACACGACGAGTTGTCTAACAGACAGGACTGGGATGTAAGGGACCAGTTACACGAGTTGTGTAACAGACATTACTGGGATGTAAGGGACACGACGAGTTGTCTAACAAACAGGACTGGGATGTAAGGGACCAGTTACACGAGTTGTGTAACAGACAGGACTGTGATGTAAGGGACCAGTTACACGAGTTGTGTAGCAGACAGGACTGGGATGTAAGGGACCAGTTACACGAGCTGTGTAACTGACAGGACTGGGATGTAAGGGACCAGTTACACAATTTGTGTAACAGACATTACTGGGATGTAAGGGACCAGTTACACGAGTTGTGTAACTGACAGGACTAGGATGTAAGGGACCAGTTACACGAGTTGTGTAGCAGACAGGACTGGGATGTAAGGGACCAGTTACACGAGCTGTGTAACTGACAGGACTGGGATGTAAGGGACCAGTTACACGTGTTGTGTAGCAGACAGGACTGGGATGTAAGGGACCAGTTACACGAGTTGTCTAACAGACAGGACTGGGATGTAAGGGACCAGTTACACGAGTTGTGTAGCAGACAGGACTGTGATGTAAGGGACCAGTTACACGAGATGTCTAACAGACAGGACTGGGATGTAAGGGACCAGTTACACGAGTTGTCTAACAGACAGGACTGGGATGTAAGGTACCAGTTACACGAGTTGTCTAACAGACAGGACTGGGATGTAAGGGACCAGTAACACGAGCTGTGTAACAGACGAGTCAGGACTTTGAATGTGTAGATTGTACTAGAGAGTGGGGGGAGAAACCGAAAAACTTTGTACGCTGGAAACCATTGAATTCAACTGTACTGCTTTAGTCCATACAAATCTTTGATTTGAAATCTATTGTGTTATACAAAGCAATCACAAATACATATATCTTCTATATTTTATAAAATAACCTCAAATTTATTTTGGATTCTAAGACTTCTCGCAAAATTATTTTTTTCTGCTAGTAATATTTTTGTAGAAATATTTAATTAAACTGTCATTGAGAAAAGATGAATGGAGAAAATTGATTAACTACCTGAGGTTTATTATCAAACAAGGTGATTGGCCTTAGATCGGCCAAAGAGATCACAACAAACTGTCAATAAATCAATCCAATATTGAAAGATATTTTTGAGCCTTAGGAGAACATTCTTGTGTAGCCATCGCCCCAAGGATCAAGACATTTTTAATTTTGTTGTTGGTGACATTTCAATAAGCCGGGCGACAACTTTCCTGTTTGTGTTCGTCTCGTCCCATAGTCGACAAATAGTGTTACTTCTAGTGGGATATTTTAAATTGTTTAATGTGAGTAACTTTTAAAAAAAGAAAAGATTTATTCTATTGTACGTTTTCTGTAGCTTTCATTGTAATCAAATTAAGGGGCAATTAGTTTAAACGAAAAATTACTTTATGATAAGCAATCTAAAAAAAGCAAATTATTATCTGAGTCAATTTTCTGCAAATTCTTATATCAGCTATTTGTTTCCGTACATTTATCTTTTTTTCTTAAGGTGAATTTAAATATGCATTTTACATTATTTTATTTGTGTACTAAAATTTTGATTTTGTTCTAGTTTATAAACTGAAACCTTTGTGAGAAATCTTATGTAGAGGAAGTAGAAATATTTATGTAGATCGTCAGCTAGACACGTTGGATGGTCCACAGTCTTACAGTCGCCATGTTGTGGTTTTATATAATTGTAGGTAAGTGAACCTTAAGATCCGTGGACCTTGGTCACTTTATCAGTAGAGCTCATGATATGATTGGACGGTGGCTATTTTTGTTTCTTCTGGGAAGTAAAATAAAGAGCAATGTATTTGTTTGTAATGAGTGCCGACAGTGATCCAATGTAATCACAAAATAGATTCATAATAAATTAATGGTAAATTTAAAAAAACAAATTCTATTCCTCGTATATTTCATTTTTAGATAATTTATGACTAAACATCTTTCAATGACCAAATTTGTTAAAACAAAACCATTTAATAATAATAAAAATTCTACAATTATCAGATATCGGTATTTATTAAGTTTCCCCCATTGTAGAGGGTTAATGGATTCAGGAACTTTCATCTCCATTTTGTAATGCAGTAATTCATTTAAAGACCCGTCGCCATTTTCTGTCTCTGATTCAGACTCCATTACTTCCATTACCTTAATACGCTTTTCATTTGGTTTGATAAGTGGGTGAAGTGTTAGAACCATGGTAGGCAAACTTTATCAACATTTTGAACATTCCCGTCATTCAAGAATTTAAAACCAAAATTTTAGTGAAATCTTCGGGAAATTTATTATTTATCGGCCTCTATTTTTTTTACTTTTTGACTTCCAATAATTTGTAGGTGATGGGTAGATTAGTAGTTAAAAGATAATTTATTCGTAAAAAATGTTTTTAATGATTAATCGAGAAATTAATCGATAATTTCCGCAGCCCTAATTTATATATAATTATTTATGATCTTTACCCTCAAAATCATTTATTGTCAATTTGGTATTAATCAATTGTTGTAAGAAGAACTCTAAAATGTAGTGGAGGTATTTAAATTAATTTACAGGGATTTTCCTATTGTATAATCTATTCAGAATGATACCTTTGTGATGCTAATTTTAAATATTATTTTCTACGAACTTACGAAATTGGTAAAAACTATATAGTAAAATAAAAGAACAACCGACTCACTAAAAATGTTATTTGAGACATGAGCATCAGTGTTATATTAAATACATAGTGGCCAAAGAAACTGAAAAATGTTAAATAAGTAGCAACTTGCAAATATCGGGCACGTATAAATAGCTTAGATCACATCTTTTATTAAACCAGCATTAGATAATTAACCTATTGCCTATGAAATATTGTGTCCATGCTTTAAAAGAAATAGTGTTTACTTGAAATTAAAGAAATATTAAAATCCTTTCTATTTAGGTTTCATATTTAATTGAAAAAGTTATTGGAGTTTAAATGGGTTTTTTGTATACGAAATAATATATAAACGGAGAGACTATTTTTTTAAGGCATAATCTTGCGCGTTTCCAGGTTTAATGTTTAAGGCCCGGGCACTAGAATTCACGTTGAAAGTTAACACCGAGCAATGGTATAGCAGGACGTTGAATCCGTTTTGTGGGCCCAAGAGACTTGGAACTGGCTGGACAGCACGATCTGCGATAGACTGTGCTGTCATGTGCAAGGGAAGGTTAGCAGTTCGAAACCTAACTTTTAGGATATATAGTAGAATTAGAAGAAATACACCACACTTTTGCACGTTAAAATATTTTTTTTTCAAAAGTTTTCTCATGTAACTGGATTTAAATTATCGATACTATTACTTTGATGCAACGAACTAAATACGGTTCAAGTAAATTAATATTTTACCTACCCCACCCAACTTACAAATCACACTTTAACACAGAAGGAAACACAGAATAAAGTAAAATCCCATCTATGCAGCCGTACCTCTAAACGGATACCCTTCAAACCTCTATAATTTGGACGATGTAAAATATTCATTTTTAACTGAAAAAGGACTTAACTAATCGTAAATAACAATATTAGTTTGAGAACTTATATATAGCACAGTATTTCTGCAAGCAGCTGAGCTCACAGTATTTGACACAAAAACATTGACGCGCTTTTAAAAATGCACTAATTAAAAAAACCTAAGAAACAAAGCATCAAAAACATATTATTAACAATCTACTATTTGGAAATAGAAATTTCTCCCGGCACTTACAAGACGCAAAACGGGACAATCTTCAAAAAGGACGCCTAATAAAGAATTGATAATCATGTTAGAAATTGAGCATCAAAGTAATTTTTAAAAAATCAACAAAATATACTCGCATAAATTATATATATCTAAGGCAACACATTACAGAAATGTAGTTCAGTAACTTTGCATTACAATACAATTAATTATCATCATTAACAAGTTAAGTTATTTAGGTAGAACACTGTGTTACTAAATTAAATTTGTCCTATGATCCACGGCTTTCGTCTCATAACTTATCTTGCCCGCTGTCGTTGTTCCATCACCTCATCTACCCAATCCTTGACCGTTCTGTTAACCGTCTGCCTCTAAGTTGTTATCTGTTCTTATCATTCCTGCCCTCAGACAAAAATTCTTTTAAAGTAACCTCTCCATTTCATTCTGCCCTTTGAATATCTTTAAAAAGTGACCCACCCAAAACATAAATGATGTAAGTATTGATAAAATTTACTGAAGCAGAAACACTAAGTAAGTAAACTGAATATTTTATCAGTTACGCAGAGAAGTGCCACAGCTTTCTGTACAACGACTTGACGAACTCTTGCACGCCTGGAGGCCAGATAGGTCCAGCAGAGATGTCCGTTAGAAGTACTGAGGGTCAGCTGTTTGTGACCAGTCACTGTGGTGCCTACCAAAACTTCAGGTGTGAACGGGTTGTAGGGGGGATGGTGGCACATCGTGTATCGTGACAAACTATAAATGGGTTGTGGGGGGAATGGTGGCACATCTTGTATCGTGATAAACTATAAATTGGTTTTAGGGGGAATGGTGGCACATGGTGCATCGTAAAAAGCTATAAATTGGTTGTAGGGGTGGGAATGGTGGCACATCTTGTATCATGCCAAACTATAAATGGGTTGTAGGGGAGGGAATGGTGGCACATCTTGTATCATGCCAAACTATAAACGGGTTGTAGGGGAGGGAATGGTGGCACATCTTGTATCGTGATAAACTATAAATGGGTTGTAGGGGAGGGAATGGTGGCACATCTTGTATCATGCCAAACTATAAATGGGTTGTAGGGGAGGGAATGGTGGCACATCTTGTATCATGCCAAACTATAAATGGGTTGTAGGGGAGGGAATGGTGGCACATCTTGTATCGTGATAAACTATAAATAGGTTTTAGGGGGAATGGTGGCACATGGTGTATCGTAAAAAGCTATAAATTGGTTGTAGGGGTGGGAATGGTGGCACATCTTGTATCTTTACAAACTATAAATGGGTTGTAGGGGAGGGAATGGTGGCAAATCGTGTATCATGACAAACTAAAGCTAAAATTATATTTGTAAAAACAATAGGTAGTGAATGTTGGGTGCGCAATAATTAATCAATTTAAATATACAGTGGTGCCTCGAGATACGAATGCTTCAGGTAAAGAAAAACCTATTCGAAGAATATTTTGTTTCAGGAAAAAAAAATTCCAAGATATGAAAAACGCGCAAAACTAGGCATGTGAAAAATACGAAAAAATCCAAGATATCAATGCCACAAGAAACGTACTAATTTCGTATCTCGAGGCACCACAGTAATTTTAACATGTCTTTTTCAAGATCAACTTATTTAATTTTGATTTTACTTAATTAAAAAATGTAAGAGTTGCTAATGTGTCTGTTATACAGAGTTAATACCTGTAATGTATCTGTTATACTGAGTTAATATATATGTGTCTGTTATACTGAGTTAATACATGTAATGTGTCTGTTATACTGAGTTAATACATGTAATGTATCTGTTATACTGAGTTAATATATATGTGTCTGTTATACTGAGTTAATACATGTAATGTGTCTGTTATACAGCGTTAATACATGTAATGTGTCTGTTATACTGAGTTAATACTTGTAATGTGTCTGTGATACAGTGAGCGAGCCGACAAGACAGTGAGTACGTTTGTCGCCTACTACCAGGTACCACGTCCTTACTCCGAGGCCGTTCAGACTTGCAGATGTCTAGATTCCACGATGTACGTGGCCAAATCTAAGGCCAAGTTTGACCTTCTGGCCCTGACCATAGTGGACAACGATCACGGGACGTGGCTTGGACTGGACGACATCGACGTGGAGGGAAAGTTCGTCTGGGTCGATGATGGTCAGGAGATCGATGAGGCCCTGAAGATGGTGATCTTCGGCGCTGGGAACCCTGACAATCACGGCGGCAATGAAGACTGCAGCTCTTTGAGGTGGAGGAATCCCCTGCTGAACGACATCAGCTGCTCCGAACAATTCTATTTTGTTTGTGAGAAAACTTCATGTCCTGAAAATGGCACTTAGCTGGCAAAGTACGTTAAGTTCGTGTAGTGATCAAGGGGCATCATCTCGGAACCCTGTCAGACAGTAAACAGAGTCAGTTGTCTCTATATTTTGTTAAAAGGAAACTTTCAATGTTATTGTATACTTATGGCATATCTACGGTATCAAGTTAATACGTATTCATTGGCTTAAGTTTAAAAAAAAATACTTTAGTATATAAGAGCAAATTGAAATGCCAGTTAAATAAAATCCCATTACTTAAATTAAACTTTCAAAAGATTTTCACCATTATCGAACCCAAAGCCACAATGCTAGACATCATAATTTGGACTCTAATATGAACCGAAGTATTCCTTGCATGTTGTCCTAGTTGAAAACATTTTCGCATGTCTAATGAAGATATTTAAACAAGGAAATGTAAGAGTGGAACACATAAATAAATGAAAATAAACCTAAACGTTGAAGCGTTTCATTAATTGGAGTGTCAAGTCTATGTTCAGCTCTTACCTATTCAATCATATAGTTTTAAGTGATGCCCGTCCTTTTGAGTAAATACTACAACCATTGCATGTTTTAAATAAGAATGCATATCACTGAAAGCTTTTTCTCTTCCATAAACGTGGTGGGCAAGGCTAAACTAATATCTATTTGCAACAAATACAATCTTTGTATTTAATGTTGATTTTCTTAGTTTTAAACTTAAATTCATATGTTCATTTTTCGAAAACCCATTTCCTTTAGCTTGAACTAAATTTAACTTAAACCTGACATCGATTCGCCCTCCCAACAGGGATTTTCCCAACCATTTTTTCTTTTAATTCCTTAAAGCTATATATTACAGTGCATCGCACTTTGTTTTGCGTGTAAATACTTGTACTTTGCCTTTCTTTTCATTTTCAGGAGGGTAAAAGTTACAATGAAGAAAGGAGTCAGGAGTCTCAAAAACAGTTAAACAAATTCATTGTCCCGTACTTTTTTCTCCTCATGCATTGACCAGGGGTCATAATAAGGCACAAAGTTGTTTCTTCTAAAGAGTCCGAAACATGGTTTAATAGCTCATATACTCATGACAAAAGAATAATTTATTGCTCTTTAGTCTCAGTATAAAAATCTGATGCCGAAGATCGCAGTTCGTATATTTAAAAACTCATTGAGTGATAAATAAAATTAAAAAAAAGAGATTTTCTTCACTGCATTGGCATGTGACATTGCATTAATTGTTGAAACTTAACAAACATTTTTTAAAATCTAAGAACATCATCTAATGTCTCTGTCTGTTTCTCTCTCTCAGTCTGTCATGGTCTCTGTCTGTTTCTCTCTCTCAGTCTGTCGTGGTATCTGTCTGTTTCTCTCTCTCAGTTTGTCGTGGTCCTACGGAAAAACAAAAGTAAAAAACGACTTCCCTTCAAGCTGAAATTTTACACATAAAATTGTGTCACCTAACAATGAATTGTCTCAAATTTTCAGATCGATCGAATTTACCGTAATTAAGTTAATAATTTTTTAGTTGATCTCTATCATTCTCTATGTAACATGTACATTTGTGTGCTAGTCTGTCGCGCGGTGCATATTATACTGAACAACCTTTTTAATATTTTCCTGTGCGGTGCGGTGCATCTTATTTTGAACATAAGTTTTAATATTTTCCCGATCTGCAAATTTTTATACTAACGTTTTAGTTTCGGGTTCGTGTTCGGCAACCTGCGGCTCTTGTGCTGCGTGCGGCTCTTTCGATGTCAAGATGTGGCTCTTCAGTCCCATGCTTAATAATACTTATTAAAGAAATGTAACTATTTTTTTTTTTGAAAATTGCTAAATTTGTAAAAATAGTAATTTTCAGTTCATCTGTCTCAAATGGTTGCCGATCCCTGCCTTAGTTAAATGAGAATGATTTAATCAAGGGATCTCTTAATACAATTAATAAGATGTCAGTGACAAATAGTTAGAGACTTAAATAACTAAATAGAAATTAATTGCTATACCTAATAACTAGTTTTTCCTAACAATGTTTTTTAAAGTTTAATGAAATATGTAGAAAAATCAAAAACATTATTTCTATTCTGTACCTCAAATTATAATTAAAAAACGGATTTTAAAAATTTAATCAATGCATGTAACGTCACAATGTCCTTTCAATTATTGTGGATGACATTTGAAAGTGACCTTTGATATTCAAATCAGATATTTCTGACATTGATTAACAGTCTAAGAGTCTAAAATATTGCTTTGGATGAAATTTTGTTTAGAAATACAGGCAGCTCTATGTCTTAAAACCCTTCAATAATTTACTATGAATTTTAGCTTCAAAATTAATTCGTGTATAACCGAATGTCTTTTTTTTCCAATATTTTTTTTTTTGTGTTTAAAATTATTCAATGAGGATGAAAGCATGACTGCGATGCCAGGATTTTTGTCACATAGTTATTTATTTACGTGGGATAAATGTGTAAAAATTTAAATAATTTAACTTTCAAGGTCGTTATTTTAAAATGAAAAATATCTTTAAACAAAAATTATCAGAAAAATTATCACAAAAAATGTTCTAGTAAAATCATAAATAAAATGGATGATTTACATTTTAAAAAGTATAAACGATTTAAAACAAAGTTGAAATTTGTTTACAAACGTGTCACATAATAAAAACTATTATGAAAATTAGAAATATTAAATTGAATGGTAAAAGTATAATAAACCAGAAAAATTAAATGTATCTATTGTTTTCAAATAAAGAAATCGTAAGTAAATATATCTAACTTCAGAGAATTCCTATCTTAGAAACTGTGGAGACTTATTCTGTAGTCAAGTCTGAGAGAACAGAAGGGGTGAAGTGAGACATCGTTTTTAACACTGTTTCCAGTGTGAACAATTGCGTTTATATATTTGAAATGTCTGGCCGGTATGTTCGAGCTTTCAACAGAACTCCTCCTGAACCATACCAGAAAGAGGGTTTGGGTCTTTTGCAAATATGTTCAGGAGGTCCCACCGATGTGCACGGTCCAAAAAATTACAGAAAAGGTTTAAAGGATTTTCTGGAAAAAAAAATAATATTAATAAAATGATAATTTATATAGAGCTGCATCCCAGCAAGGAGCCGGGCTCACAGCGCTTTACATGGAGATATCAACACATATATTAATTAAATAAACATTTTTATCATACTAACCACATAAATGAAGATACGTTATACATCAGCTACGTTAATTATTAAAAGAAATGTTGTTTCATTAATTTTGAAAATAAATTTTGAAAAGATGTGTCCTCAGAGCAGTCTTGAATGACTTAGTAGTTGAAATAAAAACCTTAAAATTTATAAGTATTTTGTCAATATCTCGCCAACCATAACATCTATGTGTTTGAAACAAACGCCAAACAGTAGCTAATAATATTAGAACAATGTTGGAGAAGGAATTTTTTAAAAATCCATTTCGTTCGAATCCTGGAATTTTAGCAGCAATTGGTAGATATGAATTATTTCTTTATTTTCCAAATTATTGATTTGAAATTACTTTTAATGTAATTTAGAATGAAAGTTATTGGGGTTTTCTCCCTTTGTGAATACTTATGTTAAATTGTTGCGCAGTGCGCATTATATTGACACATTCTTGGTGTGATGTAGCGTGAGGGGCATATGACGTAATATTTTGTCTAGCTTCAGAATTAATAATTTCAAATTCCTTTTAAAATAATTTACAATGATTTTCCTTGAATAAAAAAATCGGAAATTCTTTGCTGGAAATTGCATTGGAAAAACTCATTAGAGTTTTTACTACTTGTTTACACCAATTGTGGTATTACACTGTTGTCAGTTGTTATTTACTACTTTGACATGTAAAACCTGATGATGATTATAACTTTTGCTGGCATCCCGTAGCCATTCATTGCTATGACACTGTCAAAGTTTACAACTTTGCCTTGAATAGCAGATAACCCTCAAACAAAGATGAAACGATTATATGATTTATTCCAATATATTTGACAGTTTAACATAGTTTTCGTGACGAGTTATTAGAAATATTGACATATCAATTGGGAAAAACATTATTTTTTTCCATTGGTCCGAAATAAACAATGACAGTTTCTATTACAGCCAAATGGTGACAACTGGAGCATAGTATGTCACTTGAAAAACAATCTTAGTCAGAGAGTACTACTCATAGAGACAGGGAAGTGAACAATTATTTCCTAAGACAAAATAACAAAGATGTCGTTCGACGCGTCCCATCAAAACCACAGAGATTAATGAATGAGTTAGTTATTAAAGTGTGTCAAATGAAAAAAACTTTTACTGAGGATACGAAAGAAATAAAATCACCAGTGTGATAGGTAAGGCGCTTTTTTTGGTTTTAAAAAATCCCCAGTATGACGTATTTAATTTAAAAATCAGTTATAACAGAAATGACGTTTAAAAAAAATAAGTCTCAAGAATCATTACGGAGAATTTTTCTTCTAAATTAATGACATTTATAATGGCACAGTGGAATCAGACCCAAGATGAACTTGTATAGCGTGTCTCAAGAAAGCCAGTCATTAAGATAAAAACATAATTAATTAATATTAATGATACTTATTTTGACTACGATATATCTAGATTTTTTTCTAAACAAAAGAAAATTGAATTTTTAAACAATTTACAATGTTAATTGTGTGTGTGTGTGTGTGTTTATATATATATATATATATATNTTTTTAAAAAAATAAATTTTTTTTCAAATTCAATTTTTTTTTCAAAGAGCCCAATATAATATTGGCGACGGCTTTGCTTGTGTAATAAAATTTTGAACTTCTGACAAAGGAGCCAGCACTTAACAAAGCCAGTATCTGAGAACATACATCATTACATTTTCCTTGTAAATATTTAGGCTATAGATATATAAGTAACATGTTATTTTCAAAGTGGGGTAATTCTGTGAAATAATTATAATTTTAATTTTGAAATAATTTTATCCTGAATGTAATTAAAAAAAAGCAATTATGTTTTAAAGATTAATTTCATATTAACTCGTTATAATTAAAGATAAAATTATTCTGCACCATCCGTTACATTGGCGCATCAAATTTAACCCATGAATTCCATAAAATGTAAACCCTATTTGCTATATAGATCTAGATCTGTGTAGTAGCTATAACAGTATGAAGTGACACTAACTATTAGATAAATTAAAACAAGTATTAATTACTTTTAACAATTATTAGTTGTTTTATTGCTTGAAATGCACACATTTGGCCGTAAAAAATAGATATCAATTTAACTAAATCTTAAAGCGTGTTTACTTGGTGACAAGAATATCAATAAAATCGAGGAACTATTGCGGCTGATAGATATCTTAAGTTTATTTTATTTTTATAAAATGACTACAGATTAGTTTTATAACTCAATTAAGCAACTACATATGTGACCATGTCCACAGAAACAGGGCACTACCCCGTCTCCCCCATCCCCTCGACTACCTTCATCCTGTCATACCACATCGCATCACCTAACCTGGCTCAGTGGAGGCTAGAGCATTGAATGCGATAATGGTCTTTTGCCCTAGCGCTGATCAAAAGCTCAGTTTTTACTACCAGCTATTGCGGCCAGTGTCCGGCGCAGTCGTTGGGCAGTGGTCAATGGGTTGCAGTTTAAATGCAGCCAGACTGGACAAGAGACCTAGAAGAATGTCCCCAGCGTTTGGCTAGAAGAATGTCCCCAGCTCTTGGCTAGGAGAGTGTCCCCAGCGCTTGGTTAGGAGAGTGTCCCCAGCGCTTGGCTAGGAGAGTTCCCCAGCGCTTGGTTAGGAGAGTTCCCCAGCACTTGGTTAGGAGAGTTCCCCAGCGCTTGGTTAGGAGAGTTCCCCAGCGCTTGGTTAGGAGAGTTCCCCAGCACGTGTCTAGGAGAGTGTCCCCAGCGCTTGGTTAGGAGAGTTCCCCAACGCTTGGCTAGGAGAGTGTCCCCAGCGCTTGGTTAGAAGAGTGTCGCCAGCGCTTGGTTAGGAGAGTGTCCCCAACGCTTGGTTAGGAGAGTTCCCCAGCGCTTGTCTAGGAGAGTGTCCCCAGCGCTTGGTTAGGAGAGTTCCCCAGCGCTTGGCTAGGAGAGTGTCCCCAGCGCTTGGTTAGAAGAGTGTCGCCAGCGCTTGGTTAGGATAGAACATAGTGGTAGAGTAGTGTATAGGCTGTGTAGCACAACTGTAAACTGTGCTTTTTGTAGTGTTCATTTACTTAACCATTTAGTAGTAACTGTGTTAACGCGATTCTCCAAATAAAGATCATCCACAACTATATTCCTCGCTTCCCGTGTGTTACGTATTAATTCAATAAACTGTCAAGGAAGTGCGTGCCGCTACACAACTAAGACACATTCAATTCATAACAATTTAACGATAGCCAGCCACTCGGCTACACATAAAATAATTGTTCGGTTCAATAAAAAAAGACAAACAAGTTCATCAAGGCTCCACTTTGAGTTGCAGTAATATTTTGAAATCTTGTTCATCCCAAAGCTATTTTTAGAACAATTGAAATACAATGAGTTGAGATTAATGACTGAGTTTAACGAAAACACAGTGGAAGCATTATCTTTTCCTGGGTTCTGGGAAATCCAAAGGTTTTATTTAGGTGTATTTTCTCATCATATTTTTATAATCTAAATAACAGAGCTATTGTTAATTTTCATATAAAGGTCATGGAAGTCCAAAAAGGTATTACAATTGCAGCTCTAAAAAAGTTATGATTCTGTTTTAAAGTAAGTTTTTTTCTTTTTGTTAAATCAGTTTTGAATTTTTGTTTAAATTGTCATATCTATCTAACTTATAATATCCTGTATATCAAAACTATGGTGCAAATATTTCAAAATATTAGATGTTTGCTATTCGCATTTAAAGAAAGTAAATCCCAACAAGTTTTTTTGAAGACAACAAACACAAATAGATCTAATAGTTCAAAATAACTTTCCAAAAATTGTGCACGTTTAACAAAAGTTTGAAAGTGGTTGTATTTATTTGTTTATTGATAACTGTTTGGGTAGTCATAAGTAAGTTCCAATTTTAAAGACCATCAAGATAGATGACAGATGAGATCTAATACCTGCTAGTAGAGGTAGCTAGTGCCCACAGATAGAGGGCAGATGAGATCCAATACCTGCTGTCAGAGGTAACTGGTGCCCACAGATAGAGGGCAGATGAGATCCAATACCAGCTGTCAGAGGTAACTGGTGCCAACAGATAGAGGGCAGATGAGATCCAATACCTGCTGTTAGAAGTAACTGGTTCCCACAGATAGAGGACAGATGAGAGCCAATACCTGCTGTCATAGGTAACTAGTGCCCACAGATAGAGGACAGGTGAGATCTAATACCTGCTGTTAGAGGTAACTGGTGTCCACAGATAGAAGACAGGTGAGATCCAATACCTGCTGTTAGAGGTAACTAGTGCCCACAGATAGAGGACAGGTGAGATCCAATACCTGCTGTTAGAGGTAACTAGTGCCCACAGATAGAGGGCAGATGAGATCCAATACCTGCTGTCATAGGTAACTAGTGCCCGTTTGATCATCTGTTACTCTACTCAGTACCAATTACTTAGTATGACACGTTACGTTAAATAAATATGTAAATGATACACATTAAATTCACAAATCTTGGCAACCAAACATTCAAACCCTCAGGGACACACACACTGGTTTTGGCTTCCTTATGTCTCGTAAGACGACGGAATATTCTGTGCTCCTGTAGGATTTATGCACGTGATCTTGCAGCTTCTGCTGTGGCTGTACAAGCCCACTCGCGAATGGCAGCCTTTGCTGCACTTCTCACACTGAAAGGCAGTGCTTATGGTTGGCTGAATTGCTCTGCTTTTCCTTTTTAGTCGAATTTTGTCTGCGACCTGTTGCAGGTATTTTTCCCCTGCTTCTAGCCCAGCAGTCAATGCCTGTCTCCAACTGCACCTGTCCCCAGCGAGTTCCTCCCAGCTATTTATGTCAATGCCAATAGCTTTGAGGTCTCTCTTACACACATATTTGTAACGGAGGTGAGGCCAGCCTGTGGATCTCTTTCCTTTGGCCAGCTCAGAATAGAGGATGTCCTTTGGGATTCTGCCATCCTCCAATCTGCGCACATGTCCCAACCACCTAAGCTGACGCTGGCGAAGGAGAGTTGTCATGCTTTGGATTTTCGCCCGTTGTAGCACTTCGTTGTTGGTGACATGGTCCTGCCAGGTAATTCCCAGGATGCGCCAGAGACAGCACATGTGGAAAGCACTCAATCTCCTTTCTTGTCTGGAGTATAGGGTCCAGGATTCACTGGCATAAAGGAGGGTGCTTAGCACACATGGCTTGTAAATAGAAATTTTCGTATTGATTGTCAGCTTTTTGTTGTCCCATACTCTTTTTGAGAGCCTGGCCAGAGTTGTAGAGGCCTAGCCGATCCTTGCGTCTAGGTCGAAATCAAGGGACAGGTTGTTGGTAATGTAGGATCCAAGGTATGTAAAGCGTTCCACGTCCTCAAGTTGGCAGCCATCAATGGTGATGTTGGGTGGGTCAGCGTCTTGGGCCATCACGTTGGTCTTTTTGAGGCTGATGGTTAGTCCGAAGTCCCTGGCGGCCTTGGCAAAGCGGTC
The DNA here is from genome assembly GCA_002072015.1 of Radix auricularia. NCBI lineage: Eukaryota > Metazoa > Mollusca > Gastropoda > Lymnaeidae > Radix > Radix auricularia. The sequence continues at coordinate 683,692 of MUZC01004723.1, read as the reverse complement.
CATCAGGCTTTGCAAATCAGCTACGTTGTGAGTTGCAATGGCAGCATCATCTGCAAAAAGCATGTCCCTGATGACCGTTTCTCGGATCTTCGTCTTTGCCTTCAGCCTGGAAAGATTAAATAGTTTACCATCAGAACGTGTATGAAGATAGATCCCATCTGATGAGGATCCAAAGGCATGTTTCAAAAGGCAGGCAAAAAAGATGCCAAAGAGTGTCGGTGCGAGGACGCAGCCCTGTTTGACTCCACTGAGGATATCAAATTGAGGGGAAGTTGAACCGTCATACTGCACCGTGCCTTTCATACCTTTGTGGAATGACTGAATAATATTGAGCAGTTTTGGTGGGCAGCCAACTTTGGCCAAGACTTTAAACAGACCATCTCTACTGAACAGGTCAAAAGCCTTTGTTAAATCAATGAAGGCCAGTAAAGGGGCATGTGTTGCTCTCGGCACTTTTCTTGAAGTTGTCTTAAAGAACAGATCATGTCGATTGTTGACCTCTCTGCCCGGAAGCTGCACTGTGATTCAGGATATACTCTTTCAGCAAGTCTTTGCAGTTTATTTAAAACAACGCGTGCAAAGACTTTACCCACGATGCTGAGGAGAGAAATGCCTCTGTAGTTGTTACAGTCACTTCTGTCTCCTTTATTTTTATACAGCGTGATAATATTGGCATTTCTCATATCCCCTGGTACAGCTCCTTCATCCCAGCACTGGCAGAGGAGGCCATGCAAGTGTTCCAGCAATACACTGCTTCCGCACTTGATTATCTCAGGTGGTATTCCGTCCTGACCGGGGGCCTTGGCTATTGGTAATCGTTCAATAGCTTCTTTTAGTTCTGCTAGGGTGGGTATGTCGTCCAGTTCTGCCATGAGGTGGAAGCTTTGGATGGCATCGATGGCATCTTGGGTTACATGATTTTGATAGGAGTAAAATTCTGAATAGTGCTCCACCCATCTGTCCATCTGTTTAACCCTGTCACGGATTATTTCTCCAGTTGAGGACTTCAGTGGGGCTATGACTTTCTTAGCCGGCCCCAAGGCCTTTTTAATGCCGTCATACATCCCCCTAACATTACCGGTGTCGGCCGCAAGCTGGATGCTCTGACAGAGTTGGAGCCAGTAGTCATTTGCGCATTGCCTAGCTAATCTCTGAACATTGCTCCTGGCTGATCTGTACGCCTGCAGTGTCTTTGGGTTTGGGGAGTGCCTGTATTTTTGATGGGCACTTCGTCTTTCTTCTACGGCAGGGGTGAGTGTGGCAGAGTTGGCCTCAAACCAGTCGTTGTTTTGCTTCCTTTTTCTTCCGAAGGTCTGCATGGCTGTGCTTTGGATGGTCAGTCTGAGATATTCCCACTTTTCCTTGGTGCTGTTGCCTGGTAGCTCAGAGTCTAGTGAGTTGGAGAGAGCTGCTATGAACTCGGCTTTCCTCTCTGGGTGAGAAGTCTTACTCACGTCAATGCAGGGTCTGCGTACTGGTCTGGATCGCTGAGTTTTCTTGGGCAGTAATCTCAGCTTGCAACATACCAGTGAGTGGTCTGTGTCGCAGTCGGCACTGTGAAAAGTTCGAGGGAGGAGGACATGTTTCAGTGCAGAACGCCTGGTAATAATTAGGTCCAGCTGGTGCCAGTGCTTAGAGCGGGGATGTCTCCATGACACTCTATAATGCGGCTTTGTCTGAAAGAAAGTATTAGTGATGCATATATCGTGGTAAGAGCATAGTTCCAAGAGTCTCTGTCCATTTTCGTTCAGTTTTCCTGTGCCAAATCTACCCAGACAAGAGGGCCATGAGGTGTAGTCTGCACCTACTCTAGCGTTAAAGTCACCCAGCAGTATCACGTGCTCATCTTTGGATATCGAGCTTAACAGTGAGTCCAACTGGTTGTAGAACTCATCTTTCGTCTGCATGGTTGAATTGAGCGTGGGAGCATATGCACTTATTAGATAGGCGGGCCCTGTTGAGGTGTGTAGGCGAAGTGTGAGAAGCCTTTCAGTTCCGTGTTGGCAGGGTGCTACCATACCCAAGAGGGTTTTCGAATAGCAAATCCAACTCCATGCTCTCTGGCTTCTTCCTCGCCTTTGCCCTGCCAGAAGAACGTGTAGTCCTTTTCTCTTAATGAACCAGAACCTGACAGCCGTGTCTCTTGTAAGGTGGCTATGTCTACATGCAGTCTTGCCAGTTCGTTGTTTATTACAGATGTTTTCCTGGCATCACTGATATCGTTAAGGTCGTCTGACATCCCGGGTGTCATAGTCCGTACATTCCCGGTCCCTAGCTTGAGTATTGGGGATTTCTTTTTTGATTTTTTATTTATATTGGTTGGTGAATGAGATTACAGTCTACTTGTCAAGCACGTGTGCACTCTAAACCCTACGCACCCAGTAGGGCTGGCAGACTGTGGCGGAACAGCACCTTATTGACTGGGGGCTGCCCAGCTTGAGGCGGGCGGTAGCTGTCCAATGAGATATAGATATCACTCCCACCGTCAGAAGCAGTCCCTGGCGCCAGCTCTACGCCAATTGAGCGGGTGGCTTATAACCGGTCAATACTACTTCCCCTGTTGTGTCGACGCTGTGAGGCGAAGCTGGAGTGTCCTCTTCAGGGCACAGGCCTGGGCAGGTGGTGTGGAGAGTCAGCTGTTGCCCATGCAGCTGACTCCCTCTCTCCACGCAGCTGAGGGGTCCAAGGGAGAAGCAGGGCCAGTACATCTTGGTGTCAACTACGTCGCAGGAATTGCCAGAGAGACGCTGTAAGCAACGCCAGGCTGCCTTCGGGATTCCGGCTCCTGATTTGTGATCGAGGTTTACTCCCCTAGCCTTTCTCATGAGTGAGTATTGCCGCAAGGCAGCGGAGGTTTGGAGTCAGAGTTTTCCTTCTCCTAGATGAGCGGCCACCTAAAGCTGACGAGCCTCATCTACCCGAAGCAACTGGTTTTGAGGCGCAAGTGGTCCGCCTTGCACCCCTTCTCCTGTTAGTTTGGAACAGGCTTTGCCGGGCTTGTTTGGCAAGCAACACGTGAAGGTCAGGAGCTGGATTTGACTGCCAGAGGCGATTAGAGTCGCAGATCATTGGAGCATTTCATGGGGTGAGGGAGCTTATCCCCGCACCCGCTCCGGCTTTAACAGCCCTTGAAGCCCAAACATTCAAACCCCCAGGCAACCAAACATTCAAACCCCCTGGTAACCAAACTTCAAGTGACATTAAAATCAAGGCATCCGAAAAACCCATATCTAAAAATACAAACTTTCAGTCATTCAAACAATACGAGTTTTGAGTCTCAAACATGGATTCATGCCGATATCCAAACATCCACACATCACAACATTGAGAACTCCAAACATCCAGAGTATTATTTATGCAAGAACTCAAAGAAAAAAAAACAACAACAAATCATTAAAGAACTGACCGACAAGAGATCCAGACATCTAACCATCCGGATATACAAAAAATATTTTTTAATACAACATCTGAACATCAAGACATTCGTATATCCAACATCCAAAAATCCAATCATCAAGAGATCAGCAGATCTACTAATCCATAGAAAAAACATTTTAAAAAAAATCAAGACATCTATTGATCCCTAAACCCAGACATAAACATTCAGAAATCCAGATTATGGTAGACTTGATCAAAGGGTGCAGGGATTAAGACAATTCAACGTTCATACATTCCGACATTCAGGCATGTTGTATAGCATTTGTGAAGAGACAATTTTATTAACCAAAACTTATTATCATAAATGAATGTAGCATGGCGAACAGATGTATACGAATCATCCAGCAACAGCTGCAAACACTAAGGGAGGAGGCGGACAATCTTCACGGTGTAGTCAACAGTTACTGTCAACACGTGAGCATTTTTAAATCCTTTATAAGGATATTCATAATATGGCGGAAATCTATTAATAGAAATATTATATCTAAATTTATCTTTTGTAAAGTTCATTAAAAAAATTAATAAAAGATACGATTCAATACGTGAATGTAGGTATATTGAGAATGATTTATCTTATCAGCTAATTTTTAATTCTTCGTTAATTTAAGACAGCTTATTGGACTTGCAACATCAAAAACAATTTCGTAATTTTACTAAGCTAACAATTTTGAGAACATGGTGAATGGACTATATTTATGCCTCAAAACATTGTTCGGCTAAAATGTAATCTAAAAAAAAAAGAACATTACGAAATGAGCTATGACGTTTTCAGGTTTTAGAAATGAAGAACCCTGTTATAACTTGTAGTGTCTGAACCCATTACTTGTGCCCGTGCGTGCGTGCTTGCGTACTGAAAAAACCTTGGATCGATTTTTTAATACACTTTCTCGTAAGCTAGCGAGCTATAATTAAGCAGCCAGACTCATGCCGATGATAAAAATGATGTATCAAAATTTCAGATCGATTGAATGGACATTAATTGAATTTTTGAATTGTTAGATTTAATTTTTTAATTTATCTCTATGTATCATGTTATTTTTTGTTAATTTTTGAGATAGAGTGTTGTGGTGCGTGTTATGTTCAACAATCTTTCCTGTCGCGCAATAAGGTGTGCATTATATCGACAATACTTTTAAAAATATATATTCACGATCGGTGCGCATTATATTAAACAGGTATTACGAGACATAACTAAAGTTTTGTATTTTCGGATTGTTTTTCCCTGCATATTATAATTAACATCCTTATAGTTAGGTCTCGTATATAAAGAATTTGTGTTTTTAAAAAAAAAGTTTAAAAAAAAATATCCGGCATCCTTCCGTCTCGCGAGACGATGGTGCATCACCGTTGGGTTGGGTTGCATTTTCTCGAGTGGCTGTGCAGTCCTATCCTTGAGTGACAGTCTTTGCCACAGTTTTTACACACGAGTTCTGTGCTTCCAAATGTTTTGGCCTTTCTCCTAGCTCTTCTGTCTGCAGCCTCCTCCATTCTTCGCTCCTCGGCTACTACGACGCCCTCTTTGACAACTGTGCGCCACGTTACTTGTTAAATATCAGTGCATTTCATTTATTGTGAAGGACTTTTTTTTCTTCTAATAATTATGTAATTAGTGGTCCCCAATTTTTAGGTACACCTAACAACCTTTGTTATAGAATGGCTTCCATTTTAACATATCCATACTACTATGTAGGTACTTGCAATTTGCTTAACATGTTGTCGTTTTTATCTTATCTGTTACAGACGCTCCATCTAAACAGAGAATTGTTGTATACATAGAAGGTTATCTTGTTTAGAAGAATCTGGGAATTTATTAGTAGTTTTTATTCCATGAAATGCTTATTTAAACATTGTTTAAAATTCCAATTTAATTTCTTTTTTTTTTTAAGGCTCTAACCATGTGCACAGTTTTAATTCTAACATAAAAACAAAAGTAAAAATAAATAACTTTGTTCAGCTTACTTCTTACATTAATAAACAAGTAATAAATAACTTTTTTCGTTTATTTTTAAAGCAAAGGAAATGACTGTGTGAATACCAAAGAATATGTCTTGTTATCTTCTTTTGCTATTGATGTTGTGCTTATGTCATGGTCATTAGATCCACTCGTATATTCGTGAAATTTTTGGGCTACGGAAGTTGGTGAATTATTTTGGGTGTAATTAGTCCAACATTTGGCCTCAAAGTATTTTAATATTTTGAAATAACAGATGACAAAACAAGACATTCCAACCAAACATACAACCTATAATAAATGAATCTATCTAAGTTATAAACCTATGATATATAAACATATCTAAGCTATCAACAAAGTTTTATCTGGAATCACAGAGGACCAGGGAACTTGCTGATATGCAATGTAAAAATATGAAGTCTGGATTTCATGAAAACAAGAATAATTGTAATGATTATTTGTTTAATGACAGGTGGAAAATCAAGTGAGTGAATGGAATGATAACTTTAGAAGTTCAAAGGTCGGCTTTGAGAAACTCTCTATGATCATCCAAAAAGCCATAGCGCTTGTCACGTCAAAAGCGATGGAGTTAACAGGTAGACTTGAGTAGTTATATTTGTTTTTGATAGTTAACAGGTAGACTTGAGTAGTTATATTTGTTTGTGATAGTTAACAGGTAGACTTGAGTATTTTTATTTATTTGTGATATTTAACAGGTAGACATGAGTATTTATATTTATTTGTGATAGTTAAATAATGATATAATTTTTAAGTAAAGTAATTCATAATGTATAAAGTCTTTTTAAAAAATAAATTTTACTTTTAATTTCGGTTATTCCTTTATATAAAAAATATTGCTGTTGTTTGAATGGATACTGAAAATTTCTAGAGTTTACATCTGTGAATTGAATCACGGTTTGATTGTAACACTCTATTTAAATGAATAATCTGGCATCCCAAGAAAACAAACTTAAATATTTGTTGAGGAAAATCTTTAATATTTGAAATAAACATCTATAAAAGTCCAATTAAAGTGCTGGTTTATTTAAGATGAGACTTGAAATTGACTAGGCACTAATATAACACTTTTTTTTCAAGTCAACATTGAAGCTGAGGATGAAGAAGCTCAAACTGTTACATCTTTGACCACTTCACAAGCAGGAAACACAATGACTCAAACAAACGTGTGCACGGATGGCGCTGACACACAAGAACAAACTGGTGTGTAAATTAACTGGCGTGAAATTTGATTGGTGTGCCTGTAACTAGGTTAAAATAGAGTACTGGCTTAGTTTAATGGTGTACATTTAGCGAGTAATTTTACTTGTTTGTTAGGTGGTGACGGCGACTAAGGGAAATAATCAACAAAGAACAAATATCCCATAAAAATAATTTAGATATTTATCACTATTTACACAATTTAATAAACAGTTTTTAAATCTGTCATTTTGCCTAGAATGCAAAAAACATGCAAATATTATTATTTTGCTTCATTCAGTTAATCATTTCAAAGATAAACTTTGCAACATCTAATTTGATTCAACAAAACCATAATTAGTATTTTTAACTTGAGTGTAAAAAAAATGACGTGTTCATAGGTCACTGCTATATACTACATCAGCGTGAATTCGTGAATTATGTTTTACAGACTACTATTGATTTAAATTTCGTTACACCTATCTTCTTACTACATACGTACGTATTTATTTTATTTACTTGTAAACAGAAGCAAACCTAAGAACTGTGTAAATATTTTGAATTTTCCAACAAATCAAAATCGAATTAAAAATTATTTTTTTTTACATTTCAATGCCAGGTTTGAAAGAATATGATAGCTGTTTAACAAGAATATATTTGTTAGAGGAAATAATAAGTGGACTGAACACCACGATCAAGGATTTACAAGTGAAACAGGAGAGTTATGAAGTGTGATTAAATGATTTGTCCAACCAGTACACTGCTGTGAGCCTCAAATTAGACATGTTCCAGGAAAATAACATCAACTCCAAGAGAGATCTAGAAAATAGCATCAAAGAACAGTTAGATAAAATTGTTGCCCTCTCACGGTCTCTTCAAGTATTTGATGAAAATGGCAATGCTAGGCTAGATAAGTTTGAACAGAAAATACAAACAATGAGTGAGTCATCGGACATCATGAACACAGAGATCAGCCTGGTCAGATGGTGTGTCAATGATGCTGTCAGGTCATATCAACGTCTGGCTGCCAAAACTCAAGACCTAGAACAGAAACAGTTTCATATTTTAGAATTAATGAACAGAACAAAACCGTCTGTCTGTAAACAACTATATAAAATCAACACATTGGGAAAGGTAAGAATTTATATATATATCTATCAATACCGTATATATATATATATATATATATATATATACGGTATTTCAACGAGTATAAGTCGAGTTTCTCTCTCCAAATGTCAAGGAAAAATTCAATGGGTCTACTTATACACTCGTAACTCATTTTATAGACGTCATGAGTTAACTATATGACGAACATTGAAGAAATGTATCATTCCACTTTACAAGTGACAAATTAGCCAGTGGGTTGACTTAAACCCCAGATCGACTTATACTCATTTATATACGGTATAAATATATATATTGGTCTTAATCTTCATTTTAAGGAATAATTAATTATAAATTTATAATGTACACACATCGATAAGCCTCACCTAAACAGAAAAGAAATGTTTTTTGTGTAGCCAAAGCTACAGCCAATGTCGTAATACTGTTGATTTAAATTATTATTCATAGGATGAACATGAAGCAACATATGTCAATGTAGATACAAGTGATAGAGGAAAATAACAAGGAAAATGTCAGGAATGCTGAAGATGTAACAAATGGCACTGGGAATAAGAAAGATGAAACCAATTTTTTCTACGGTGATTATTCGCTTACATACTTGGCATTTGTACAAATACAGTTTTATAACTCATAATAGCCTTACTATATTGATTGTCCGGTTTAAACCATCTTAATGCAAATCTTGAGGTTACTGTCGGGTATCGTTTTCTAGGGTTTAAGGTTCCCGGAGTTCACACCAACACTGTTGTACAATTAATGCAATTCAAAGTCTTTTTCAACAGCACAACCTTTATTTACATCTTTAATACACTTGACAAGGATGCACAACGTCAAACTCCAGTTGTTAGTTAAACATATTCCCGGCGTACAGTCAAGCCGGTCAACACACAACTCTAACAGTTCCGCTCTTCTCGTGTTCACCCACCGGTGATCTCTCAACACGCCACTGGTCTCTGCCGCCTAACCCCTTGTCCTCTCTCACTGCGTCTGTCCTACGTCTCCTGTCACACATCGAGACCCACGAGTTATATACCCGTGACCCCTGGACAGACCTTGGGTGGACATGAACACATTCACACGTGAATTGAGATTCGTTCACATTCAAAATACGATCCTGTGACCAGGCAAAAATACAACTTTAAAACGCAGTGGTTCTCATACCCCTGACAGTTACATTCTATACACAGTGCGTTTTATTATATAGTATAACCACATTATTCATCTGAGAAATTAATCTTATTTTAAATTATTTACTTAATAAAATGAAGTTCATATAGAACTACATGAGAGACAGTTGTAACAAAAGGGATAAATAGGTCAAATATAATACAAGGGTTAAATACGTCAGAAGTAATAAAAGATTTCAATAGGACATATGTAACACAAGGGGTAAATAGAACAGATGTAACACAAGGGTTAAATATGACAGATATAATACAAGGGTTAAATAGGACAGAAGTAATACAAGTGTTAAATAGGACAGATGTAACACAAGGGTTAAATGGAACAGATGTAACACAAGGGTTAAATAGGACAGATATAATACAAGGGTTAAATAGGACAGAAGTGTTGTTCGTCGAATCGACGAGGACCACTCTAGTCATCCGATGGTTGCTGAGACTGGTTTTGCCTATGTGTGCGCAGATGGCTGACGAGACCGATCCTTGCACGGAAAGTTCGGAAACAGAAGGGACATGGGACGAATGGGTTGTCTCCTGGAGGGTTGACAGCGTGGGCCTTTCGGGCTTGCTTCTTCAGAAGTAATACAAGGGTTAAATTGGACAGAAGTAATACAAGGGTTAAATAGGACAAAAATATAACCAAAGGTTAAAATAGGACAGACGTAACAAAAGGGTTAAATAGGACAGATGTAACACAAGTGTTAAAAAGGACAGATGTAACACAAGGGTTAATTAGGTCAGATGTAACACAAGGGTTAAATAGGACAGACGTAACAGAAAGGTTAAATAGCACATGAGTAACACAAGGCTTAAATAAGACATAGATAACACAAAGTTTAAATAAGACAGAGATAACACAAGGGTTAAATAAGACAGAGATAACACAATGGTTAAATAAGAGAGTGAGATAACACAAGGGTTAAATAAGAGAAAGATAACACAAGGGTTAAAGTAGATGAGAGACATAATTAACTCAATGTTTAAATGTCTTTTTCTCTGATGACCATGTCAGGTACTCATGACACCCAGGTGTCACAAGGAGGAGAAGCAGATCTACAAAAACTCTTTCTTGGCTGTAAGAAGAATGCAGGTCACACACAGTTTGTACCTTTCGTTGATTTCAGTATCAATGACCTACCTGAAGGTCTCCGTGACTAAGACCTGGTTGAGTACATCACAACTACAGCTAACCTCACGGTTAGGGTGGACGTACAAATGACCAGTCGGAAGAGGCCAGAGTTTTACCCCAACACCAGTAAACCATATCCATTTTATGACAAGAGGGGAAGTGACGTCATGCGCGTGGGGACCGGGATGGTGAGGTACGTCAACAAAAAAATCAACAAAGGACCCTGTCCGTGCCACGAGTGTCGACGCTCGGACACACCAAGCAAAGTGTGGGGGTTGGTGAGGATGTACACAGCCACACAAGTTGTCTTTGATAACCTTGAGGCGAGACACACCAAGTGTAGACTGTTCTATGACGCACAAGACAGCCCGGCAATCACTCTTGACGCCTGGACGGTGGTCGATGCCAGCCTTGAGGAAGACAGGTGCGAGTTGAAATGTGTGACCTGTGACGTATCGTTGCTGGACGTACTGAAGCAAATGGTGAGGGGATGGTTTGACCTGTGGTGGAAGGTGAACATCAGATACGCCAGGTGTCGGGACGACATCAAACTGGCATTGATTGCGTCACATCCACACGGATGCCCTAAACAGATCTCTATAGGACACTGGGTGGAACGGCGCGATGCAGGTGAAGGCCGGACCAAGTACACGTACACTAATTGTACATGCCCAGGCAGCAGCGGGGCTTACGTCCACCCACTGGGGTACTTTGATGGCTATTTATTGTACGGCCGCAACGTCCACAGTGGGGTCAACTCTGAGGGCAGAGGTTTTAGCGGCGCTGGTCGGGAATAACTATAAGATCGATAGAGTCAGTAATGCTATAAATACTTTAGATAGTATACGAAGCTGTATCAAATATTCATTTATGTAAGCGAAAATAATCGGTGCTCCACGCCTTACATCAGCTCCTTTCTAAAAATGTTGGTAACCAGTGGCGTCACTATGGGGGTGCGATGGGGGCGGGCCGCCCCGGATGACACCATCAGGGGGTGACACCAGAATCATCTGTTCCATACCTCGTTGAAACGTTAGCATCTATTACAACAATTGCCTTAAATCTTTATCTGCGCTCTTTTGTTGTGTGCTATTTTCGGGTCATCGTCACGACATTAATGAGTAATTTACACTAAGAAAGGTTGTAACTAGCGGGAGGGGTGAGAGGGTATCTGACCGCACCGAGCGACACTATCATAAAAAGTGACACCAAATTGTAAAATTATGTACGTTCCCGTTATTTGGCAACGGAAGACTTGGAGGAGTCCTATGGGGTAAGTCGTGAGGAGGTGACACCATAAGATACCGCCCCGGGTGACACCAACCCAGTGACGACGCTGACCTCGTTTCCTATACTAATAATATAAAATAAATGTTTGATTATCTGTAACACATTTTCGTTTACATGATAATGTTATTTTTTAAAAAAACTATTGAGATTTTTAAAAAAGCTTAAAAATGATTTAATACTTTATAAATCGCTTCAAAATTAAATTGATAATCAGTTTGTACTTATATTACTTTATTTTTCTCTATGTAATATCAAACCAATGTTTCGAAGGGGATGAAAATGATGATAAAACAAAGATCACGGACACTAAAACAAGTTGAAAAATTGCTTTTGATCTTGATAACTGGAAAACAGAAAATAAAATCGTCTAAGTCCTTTTTACTATATATTTTAGTATATTGCAGCGTTGAAATTATTTTATATAATCACGTCAATAAATGTATATTACTTAAATAACAATATCATTTTTTAAATGAGAATGGATTAATTATATTCACTCTATTTCTTTTATAATAAATACATTTGGTTTACGTCCCCATTGGTATTATCCCAAATGTCTGGAACGGATTAGTGACGTAAACCAGGTTCCACTGCAGTTGCAAAGTTTTTCTCTGTAAATTAGACTCATGCAAGTCTAAACACTTATTTGATTTCTTGATAAAGGAATATAATTACTTTAGGCTTTAAAAATTTTAGTCTATTTAAGAAAATTTTCGACGGCTTGCGGGATTAAGGATAATCAATTTTAATTAAACAAAGAATGGCCCATACTATGATTTTATGTTTCTTTAAAATTTAAATTATCCCGGGAAGAATGACCAATTATATAGATCTACATGCATGCTTTTTGTTTTGTTTTCATGTGAACACAAGAGTGTGATTGAAATTATGATGTTTCTTAGATGTTTTTATTAGCTTCCCGCCAATAGGCCGTCATTATATCGCAAAAACCTATTCATAGAAATATAATTAATTCACATAGATCTATATATGTATCTTTAAGGAAGAAAAAATAAAATGCTTTTAATCACATTGAAAATAATACTAAAAGGTTTTTTCAGCCGTTTTTTTTTCTTTAAAATTAAAATTTTTCTAATCTAAGCTAATGTTTGAAAGTGAAAGGATTTTAGATTAGATCTACATAGAACAGATTAAGCAGAGAAATTTTAAGGAGATCTTTATGTAAAATAAAAGATGACTTTGCTTTGGTTTATACATAAAGTGACCGTTGTTGAGGAGCTTTTCAATTACTCGCAGCTGTGAACATGACCACATCTGTCAACATGACCACATCTGTCAACATGACCACATCTGTCAACATGACCACATCTGTCAACATGACCACATCTGTCAACATGACCACATCTGTGAACATGACCATATCTGTCAACATGACCACATCTGTGAACATGACTACATCTGTCACCATGACCTTATCTGTCAACATGACCACATCTGTCAACATGACCACATCTGTCAACATGACCACATCTTTCAACATGACCACATCTGTCAACATGACCACATCTGTCAACATAACCACATCTGTCAACATGACCACATCTGTCAACATGACCACATCTGTCAACATGACCACATCTGTCAACATGACCACATCTGTCAACATCACATCTGTCAACATGACCACATCTGTCAACATGACCACATCTGTCAACATGACCACATCTGTCAACATGACCACATCTGTCAACATGACCACATCTGGGAACATGACCACATCACTGCATCGCATGCTAACCAGAAAACTCATGTCGTAACACACATAAAAATGCACAGATAAATAATTAATGTGAACAACTTTCAACAGCTACTGTAAAAGTAAGATTTTTTTTTATTAAAAAAAACGGAGGGCCTCTCACGGATATGAGAATATTAGCTGCTATTTTAACAGCCAACTATTGTGGTTAAGAATTTCCGGAGTCTGTCATTCCCACAAAAGAGTTCAATTCAACGGCCAACATACAACAATATCGGGTACATTTTACCCTGGAACAACAAGTACCTCTGAGATAGCTGGGCAAACATGGACGGACTCAGTGTTAATGGATCGAGGCAAGACTCAAAGCATTTCATCGATCCATTGTCTAAAGAGAAGCTAGGCCTGAAAGTTTGATTTCTGTGTTTTTAATAGAGAAACATTGTTTTTAAATATGTATGTATAGATAACATCTATTAAACTTGAATGAAAAAAGTCATATGGTTTCCTTCATACCTAGAAACAAGGTAAAACTCAAAAGGATAGAAGAGTATCGATTTATACATGAACAGAATTTCCATGCTAGAGCCAAATGATTGAATCACTGTAGGGTGCTGGATGTATTAAAAAAAAAAGAGATATTGTTATACACGATTAGACGTACACAATGCGATAGGCAAACGATACCCTGAAATTATTGTTCCATAAACGAATAAAATAAGTGATGTGTCGTATTTGTTTGAGATTTTTACATCTAGCCTCAACCAATCAGATCCGTCGGTACGACTATTACAGTAATACGGCAACAAGTCAGTCAAGGCTAGTACGAATTGTAATTTTAATACAAAGAACGAAATAGAAATTTATTTAGCCATTCAAAAGTGGTTTCATGTTTTTAGCGCATTTTCTAGAAGTCGAATGCGCTATTGCACCCGTTTTGTCCGTCCGTCTGTCATCACCCTAGATCTCAGCAACCATAAGTCCTAGACCCATGATGTATATATGTTTTTTGTATGTCTTGACCTGCCATTTGTGCATCAACACTCAGTTACTCGATCCGTTAAAAAACCCCGTTAAAACTACCAAAAACATTGCGAATCGAGAGATAACACTGGCGCAGGCAACGGCCGCCATTGCCGGAAGTCGAATACATCGTTTTTCAAGCATTGAAGAGTTAAAGTTATTGGTTAGTGGTGCGAAAGCGTGCAAAAGAATTAGTTTTTTTTTTGTTGACGTCATTAGAATATGTGTAAAAGTTTAGAGAGTTTTACGTCATCATTTGTGGTGACTTCAATCAAGATCTTAGCGGCCCAGGGGCAGAAATTGAAAACTTTTTCGAAACAAGCTTCAACATTCAACTACTTTCAACAAGATTGGCAACCACGATCTATCAAACAACAATTGATGGAGTATTTGGGCGATTAGCTGATTACAATTTAGAATGTTTCATTTATGAGTCCTATTTCAGTGACCACAAACCACTTGTAGTTAGATTAAAGAGAAAATAAAAAATTTTAAAATGTAAAGAAATGACTTTTAAATAAAAAAAATGTCAGGTATATTCATTACACAAGAAAATTCATAAAAATATGTCTAAAATCTAAACACAATTACTGATAACTACATAATGCTGATATCTAACATAAGCACTGATACATAATACGAAAATGCGCTAACACGTCCTGAGTCCAAAAAGGGACCAGGTTTAACATGATTTTTTCTCTATTTATGGTTTGTGTGACCTAAATATTCTAAAATTTTGTTGCCATTTCAATCAATCCACTGAAGATACAAGATTTCTTTTTAAAAGAATATTTTAACTTAGTTGAAACGAATATATGGCAAATATGTATTTCTGTAGTTGTACTGGTGAGTTCAAATAATTATCACTAAGGACTGTTATATTTATTCTTCTAAACTGGTATAAACACTATCTTGTAACACTATCTTAGATATACAGACGCTCCTTCTATGCAGAAGATAATTGCGTTCACAGACCATGAGAGATGATTTTTGTTACGATAGTAAAAAATGTAACGGTAATAATGTAAAGAGCAGTAACATTGAAATACAGTCATTGATAAATTGTAAACTAATACTGCATATTTTAATTTGAATTTATACGTTTTGTCAATTATGATTTTAAAAAAAAACCAATAAAATAAAATAAAAAAACCCCGTAAACATCGCTGCTGAGAAATAAATAATTTTATGATCTCCATAGAAACTTAAGGATTTTTCTATCTGCAAACATTTGATATTTATGTATTACAAAATTTTTTAGATAACTCTTTATCTGGTTATTATTTGAAATTCAAAACATTACAAAATAAACATAGTAAAAAGTTTGATTTATTTTCTATTTTAAAATAAAAAATTGAATTATAAAATCATTTTTGCAAATCTAATATATAAAGCTGAAAGTTTGTCTGTTTGTATGTTTGTTACCAATACAAATCCGCACCGCTGGACCCAGGGTGGTGAAATTTTGCATGGAACCCTAATTTGACCCGGAAAAGGTCATAGGCTATGTTTCAACCCCAGGTGACCACCCCTAGGGTCTGGGGGCCCATAATTTTGCTTTTTTCCTTATATGAGCTATATAAAAAATGAAAATGACTAATTCTCCTATTTCGCGTGTAGATGAAAGCACAAAACTTTGGGTAGTTGTTAAGTATACTTCTAAGACGGTAACAGGCGAAAACAATATTTAAAGTATCACTTACTGGGGTCCGGGGGCCCAAATGTAGTTTTTTTCTTATATTAAAACTGACTCATCACTAATTATCCAACTCTCAGTGTAGGTAGAAGCATGACACTTTGGTAAATTGTTGATTAGCCTCTTGGAACGATTATTGGCGTAAATTTTTTTTAGAAATCACAAAAAGTGGGGCCCGGGGGCCCAAAAACTATTTTTTTAAATACCGAAAATCGATGCTTATCCACTTTCCCGAGTAGGTAGAAGCATGAAACTTTGGGAATTTGTTGAGTACACTTCCGCAATTGTAACATGTTAAAAAAATATTTAAAGTATCACTGATGGGGGGCCGGGGGCCCAAATGTATTTTTCCTTATATAAAAAATACCTCATCACTAATTCTCCGATTTCACGTATAGGTAGAAGCATGAAACTTTGCAAAGTTGTTGAATAGCCTATTGTGACAATTATTGGTGGAAAATAATTTTAAATATCACACTCATTCGGGCCGGGGGCACAAAAGCGTTTTCCCCTTACAAGGACAATATAAAACATGAAAATCACTAATTATCATATTTCTCGCCTAGGCAGAAGTATGAAACTTTTGGAAGTTGTTGAGTACACTTTCCCGATGGTAAAAGGCGAAAACAATATTGAAATTCTGACTTATTGGGGCTGGGGGCCCAAATGTATTTTTTCTTCTATGAAAACGGACACATCACTTATTCTCCGATTTCCCGTGTGGGTAGAAACATGAAACTTTACAAAGTTGTTGAATAGCCCATTGTGACAATAATTGCGGGAAATAATTTTAAAATTTCCACTCATGGGGGCCGGGGGCCCAAAAATGTTTTTTTTTCTCTAACATGGGCTACTTAAAATATGAAAATCATTAATTATCCTATTTTCCGCGTAGGTAGAAGCTTGAAACTTTGCGAAATTATTGAGCAGCTTATTGTGACAATTTTTTGTGGGAAATAATTTTAAATATCACACTCATGGTTGCCGGGGGCCCAAAAGCATTTTTTCCATTACAAGGAGTAAATAAAATATGAAAATCATTAATTATCGTGTTTCCCGCGTATGCAGAAGGATGAAACTATGGGTAGTTGTTCAGTACTGTTCCACGATGGTAACAAATGAATATAATATTTAAATTCTCACTTCCTGTGGGCTGGGGGCCCAAACGAAGTTTTTTCCATATGTTAGCTTTATAAAAACTGAAAATCACTAATTCTCCTTTTTCCCGTGTAGGTAAAAACAAAAATAACTAATCCTCTAACTTTCCGTGTAGGTAGAAGCATGAAACTTTGGTAAGTTGTTGAATAGCCTCTTGCCACGATTATTGGAATTTTTTTTAAAATTAAAATTAAATTTCATGGGGTCCGGGGGCCCAAAAATTTAATTTCTCCTTTTACTGAATATTGCTATTTTTCCTTTTCCCGTTTAGGTAGAAACATGAGAATTTGGGAAGTTGTTTAGTACACTCCCGAAATGGTAACAGGCAAAGAATATCTTAAGTATCACTCAATGGGAGCCGGGGGCCTCAATGTATTTTTTAAATATAAAAACTGATTCATCACTAAATTTCTGATTCCCCATGTAGTTAGAAGCATGAAACTTTAAGGAAACTGTTGAGTACACACCCGCGCTGGTAACAAGCGAAAAAAATATTTAAATTGCCACTCAATGGGAGACGGGGACCCAAATGTATTTTTTTCTTAAATACAAAGTTAATCATCACAAATTCTTCAACATCCTGTGCAGGTAGACGCATGCATATTTGGGATGGTAGCAGGCAAACTTATCACTCAATTGCAGTTTTTTCACCTTATGTTAGCTAAATTACAAATAAAAAAAAACTTTGGATACTCTGTAAATGCATTTTTACAAATCTCGGAAGATAAAAATTTGAAGGTCTATGTTAAAATTCGTTTGGTCAATAAAATAATATTTTTAAATCTTTTGTGGCCCTTGGCCCCTAATCTCTTTTTCGTTAACGTTTAAAACATTTTAACCATTCGTTACCACTCGATTTTTTAAATCAAATTTGGACTAACAAATATATTCATCATGATCCAAATGGAGATAAGCTGTTGTTTTGAACTATACAATTTGCACCCATAGGGCCCCGGACCAAAATTTTAGTTTTTTAAAATAAGTTTTAATTTTTAATAGTAAAAACACATTTTAGTGCTTGAGACCGGTTTGCCATTTTTAACATTTGTTATATAAAAGGTAATTTAAAAATTGTCTATTGAGTTAATGGATACATTATTGACCAAATGTGATTTTAAAAATAATACAATTTCCAATGGGGCTATGAACTTCTAACGTCTGTTCCAAGACGGTTTATTTAGCATATCCATCATGATTTAGATTGAAATCAAAGGGATATTGAATTAGTGTTTACCGGTTCTAAACGCTAACTGAAATCTTAAATTACCGCTGCAAAATCGCGGGTAATTAGCTAGTACTTTTTAAAAGAAAAGTCCATCACTGTTAAAATACATGGAACGCAAAACATCTAAAAATGTTCTCAATTTATAACGTAACATAGACAGAGTTCGACAGGGGAAAAGATAATAATTTATTATAAAGACTGAATATTTTAAAAATTATCCAATAATTCACAAATAAAGCTATTTTATGTTTTAAATTCTTATTATTTGTGGGTTAAATTGGTTAAAGATATTTTTAAAAAAATAATGAGCGTTTTTTTCGAATCCATCTTTCCCTTTCCTTTGTTATAAATACTAACTGACTTACATTTGCAAGTTATTATGCACCTCTAAACACCCGGCCAGGATCTTGTCCATTTGTTCTACCTGATGTACAGTGTACCCGGCCAGCATCTTGTCCATTTGTTCTATCTGTTGTACAGTGCACCCGGCCAGCATCTTGTCCATTTGTTCTATCTGTTGTACAGTGTACCCGGCCAGCGTCTTGTCATTTGAGTTGGCATCAAAGGCCCTGAGTTACTAAAACTCTTAAAAGGTCCCGCTGGGAAATCTCTTGGCAAGCTCCCACCCCTCCCCTGAGGGGCGTAGCTGACAAGTGCACCCCCAGCACGGTCCCCTCTAAGAGGGGGTCGCCTGGGTAGGGTTAAGTTCGCTCAAGGCTCACTGTCCTGCCTCTCAAGGGGGTTTCCTCCCTAAGGAGGATGTGGATTTACCTATTTCGACCCACCGTAACTGCGGTGCCACCACAGCGCATGAAACGGATCTATCTACCTAGGACTGTCGCAAGATAGGGGGAATCATCATTGTAACCCTCCGGGGAGGTGCGGGCAACCGCAGAACCAACCACATAGTGTTGGGTAAGGGCACCCTTATCGGGAAGGTTTCCTCAGAGCTGACGTCCGACCAAAGTTCTTCACGGCACTTTTTCTAGTGTTTTACTGGCCCTCCTGGCCCTAAACCGTGCCGTTCACTGATTCTAACTAGAAAAGGGGACGAAACGGCCGCCTCGGATGACTCGACCCTCAACGGGCACAATGGTTTTCATCATCGACAGAGGCGGTATCCACCTTGGTCGCCTCTATCTTAGTTCCGTACGACGGCTGTAATCATCTGTCTAACTTTCCAGCTAGCCCTAACCGGACTTCGACCTTCCAGGTCAGGACTTTTAGTTTCGGGTTTCGCGTACCCTACTCATCCCGGGGTCCACGTAGAGGTAAGCCCCCCCCCGGGAGCGTCTTGTCCATTTGTTCTATCTGTTGTACAGTGTACCCGGCCAGCGTCTTGTCCATTTGTTCTATCTGTTGTACAGTGTACCCGGCCAGCATCTTGTCCCTTTGTTCTATCTGTTGTACAGTGTACCCGGCCAGAATCTTGTCCATTTGTTCTATCTGTTGTACAGTGTACCCGGCAAGCATCTTGTCCAACAGTTCCATCTTGACATTTCTCTAATTTTTCCTCGTGACGGCGATCGAATCTCTACCACTTACCCACAAATAGCTGAGCTCGTAATTACATTAAATATTTAAAAAAAAAAAAAAAACGTAAAAAAACAAGCTGATCACTATAAATCCGTTATATACGAGACATAACTATAAGGATGTTCATCATAATACGCAGGGCAAAACAATCCGAAAATACAAAATTCTAGTTATTTCTCCTGAATCGTGTTTTAAATAATGCGCACGGATCGTGAATATATTTTTAAAAAGTAATGTCAATGTAATGCGCACCTTATTGCGCGACATGAAAGGTTGTTGAACATATTACGCACCACAACATCCTTTCTAAAAAAAAAAAAATTACATGATATAAAGAGATAAATAAAATAATTAAAAAATTCAATAATTCTATTATTGTCCATTCGATCGATTAAAAAATTGATACATTATCTTGATCATTAGCATGAGTCTGCCTGCCAAATTTCAGCTCGCTAACTTAAGAGAAAATGGCTTAAAAATCGATCCAAATTATTTTCGACAAGTTCGGTCGGTCGTTCATACGGTCGGTCGTACGGCCCAGACACCACAAGTTAATAGGAATGTTCATAATATGGTGGAAATCTATTAATAGAAATATTTTATATAAATTTATCTTTTGTAAGGAGAAATTCATAAAAAAAATTAATAAAAGATACGAGTCAATACGTGGATGGAGGTATATTGAGAATGATTGATCTCATCAGCTAATTTTTAATTCTTCGGTAATTTAAGACATCTTATGGGACTTGCAAAATAAATAACAATTTCGTAATTTTACAAATCTAACCCTTTTGAGAGCATAGTGATTTGACTGTATTTATGCCTCAAAACTTTGTTTCGCTAAAATGTAATCTAAAAAAAGAACATTACGAAATGATCTATGACGTGGTGGTCGAGAGGTAGCGCTCTCGACTGTCATACCGATGGTCACGGGTTCGAATCCATAGCTCCGAATGGGTACCTAACTAGACAATAGTTAGGCGGCTGGGGTAATGCGTGGAACCCCTATAGCTGTGGCCTGTGACCGCTGCATCACTTGCCAACAGATCATCTCTCATGGTCTGTGGACGCAATTATCTTCTGCATAGAAGGAGCGTCTGTATATCTTAAGATAAGATGACGTTTTCCGGTTTTAGAAATGAAGAACCCTATACAAAGGATTTAAAAATAACCAAACTTTTTGTTTGAAGCTTTTATTTATTTGACTTTCCTTTCAATAAATATTTCCTTCAGTTGTTCTCATCCTACTTAATGTGTCAGACCTCGTCACAACTTCCAACAAGATGGCCAAGTTTCAAAAAATAAAACCTACCCACATAGGTCCCAAGTGATTGAGCTCAGCCTGGGTGGAGAGGTCAAGGTCATCGTGTGCTGCATCCTGCCTAGCCAGGTGAGAAAAAGATGATAATCGTGTTCAGACAGGTGAGGAAAACGATGATAACAATAAGCTGATTTATTCAGATATACTGGTGCTGGACTAAAGACAGTGTTTATTCTACATTTTTCTGTAATAAACAGTTGAATAAAGAAAGATTTTAAAAAGATTTTTTTTACAGATGGTTATTGCATCATTAGTGGTTATGTAATTTATTCAATTTGAATATTGTTCCGATGAATTTTTTTTTAGTTCTTCAGTGCACTTATTAAATGAAGTAAAAGATTTTTAAAATCTTAAAATTTTTTTCCTATCACGTAAGTAATATTAATTGTTTAAGAAACTGTGACACTTTAGCAATTTATTGCTAAGGTAAAATTGTAATTTTAATCTTCTAATTAGATAAATTCTGATTAAAATTTCAACGCTCTTAAAAGTGAAAATATCTTGAAGGCTATCGCCTTAATTCCAATTAAAAATGTTGAGACAAGCGATGACCTTAACCTTACGTGAGAACTTCTTGTTGCCAAGTTTACAACCTTAACATGTACAACTGAATGACACAATGTAAGTGATGCTTTCCTTCATGACCAATGGTAGATTCCACAACTGTTATGGGTTTATGTACAACAAGTTCACGCATCACTGCACACCATCGTCTGGCCTAAGTTCCCAACAGGCAGGGCCGTCATTGGCTGAAGGAGACTTTTACTTCATTGACAGCTGTCAATCATATCCAGACTTTAGGTTTGTCATTTAGTCTAATTGTTTATGGTAAGTCATTTAATTATAAATATGCTAGCCGACCACGTCGTAGCATACGCCGCTAATGATTTAGTGACGGGTGAAGACTTCCTGAAAAACACAGATGTCCAAATAGGGGGGGGGGGGGCTTGGGCAAACGACTGCGAGCGCAAGGAGAGGATGAAGTTATAGGGTAATGTCGAGACACAAAGCTTACAGCCGCTTTGCGAAGCCATATTTGAAAAGAAAGTGGGAAGTGAACGGGCACAAACATAAACATTTT
This sequence comes from Radix auricularia, assembly GCA_002072015.1. Lineage (NCBI taxonomy): Eukaryota > Metazoa > Mollusca > Gastropoda > Lymnaeidae > Radix > Radix auricularia. Next base: position 661,621 of record MUZC01004723.1, on the reverse strand, counting down.
AAAAAATTAATTAAGTAATTACTTAGCTTGAAACTACGACAATCCGCGCGTTAGGCGAATGTAATAACCACTACACTACAAAATACATGCTATTCTGTTGTTCTGAAAGAACAAAGTAATTGACCTCAATTGAACCCATCGCTGGTCTCGATGACCTCCCACCCTCTGCCCCACTTTTTCTTGCTAGCTGATTGGTCGGTGGGGTTAGACAGCTTGATGGTGTCCGGCATTGTTGAACCATGAGGAGAATTATATATATAGATAGAAATATGATGTAAAAAAACTACAATCTGTAACCAAAAAATAAATGTTTACAATTCTATTAAGTAAAAGCTTAAAAAAAACTATTTTCATTTCCTAAACCGTTAGTGTAATTGGTTTAAACATTTATAACGTTGTTGATTGCTTGTATTTATAACAACTGTCGTTTCTTTTCTTGCCACTGTTCCAGCATCAAGTCAAACTTAGCCACCGTCAACGTCGCCTACTACAACAACCCAAAACTCAACTACACCAGCGCTAGGGCGGTGTGCCAGGCCATGAACTCTCACCTTTACGTGCCCAATACACTGGTCAAGCTCGCGCTGATCTCTACAATTTCAAACTTCATAGATGGCGTTTATGTCGGCCTTGACGATATGGTGGTGGAGGGTCAGTTTTTGTGGGCGGACAGTGGGCAGCCCATTGACAGGGCTTTGAAGATTGAATTGTTTTTTGGGGTCAGCCTGACAACTTAAATGACCAATCAAGACTGTGTCATCATTGACCCTCTCTTGCGTCTACTAGATGACATAAGTTGTTCAGTGGCCGAGGCTTTTGTGTGTGAGAAGCCTCTTTGTTGATGGTAATTCGATGAAATTATCATGGAAATTGTAAGAAGTTATAAAATTATTAAATAATCTTTCATGGATCAAACAAATTTGAGTTGATTCATTCCATTACTGTTTTTGCAAAGTGATAACAAAAATTATTTGGAAAGCATTGTTGTTTTCATGTTAAAGTAACTTTAATAAAAGCCCTCATCGTTGAAATATAGTTTCTTACAACAACAACAACACCACCACCAACAACAACAACAACAACCAGTGGCGTAGCTAGAGGGGGGCAGAGGGGGCGGTCCGCCCCGGGCAGCACATATTTTGAGGGCGGCATTTGGAGACACTTAAAAAGTACAGCCATTTCCGACAACCGCCGTTACATTGTTTTAATTGTTAAAACCAAGGTGAAATAAAAATATTCATAATTTCGAGTCTTAATTAACGAGTCGCACAACATTTGTTGATTACATATTGGTTGTTATACGCAAACTCGTTAAAAAATTTAAGATCGCTCAAAAAATGTATTGAATTGTTTGAGACATCAATCGGTATACGTAGCAGATTTATGAAAACTACACACATAAACACGTCACCGCTAGGCCAAAAATATGTGCTATTAATATCACCACGGAAATTTTTGCGTTGAATTTCCACATGCGCAGAATGATTCGCGAACAAATGCCTATATGGCATCGTGGTTCAAACTTGTGTTTTACTTGCAGGTAGTAATTTATGTTACTCTTTCAGTTTTCATAAAAGTAGTGTAAGGGAATTATTAAAAATTAAATTTATTTAGTTTTTATTTCACTTAAGTAGCAAACATTAAAATACGGTTATTTATTAAAATGTTACGCCTATACAATTAAAGTAATGTTCAAATAATTTGAATTATGACAAGAACATGAAAATATTCAAATCTCTGTTAATTAACACCACAATCGGCATAAATAATTAAAATTGACATCTAATAAGTAACTAGTAAAACAAGATGAGATGCTGGAATTCTACATGATTCAATGCAACCTTTTTCTTTTCTATGTTTTATGTTATCTCAATTCATGGCAACTCGGGTTGTAAAAAAATACATGCTATCCCATATCATGGAACAAAGCGATTTGCTAATACAAAACGCTTTTATATCAACCAAAACAATTAGTGAAGAAATGTGAGTGGTGAAAATTCAGACGACTTGGATATATCTTTAGAACAAAAAGTGAAACGAGAATTGATTTTATCAATGGATAGAATTTAAAATAAAATATAAGAACTCTTTGATCAGGTGCATATCCATGCAAGAAAATATTCGTATATAATATCATATAATACCATTTAACCTACTAAATGAAGAATTTGCACATCAAATAAATGACTCTTTTAACATTGGAAAAGAAAAGTTCAATATTGAAAGAAAAACGATCCCGGTTTTTATTGCTCTACCTAAACTACTAGAAGAAGGCATTTCGTTGGAAAAACGAGGGGAAAGACCCTTTTGTCTATTAAAATTTATTCAACTGTATAGATTGGAAAATTATGTACCCAACAGAACATTTTTAATGTTGCTAAGATTTTTCTCAACAATTGCTATCAGTGTAGCTAGTTGTGAAAGGAGCTTCTTCAAACTGAAGATGATAAAAAAAAATCTTCGTTCCACAATGAGTGATTTATGAACGTAAAACCTTGTAATATTAACCATAAGATTTAGTTTATGTTTCATGGATCAGCTATGGAATAGGTTAAAGGTTAATCACATACCTTAATTGACAATGAATGATAGGCTCATCTAATCATATCATTGATATAATTTCTATTTGTGTTCGCCTTCAGTTAAATTTTGAGAAGGAATTTCTTTTTTTTTTTTTTTTTTGTTTGGTTTTAGCCCAATAACTTCTTTGTGTTTGGAGATTGTAAGGGTTCTAATGTTTCCATTAGAACATTCTCGGGCTTGGTAGACCCTAACGGCGCCCATCCCTCTCAAGGTCAGCAGAGGACTTTCTTAGCGTTAGTCGTTTCTCAACATTCTTATAGTGGTTTTAACGTGGGCTCGATCCCTCGGCTCCCAGCATGTGAGGCGAGAGCACTATTGACTTCACAACCCAGTCCCTAATATAATTTAAAAGTATATTATTGGACATCCTTCCGTTTCGAGAGACGATGGCGCATCACCGTTGGGTTTAGGTTGAAAAAATATGGACACTTTACTTTAAAAAAGAAATATGTCTTCTTCTTTTATAAAGCTAAATTAATTTTGTTTAAACTTGTCAGCTGTTAAAAAATTGTTCTGTCTACTGAAAAATTTGATCTTAGTATTAGAATGTAACACTTGATATTGACGAAAGCGCTTTAAAAATTGAAAATATGTTTATTCCTATAAGACAGGATATTAGAAAAATTTAAGTTGAAAAGTATGAATCTATGTTTTTTAAATTAAAAAAAATTGTTTAGGAGGAAAGTGGGATGGGAGGGGGGCGTAAAAATATTTAGGCAAACATTTCCTTGAGAAAAAAACCCAGCTCAACAAATACTCATTTTATGGAAAAAAATAAAGCAATAACATGACAAGCAATGGTTAAGTTTCGAGTCCCATATAGCCGTTACTTAAAACTATGAAAGACAAACAAGCGAAATGGGTTTCAGTTGACACTAGACAATGTCTATTTGTTTTTTCGAGCCTAAACACAACTCAAAACAAAAGGGTAATATCGATGTATATTTATAGCCTAATCAGCTACATGGTCCAATAGTCTTCTGTATAGAATCTTTGTCCGTTACCTATAAGTTCAGATCATTTAAACAACAAAACCTCGATTTTTAAATTTCTCGTCTATTTAAAATCTCCAGGGACATGAACAGATTTTTTAGGATTTGCTCTCGTTTACTCAAACTGAATGAAAAATTATTTCTTTCGCGTTTATACAGAATTTATAAATAACAATAGAAATTATACAAACCCGGGCTACATTATGGTTTTTATATACCATGCAGGTAACGTACTACAATGTTTGTGTATTTATTTGCGTATTTGTTTGTGTATTTATTTGTGTATTTGTATGTGTGTGAATTTATCCAAATGTTAACTGCGAGTTAAACATGTACTCACATAATGGCAAAAATGCATTAATATTAATATTGATTTAATACTTAAAGTATAAAAAATATATGTGGTTATTTTAAAAATTCGAAATAATGAGAGTTGACCTCGCTGATGTAGATGGGTTTTTTGGGTGTTTTTTTTGTAGGTAACACAAATGTGAAAGCTTTTAATTAAAAACAAAACACCCTATTTTCAAGTGGGCGAAATTCAATATTGTTCTTGTTTAAGCTTGTAAATTATAACTAAAAAAATGTATTATTTTATTCCAGTGGTTCTTACACTGTACACTTTGATTCATGCCACAGAAGGAATTGAAAAGACGATGGAGTTTACAAAAATTGCACGTCATCACTGTGGTCCGTCGAGGTTGTCATCTTCGTGGACAGACGTGTCTAGATTGGCGTGTGCCATCAACTGTCTGCTCAGGTAAATGAAGATCACACGTCCAGGTTTACTTTTGATAGTCACTGTCGTCCAGGTGGATTGTGTTAAATAGTTCTGTAGGCTGAGTTTATATATATATATATATATATAAGACGCATTATATATATATATATAAGACGCATTTGTTGTCCGTCTGTCTGTCTGTTCCCTAATAACTCAAGGTCCAGACAACCCAGTAAAGTGAAATTTGGTAAACGTACACACAATTATATGGGGAAGGTTATTAAATAGGTTTCGTTCCATAAATTCACACTCATAGGCGCCGGGGACCCAAAAACTTTTTTTCCATATTTGAGCTATATAAAAAATGAAAATCAACCATTCTTCTATTTCTCGAGGAGGCAGAAGCATGAAATTTTAGGAAATTGTTGAGTACACTTCTGCAATGATAACAAGCAAAAATATATTTAAATTATCTCTTGCTGGGGGCCCAAATGTAGCTATATATAAATACTGAAAATCACTAATTCTCCTATTTCACGGAAAGGCAGAAGCATGAAACTTTGGCAAGTTGTTAAGTACGCTACCCCGACGATATTTTGCGAGAAATTTTTTTAAACTTCTCACTCATGGGGGGCCGGGGGCCCAAATGTTGTTTTTTCTTATATTAGAAAAAAACTCATCACTAATTCTCCAATTTACCGTGTCGGTAAAAACATGAAACGTTTGGAAATTATTGAGCAGACTCTCCTCGCAATAATGGCTTTCTTTTTCATGGGGTGCCGGGGGCCCAAATGAACTTTTTTTCTTAAATGAGCTATATTAACAAAAATTCAGACAACGAAATATTGTGAAA